>CM077188.1:27018016-27420516 GCA_039654105.1 Coreius guichenoti | reverse complement strand
TCATTTTTCACACGCAAACGCTTTCCTGGCCGCGCTGAAGGGCAAAAGCGCGTTCCCTGACCGGGAATCGAACCCGGGCCGCGGCGGTGAGAGCGCCGAATCCTAACCACTAGACCACCAGGGAAGGGCTGTTCAGCCCATCTCCTCAAGCCTGGCTGTGGGCCTCTACCAGATTCTAGTAGAAAATCTACCAGATTTTCTCAAGCAAGACCACTAAGGCTAGCCTTTTCCTCCTGGAGAGGAGAGAGTCTCTGACCCTGGATCACAGTTCTTCCACTGAGAAACTGTCACATGCTCTGTAAGAATATCCTAACAACACCACAACTTGCAATTCAATCAAAGCAGCTTGCAAAACATAACAAGGAGAGCCTAGCCGTGGTCTCAGTGCCAAGAGGTGCCTGACTCACTCCGCTTTTTGTTTTCAGCCCTTCTTCTGCAGAGCATCTGGCGAAGGAGCTCCAGGTTGACAGAGCCCATAGCACGGAGTGTCGTCGTCTCTGAGGTATGCCTGGCTTTTTTTCGAGCGGCCAGCCTTGCCCTGTTTTCAAGTAACGTGCTACCCAGCTACGTTAGCGACGCCAGGAAGACAGAGATCCCAAACATGTGACACCTCCATCATGAAGCTTTTCATAGCAGGCCCCTCATCGGACCTCTTCCTAACGTTGGCTCCAGGCCTGTTAATGGCCTGCTATGAAACTTTTCATAGCAGACCCCTCATCGGACCTCTTCCTAACGTTGGCTCCAGGCCTGTTAATGGCATGAGAAAAAGTTGATGTTGTGACAGGCCTCTGTGGCCTCTACCAGATTTTGCTGCAACTTCTCAAGCAAGAACACTAAAGCTAGCCTTTTCCTCCTGGAGAGGAGAGAGTCTCTGACCCTGGATCACAGTTCTTCTACTGAGAAACTGTCACATGCTCTGTAAGAATATCCTAACAAAACCACAACTTGCAATTCAATCAAAGCAGCTTGCAAAACATAACAAGGAGAGCCCAGCCGTGGTCTCAGTGCCAAGAGGTGCCTGACTCACTCCGCTTTTTGTTTTCAGCCCTTCTTCTGCAGAGCATCTGGCGAAGGAGCTCCAGGTTGACAGAGCCCATAGCACGGAGTGTCGTCGTCTCTGAGGTATGCCTGGCTTTTTTTCGAGCGGCCAGCCTTGCCCTGTTTTCAAGTAACGTGCTACCCAGCTACGTTAGCGACGCCAGGAAGACAGAGATCCCAAACATGTGACACCTCCATCATGAAGCTTTTCATAGCAGGCCCCTCATCGGACCTCTTCCTAACGTTGGCTCCAGGCCTGTTAATGGCCTGCTATGAAGATTTTCATAGCAGGCCCCTCATCGGACCTCTTCCTAACGTTGGCTCCAGGCCTGTTAATGGCCTGCTATGAAGCTTTTCATAGCAGACCCCTCATCGGACCTCTTCCTAACGTTGGCTCCAGGCCTGTTAATGGCATGAGAAAAAGTTGATGTTGTGACAGGCCTCTGTCCAGTCAAACACCAACAAGGCGCGTGTAAACAGCAGGGTGCCTGACCGTTGGGCCAGTGGCGCAATGGATAACACGTCTGACTACGGATCAGAAGGTTCTAGGTTCGACTCCTGGCTGGCTCGATCTGCCTCTTTTGCTTCGCTCTCAGCCTATGGCAGTTGTATTATTTCGTTTTATTAGCCCATAGTTTTTGACTGTTATTATTGGATTGATTTATTTTTATTATAAATTGACAGTCCAACCATAGGCTGTTTTGTCATTGAGATAGCGGTTACCATACAATACCATGTGTGTTTTCAAATGCATCGCATAAGTACTGTCACAGGGACCTTGCTTTAATGACCAGTTTATAGTATCTATTATGCGATCACAAGAATGGGAGAAAGCTGCACCCCCTGGGCGAGACAAATGACAGCTCCCTCCATTGAGTCTGTTACAACTGAATTCAGTAAACAATCCCTTCGGTTCATTCCCATATTCTTAAGGGGACGGTCACACACTGAAAGCCAAAGGGCTCAATGTAACCCTGCACTTGTACTGGCCACACGCGCGGAAAATGCCCCACAAGCCTGCTTGACGCTTGTGGGATTTCCCATATGGTCTAGCGGTCAGGATTCCTGGTTTTCGCCCGGGTTCGACTCCCGGTATGGGAAGTTGGGCTTGTCTTTGCTTCCCCTATCGAACAGCCAGCGCTTCTGTCTGCTCCAGAAGCACTTTTAGCCAGAAGTGGAGCTGCAGCAACCTGATAGGTTTAGGTTCATTCCTCACCTGTGTTCCTTCGATAGCTCAGCTGGTAGAGCGGAGGACTGTAGGTGGAACGTTGGCAATCCTTAGGTCGCTGGTTCGACTCCGGCTCGAAGGAGGTCATTTTTCACACGCAAACGCTTTCCTGGCCGCACTGAAGGGCAAAAGCACGTTCCCTGACCGGGAATAGAACCCGGGCCGCGGCGGTGAGAGCGCCGAATCCTAACCACTAGACCACCAGGGAAGGGCTGTTCAGCCCATCTCCTCAAGCCTGGCTGTGGGCCTCTACCAGATTTTGCTGCAACTTCTCAAGCAAGACCACTAAGGCTAGCCTTTTCCTCCTGGAGAGGAGAGAGTCTCTGACCCTGGATCACAGTTCTTCCACTGAGAAACTGTCACATGCTCTGTAAGAATATCCTAACAACACCACAACTTGCAATTCAATCAAAGCAGCTTGCAAAACATAACAAGGAGAGCCCAGCCGTGGTCTCAGTGCCAAGAGGTGCCTGACTCACTCCGCTTTTTGTTTTCAGCCCTTCTTCTGCAGAGCATCTGGCGAAGGAGCTCCAGGTTGACAGAGCCCATAGCACGGAGTGTCGTCGTCTCTGAGGTATGCCTGGCTTTTTTTCGAGCGGCCAGCCTTGCCCTGTTTTCAAGTAACGTGCTACCCAGCTACGTTAGCGACGCCAGGAAGACAGAGATCCCAAACATGTGACACCTCCATCATGAAGCTTTTCATAGCAGGCCCCTCATCGGACCTCTTCCTAACGTTGGCTCCAGGCCTGTTAATGGCCTGCTATGAAGCTTTTCATAGCAGACCCCTCATCGGACCTCTTCCTAACGTTGGCTCCAGGCCTGTTAATGGCATGAGAAAAAGTTGATGTTGTGACAGGCCTCTGTGGCCTCTACCAGATTTTGCTGCAACTTCTCAAGCAAGAACACTAAAGCTAGCCTTTTCCTCCTGGAGAGGAGAGAGTCTCTGAACCTGGATCACAGTTCTTCCACTGAGAAACTGTCACATGCTCTGTAAGAATATCCTAACAACACCACAACTTGCAATTCAATCAAAGCAGCTTGCAAAACATAACAAGGAGAGCCCAGCCGTGGTCTCAGTGCCAAGAGGTGCCTGACTCACTCCGCTTTTTGTTTTCAGCCCTTCTTCTGCAGAGCATCTGGCGAAGGAGCTCCAGGTTGACAGAGCCCATAGCACGGAGTGTCGTCGTCTCTGAGGTATGCCTGGCTTTTTTTCGAGCGGCCAGCCTTGCCCTGTTTTCAAGTAACGTGCTACCCAGCTACGTTAGCGACGCCAGGAAGACAGAGATCCCAAACATGTGACACCTCCATCATGAAGCTTTTCATAGCAGACCCCTCATCGGACCTCTTCCTAACGTTGGCTCCAGGCCTGTTAATGGCATGAGAAAAAGTTGATGTTGTGACAGGCCTCTGTGGGCCTCTACCAGATTTTGCTGCAACTTCTCAAGCAAGACCACTAAAGCTAGCCTTTTCCTCCTGGAGAGGAGAGAGTCTCTGACCCTGGATCACAGTTCTTCCACTGAGAAACTGTCACATGCTCTGTAAGAATATCCTAACAACACCACAACTTGCAATTCAATCAAAGCAGCTTGCAAAACATAACAAGGAGAGCCCAGCCGTGGTCTCAGTGCCAAGAGGTGCCTGACTCACTCCGCTTTTTGTTTTCAGCCATTCTTCTGCAGAGCATCTGGCGAAGGAGCTCCAGGTTGACAGAGCCCATAGCACGGAGTGTCGTCGTCTCTGAGGTATGCCTGGCTTTTTTTCGAGCGGCCAGCCTTGCCCTGTTTTCAAGTAACGTGCTACCCAGCTACGTTAGCGACGCCAGGAAGACAGAGATCCCAAACATGTGACACCTCCATCATGAAGCTTTTCATAGCAGGCCCCTCATCGGACCTCTTCCTAACGTTGGCTCCAGGCCTGTTAATGGCCTGCTATGAAGCTTTTCATAGCAGACCCCTCATCGGACCTCTTCCTAACGTTGGCTCCAGGCCTGTTAATGGCATGAGAAAAAGTTGATGTTGTGACAGGCCTCTGTGGCCTCTACCAGATTTTGCTGCAACTTCTCAAGCAAGAACACTAAAGCTAGCCTTTTCCTCCTGGAGAGGAGAGAGTCTCTGACCCTGGATCACAGTTCTTCCACTGAGAAACTGTCACATGCTCTGTAAGAATATCCTAACAACACCACAACTTGCAATTCAATCAAAGCAGCTTGCAAAACATAACAAGGAGAGCCCAGCCGTGGTCTCAGTGCCAAGAGGTGCCTGACTCACTCCGCTTTTTGTTTTCAGCCCTTCTTCTGCAGAGCATCTGGCGAAGGAGCTCCAGGTTGACAGAGCCCATAGCACGGAGTGTCGTCGTCTCTGAGGTATGCCTGGCTTTTTTTCGAGCGGCCAGCCTTGCCCTGTTTTCAAGTAACGTGCTACCCAGCTACGTTAGCGACGCCAGGAAGACAGAGATCCCAAACATGTGACACCTCCATCATGAAGCTTTTCATAGCAGGCCCCTCATCGGACCTCTTCCTAACGTTGGCTCCAGGCCTGTTAATGGCCTGCTATGAAGCTTTTCATAGCAGACCCCTCATCGGACCTCTTCCTAACGTTGGCTCCAGGCCTGTTAATGGCATGAGAAAAAGTTGATGTTGTGACAGGCCTCTGTGGGCCTCTACCAGATTTTGCTGCAACTTCTCAAGCAAGAACACTAAAGCTAGCCTTTTCCTCCTGGAGAGGAGAGAGTCTCTGACCCTGGATCACAGTTCTTCCACTGAGAAACTGTCACATGCTCTGTAAGAATATCCTAACAACACCACAACTTGCAATTCAATCAAAGCAGCTTGCAAAACATAACAAGGAGAGCCCAGCCGTGGTCTCAGTGCCAAGAGGTGCCTGACTCACTCCGCTTTTTGTTTTCAGCCCTTCTTCTGCAGAGCATCTGGCGAAGGAGCTCCAGGTTGACAGAGCCCATAGCACGGAGTGTCGTCGTCTCTGAGGTATGCCTGGCTTTTTTTCGAGCGGCCAGCCTTGCCCTGTTTTCAAGTAACGTGCTACCCAGCTACGTTAGCGACGCCAGGAAGACAGAGATCCCAAACATGTGACACCTCCATCATGAAGCTTTTCATAGCAGGCCCCTCATCGGACCTCTTCCTAACGTTGGCTCCAGGCCTGTTAATGGCCTGCTATGAAGCTTTTCATAGCAGACCCCTCATCGGACCTCTTCCTAACGTTGGCTCCAGGCCTGTTAATGGCATGAGAAAAAGTTGATGTTGTGACAGGCCTCTGTGGCCTCTACCAGATTTTGCTGCAACTTCTCAAGCAAGAACACTAAAGCTAGCCTTTTCCTCCTGGAGAGGAGAGAGTCTCTGACCCTGGATCACAGTTCTTCCACTGAGAAACTGTCACATGCTCTGTAAGAATATCCTAACAACACCACAACTTGCAATTCAATCAAATTTTTTTCGAGCGGCCAGCCTTGCCCTGTTTTCAAGTAACGTGCTACCCAGCTACGTTAGCGACGCCAGGAAGACAGAGATCCCAAACATGTGACACCTCCATCATGAAGCTTTTCATAGCAGGCCCCTCATCGGACCTCTTCCTAACGTTGGCTCCAGGCCTGTTAATGGCCTGCTATGAAGCTTTTCATAGCAGACCCCTCATCGGACCTCTTCCTAACGTTGGCTCCAGGCCTGTTAATGGCATGAGAAAAAGTTGATCTTGTGACAGGCCTCTGTCCAGTCAAACACCAACAAGGCGCGTGTAAACAGCAGGGTGCCTGACTGTTGGGCCAGTGGCGCAATGGATAACGTGTCTGACTACGGATCAGAAGATTCTAGGTTCGACTCCTGGCTGGCTCGATCTGCCTCTTTTGCTTCGCTCTCAGCCTATGGCAGTTGTGTTATTTCGTTTTATTAGCCCATAGTTTTTGACTGTTATTATTGGATTGATTTATTTTTATTATAAATTGACAGTCCAACCATAGGCTGTTTTGTCAGTGAGATAGCGGTTACCATACAATACCATGTGTGTTTTCAAATGCATCGCATAAGTACTGTCACAGGGACCTTGCTTTAATGACCAGTTTATAGTATCTATTATGCGATCACAAGAATGGGAGAAAGCTGCACCCCCTGGGCGAGACAAATGACAGCTCCCTCCATTGAGTCTGTTACAACTGAATTCAGTAAACAATCCCTTCGGTTCATTCCCATATTCTTAAGGGGACGGTCACACACTGAAAGCCAAAGGGCTCAATGTAACCCTGCACTTGTACTGGCCACACGCGCGGAAAATGCCCCACAAGCCTGCTTGACGCTTGTGGGATTTCCCATATGGTCTAGCGGTCAGGATTCCTGGTTTTCACCCAGGCCCGGGTTCGACTCCCGGTATGGGAAGTTGGGCTTGTCTTTGCTTCCCCTATCGAACAGCCAGCGCTTCTGTCTGCTCCAGAAGCACTTTTAGCCAGAAGTGGAGCTGCAGCAACCTGATAGGTTTAGGTTCATTCCTCACCTGCGTTCCTTCGATAGCTCAGCTGGTAGAGCGGAGGATGTAGGTGGAACGTTGGCAATCCTTAGGTCGCTGGTTCGACTCTGGCTCGAAGGAGGTCATTTTTCACACGCAAACGCTTTCCCTGACCGGGAATCGAACCCGGGCCGCGGCGGTGAGAGCGCCGAATCCTAACCACTAGACCACCAGGGAAGGGCTGTTCAGCCCATCTCCTCAAGCCTGGCTGTGGGCCTCTACCAGATTTTGCTGCAACTTCTCAAGCAAGACCACTAAGGCTAGCCTTTTCCTCCTGGAGAGGAGAGAGTCTCTGACCCTGGATCACAGTTCTTCCACTGAGAAACTGTCACATGCTCTGTAAGAATATCCTAACAACACCACAACTTGCAATTCAATCAAAGCAGCTTGCAAAACATAACAAGGAGAGCCCAGCAATGGTCTCAGTGCCAAGAGGTGCCTGACTCACTCCGCTTTTTGTTTTCAGCCCTTCTTCTGCAGAGCATCTGGCGAAGGAGCTCCAGGTTGACAGAGCCCATAGCACGGAGTGTCGTCGTCTCTGAGGTATGCCTGGCTTTTTTTCGAGCGGCCAGCCTTGCCCTGTTTTCAAGTAACGTGCTACCCAGCTACGTTAGCGACGCCAGGAAGACAGAGATCCCAAACATGTGACACCTCCATCATGAAGCTTTTCATAGCAGGCCCCTCATCGGACCTCTTCCTAACGTTGGCTCCAGGCCTGTTAATGGCCTGCTATGAAGATTTTCATAGCAGGCCCCTCATCGGACCTCTTCCTAACGTTGGCTCCAGGCCTGTTAATGGCCTGCTATGAAGCTTTTCATAGCAGACCCCTCATCGGACCTCTTCCTAACGTTGGCTCCAGGCCTGTTAATGGCATGAGAAAAAGTTGATGTTGTGACAGGCCTCTGTGGCCTCTACCAGATTTTGCTGCAACTTCTCAAGCAAGAACACTAAAGCTAGCCTTTTCCTCCTGGAGAGGAGAGAGTCTCTGACCCTGGATCACAGTTCTTCCACTGAGAAACTGTCACATGCTCTGTAAGAATATCCTAACAACACCACAACTTGCAATTCAATCAAAGCAGCTTGCAAAACATAACAAGGAGAGCCCAGCCGTGGTCTCAGTGCCAAGAGGTGCCTGACTCACTCCGCTTTTTGTTTTCAGCCCTTCTTCTGCAGAGCATCTGGCGAAGGAGCTCCAGGTTGACAGAGCCCATAGCACGGAGTGTCGTCGTCTCTGAGGTATGCCTGGCTTTTTTTCGAGCGGCCAGCCTTGCCCTGTTTTCAAGTAACGTGCTACCCAGCTACGTTAGCGACGCCAGGAAGACAGAGATCCCAAACATGTGACACCTCCATCATGAAGCTTTTCATAGCAGGCCCCTCATCGGACCTCTTCCTAACGTTGGCTCCAGGCCTGTTAATGGCCTGCTATGAAGCTTTTCATAGCAGACCCCTCATCGGACCTCTTCCTAACGTTGGCTCCAGGCCTGTTAATGGCCTGCTATGAAGCTTTTCATAGCAGACCCCTCATCGGACCTCTTCCTAACGTTGGCTCCAGGCCTGTTAATGGCATGAGAAAAAGTTGATCTTGTGACAGGCCTCTGTCCAGTCAAACACCAACAAGGCGCGTGTAAACAGCAGGGTGCCTGACCGTTGGGCCAGTGGCGCAATGGATAACGTGTCTGACTACGGATCAGAAGATTCTAGGTTCGACTCCTGGCTGGCTTGATCTGCCTCTTTTGCTTCGCTCTCAGCCTATGGCAGTTGTATTATTTCGTTTTATTAGCCCATAGTTTTTGACTGTTATTATTGGATTGATTTATTTTTATTATAAATTGACAGTCCAACCATAGGCTGTTTTGTCAGTGAGATAGCGGTTACCATACAATACCATGTGTGTTTTCAAATGCATCGCATAAGTACTGTCACAGGGACCTTGCTTTAATGACCAGTTTATAGTATCTATTATGCGATCACAAGAATGGGAGAAAGCTGCACCCCCTGGGCGAGACAAATGACAGCTCCCTCCATTGAGTCTGTTACAACTGAATTCAGTAAACAATCCCTTCGGTTCATTCCCATATTCTTAAGGGGACGGTCACACACTGAAAGCCAAAGGGCTCAATGTAACCCTGCACTTGTACTGGCCACACGCGCGGAAAATGCCCCACAAGCCTGCTTGACGCTTGTGGGATTTCCCATATGGTCTAGCGGTCAGGATTCCTGGTTTTCACCCAGGCGGCCCGGGTTCGACTCCCGGTATGGGAAGTTGGGCTTGTCTTTGCTTCCCCTATCGAACAGCCAGCGCTTCTGTCTGCTCCAGAAGCACTTTTAGCCAGAAGTGGAGCTGCAGCAACCTGATAGGTTTAGGTTCACTCCTCACCTGTGTTCCTTCGATAGCTCAGCTGGTAGAGAGGAGGACTGTAGGTGGAACGTTGGCAATCCTTAGGTCGCTGGTTCGACTCCGGCTCGAAGGAGGTCATTTTTCACACGCAAACACTTTCCTGGCCGCGCTGAAGGGCAAAAGCGCGTTCCCTGACCGGGAATCGAACCCGGGCCGCGGCGGTGAGAGCGCCGAATCCTAACCACTAGACCACCAGGGAAGGGCTGTTCAGCCTATCTCCTCAAGCCTGGCTGTGGGCCTCTACCAGATTTTGCTGCAACTTCTCAAGCAAGACCACTAAGGCTAGCCTTTTCCTCCTGGAGAGGAGAGAGTCTCTGACCCTGGATCACAGTTCTTCCACTGAGAAACTGTCACATGCTCTGTAAGAATATCCTAACAACACCACAACTTGCAATTCAATCAAAGCAGCTTGCAAAACATAACAAGGAGAGCCCAGCCGTGGTCTCAGTGCCAAGAGGTGCCTGACTCACTCCGCTTTTTGTTTTCAGCCCTTCTTCTGCAGAGCATCTGGCGAAGGAGCTCCAGGTTGACAGAGCCCATAGTACGGAGTGTCGTCGTCTCTGAGGTATGCCTGGCTTTTTTTCGAGCGGCCAGCCTTGCCCTGTTTTCAAGTAACGTGCTACCCAGCTATGTTAGCGACGCCAGGAAGACAGAGATCCCAAACATGTGACACCTCCATCATGAAGCTTTTCATAGCAGGCCCCTCATCGGACCTCTTCCTAACGTTGGCTCCAGGCCTGTTAATGGCCTGCTATGAAGCTTTTCTTAGCAGGCCCCTCATCGGACCTCTTCCTAACGTTGGCTCCAGGCCTGTTAATGGCATGAGAAAAAGTTGATGTTGTGACAGGCCTCTGTCCAGTCAAACACCAACAAGGCGCGTGTAAACAGCAGGGTGCCTGACCGTTGGGCCAGTGGAGCAATGGATAACGTGTCTGACTACGGATCAGAAGATTCTAGGTTTGACTCCTGGCTAGCTCGATCTGCTTCGCTCTCAGCCTATGGCAGTTTTATTATTTCGTTTTATTAGCCCATAGTTTTTGACTGTTATTATTGGATTGATTTATTTTTATTATAAATTGACAGACCAACCATAGGCTGTTTTGTCAGTGAGATAGCGGTTACGATACAATACCATGTGTGTTTTCAAATGCATCGCATAAGTACTGTCACAGGGACCTTGCCTTAATGACCAGTTTATAGTATCTATTATGCGATCACAGGAATGGGAGAAAGCTGCACCCCCTGGGCGAGACAAATGACAGCTCCCTCCATTGAGTCTGTTACAACTGAATTCAGTAAACAATCCCTTCGGTTCATTCCCATATTCTTAAGGGGACGGTCACACACTGAAAGCCAAAGGGCTCAATGTAACCCTGCACTTGTACTGGCCACACGCGCGGAAAATGCCCCACAAGCCTGCTTGACGCTTGTGGGATTTCCCATATGGTCTAGCGGTCAGGATTCCTGGTTTTCACCCAGTATGGGTTCGACTCCCGGTATGGGAAGTTGGGCTTGTCTTTGCTTCCCCTATCGAACAGCCAGCGCTTCTGTCTGCTCCAGAAGCACTTTTAGCCAGAAGTGGAGCTGCAGCAACCTGATAGGTTTAGGTTCATTCCTCACCTGTGTTCCTTCGATAGCTCAGCTGGTAGAGCGGAACGTTGGCAATCCTTAGGTCGCTGGTTCGACTCCGGCTCGAAGGAGGTCATTTTTCACACGCAAACGCTTTCCTGGCCGCGCTGAAGGGCAAAAGCGCGTTCCCTGACCGGGAATCGAACCCCGGCTGCGGCGGTGAGAGCGCCGAATCCTAACCACTAGACCACCAGGGAAGGGCTGTTCAGCCCATCTCCTCAAGCCTGGCTGTGGGCCTCTACCAGATTTTGCTGCAACTTCTCAAGCAAGACCACTAAGGCTAGCCTTTTCCTCCTGGAGAGGAGAGAGTCTCTGACCCTGGATCACAGTTCTTCCACTGAGAAACTGTCACATGCTCTGTAAGAATATCCTAACAACACCACAACTTGCAATTCAATCAAAGCAGCTTGCAAAACATAACAAGGAGAGCCCAGCCGTGGTCTCAGTGCCAAGAGGTGCCTGACTCACTCCGCTTTTTGTTTTCAGCCCTTCTTCTGCAGAGCATCTGGCGAAGGAGCTCCAGGTTGACAGAGCCCATAGCACGGAGTGTCGTCGTCTCTGAGGTATGCCTGGCTTTTTTTCGAGCGGCCAGCCTTGCCCTGTTTTCAAGTAACGTGCTACCCAGCTACGTTAGCGACGCCAGGAAGACAGAGATCCCAAACATGTGACACCTCCATCATGAAGCTTTTCATAGCAGGCCCCTCATTGGACCTCTTCCTAAAGTTGGCTCCAGGCCTGTTAATGGCATGAGAAAAAGTTGATGTTGTGAAAGGCCTCTGTGGGCCTCTACCAGATTTTGCTGCAACTTCTCAAGCAAGACCACTAAAGCTAGCCTTTTCCTCCTGGAGAGGAGAGAGTCTCTGACCCTGGATCACAGTTCTTCCACTGAGAAACTGTCACATGCTCTGTAAGAATATCCTAACAACACCGCAACTTGCAATTCATTCAAAGCAGCTTGCAAAACATAACAAGGAGAGCCCAGCCGTGGTCTCAGTGCCAAGAGGTGCCTGACTCACTCCGCTTTTTGTTTTCAGCCCTTCTTCTGCAGAGCATCTGGCGAAGGAGCTCCAGGTTGACAGAGCCCATAGCACGGAGTGTCGTCGTCTCTGAGGTATGCCTGGCTTTTTTTCGAGCGGCCAGCCTTGCCCTGTTTTCAAGTAACGTGCTACCCAGCTACGTTAGCGACGCCAGGAAGACAGAGATCCCAAACATGTGACACCTCCATCATGAAGCTTTTCATAGCAGGCCCCTCATCAGACCTCTTCCTAACGTTGGCTCCAGGCCTGTTAATGGCCTGCTATGAAGGTTTTCATAGCAGGCCCCTCATCGGACCTCTTCCTAACGTTGGCTCCAGGCCTGTTAATGGCATGAGAAAAAGTTGATGTTGTGACAGGCCTCTGTCCAGTCAAACACCAACAAGGCGCGTGTAAACAGCAGGGTGCCTGACCGTTGGGCCAGTGGTGCAATGGATAACGCGTCTGACTACGGATCAGAAGATTCTAGGTTTGACTCCTGGCTAGCTCGATCTGCCTCTTTTGCTTCGCTCTCAGCCTATGGCAGTTTTATTATTTCGTTTTATTAGCCCATAGTTTTTGACTGTTATTATTGGATTGATTTATTTTTATTATAAATTGACAGACCAACCATAGGCTGTTTTGTCAGTGAGATAGCGGTTACCATACAATACCATGTGTGTTTTCAAATGCATCGCATATGTACTGTCACAGGGACCTTGCCTTAATGACCAGTTTATAGTATCTATTATGCGATCACAGGAATGGGAGAAAGCTGCACCCCCTGGGCGAGACAAATGACAGCTCCCTCCATTGAGTCTGTTACAACTGAATTCAGTAAACAATCCCTTCGGTTCATTCCCATATTCTTAAGGGGACGGTCACACACTGAAAGCCAAAGGGCTCAATGTAACCCTGCACTTGTACTGGCCACACGCGCGGAAAATGCCCCACAAGCCTGCTTGACGCTTGTGGGATTTCCCATATGGTCTAGCGGTCAGGATTCCTGGTTTTCACCCAGGCAGCCCGGGTTCGACTCCCGGTATGGGAAGTTGGGAAGGAGAGCCCAGCCGTGGTCTCAGTGCCAAGAGGTGCCTGACTCACTCCGCTTTTTGTTTTCAGCCCTTCTTCTGCAGAGCATCTGGCGAAGGAGCTCCAGGTTGACAGAGCCCATAGTACGGAGTGTCGTCGTCTCTGAGGTATGCCTGGCTTTTTTTCGAGCGGCCAGCCTTGCCCTGTTTTCAAGTAACGTGCTACCCAGCTACGTTAGCGACGCCAGGAAGACAGAGATCCCAAACATGTGACACCTCCATCATGAAGCTTTTCATAGCAGGCCCCTCATCGGACCTCTTCCTAACGTTGGCTCCAGGCCTGTTAATGGCCTGCTATGAAGCTTTTCATAGCAGGCCCCTCATCGGACCTCTTCCTAACGTTGGCTCCAGGCCTGTTACAGTTTTTTTACGATTGCTTACACACTAAAATTAAAATTAACACACAGTTAGTGAAACTTGACACTCAAGGAGCAAAACCTCAGCCCAGATCTGCACAACTATAAGCACATTTTCAGTTTCACACTTTTTGCAAATCACTACACACAGTTTTTTGCAAAACACTAAACAAACTTCTCTACATTAGACACAGAAATCTAACATGATGTCACTTCTTTGCCATTTCAAGGCACTGCTTTCCATAATACCACACCTATGAACCAATTGATCAATCACATCCGTCAGGTGTGTAGACACTTAGGTGCTTAACTGTAAACTCAACAATCAGGTGTAAGCACTATAAAAGGGCAACAGGTGAGTTTACCTGTCTTCAACAAAAATGGAAGACAATGTTACAGTAAGAGGAAGAGGAAGAGGGAGAAACATAATTGGCCACAGAGCTGTTTTGAATATTGTGCGCTGCAATCAATGGGGTCCCTACGAACGTAGGTCCTTACAACACGGCCCACATACTCTCATTTTTAGACTGACTACACAACATCGTCATAGCAGACCAAATGGATGTAGAGCAGATGAGATACATTCTCATCTGGGACATCTGGAGTCGCCATTCAAGAAGATTCTTCCCTTACTGTCTTGCGAGAGAGGACATTGCCTGTGATGTGGATGAAGTGCTATGGCCAGATGCAGATTTTTAGATTTTTTTGCTTTCTTTTTGTCTCTACAAAGGTTTTGTTCATATACTATATTGTATTTAGAATATGTTCTGTTTTTTAGTACAAAATGCAACTTTTGGAAATGCTTTGATGTATTTTACACTGTGGAGAGAAATAAATATTTTCATCATTGTACAGTAGACCTACTGGTCTTGTGCTGTGTTTGGTCAATATATGTACTTTACTATAAAAATATATCTGGAAAAAATTCAAATCCAGACTATATCATTAGAAAAGTATAAATGTTACAAGTGTTTAAGATTGAGCAGAGCAGTGTGTAAATGAATCAAACAGAATCAGATTGTATGAACCATGTGTGTGCCATACGGTGTCAAAATTGGGTTTTGTTAAATTATTGTAAAGTTTTGAATGACGTGTTTCGTTTTGCAAAAGAACTGAGGTGTTCTGCTACTTGTGTGTGGATGTGTGAATTGTGTGTAGTGTTTTGACAAAATGAGCCTTGTTTTTAAAATTGTGCTTAAGCAATCGTAAAAAACTGTAACTCTTTCCCCACCAAACACAGAATTTTCTGTTATTTGTGAGAAAACACTTCCCCGCCAAACACGGTATTTTCCGGGTTTCCGTGTTTTCAATGTTATACGCTAGGGGGCGCTATTATGCATCTTCTGAATGAGTACAGAATCTCCTGATCAAAACACAGGGGAAGAAGACGCAAAAAAAGACAAGCGATCGTATGTAAGCAGATGCATATGTAAAATAGCATGATCATCAACATTACAGTTTTTCTCAATTGCTAAAACACTAAAACCCATTGGCTGAACAAGGTTCTCAGTTGCCTGAACTCATTTAGCTAATTGTGCAGTCTGTTGTCAATACCTTAAACCATTTAACATGGTAAAACACAATTTGCAGATCTCACTTAGACTTTTCAGCAAAACTCTAAACACATTCTCATTCTCAAAACACATTCTGCACTCTAATGCACATGTCATCCATACTGGTAAACACAAGTGGCAACAATCAAATACAAATAGAGAACACATGTCATTGATTGAACACAACCACTCAAAACTGATTTAACCTGTTTCAAACGATGTGACACAACCAATATAAGCCAGTTCAGAGAGCAAACAGGTTGTTGAAAGTGAGAAGGAGAAAGTCTGAGAATGGACAGAAGAAACAATGTGAGAGGACGAGGACGAGTGTGTATGCGAGGTGGGCGACGAGGAGGAAGAGGGCAAGAAAGAGGAAGAGGAGCAGGAGGGCAAGAAAGAGGAAGAGGTGGGCAAGAAAGTGGAAGAGGAGGAGGTGGGCAAGAAAGAGGAAGAGGAGGACGAAAAGGAAGAGGAAGACAAAGAGTGGAAATATCTGATGAAATTCGAGCAACAGTCATAGACCATGTTCTTGTCCATGGACTGACAATGAGGGAAGCAGGACTTAGAGTGCAACCCAATTTGAGCCGATTTTCTGTGTCCACAATGGTAAGAACATTCAGAGAAGAGAACAGGTACAGTATACTACTGTATTTTTGTAATTGCAAATTTACTGTACTACACTATATGCAGCTGTTTCAATAGACATTTGTAAAGTTCATCACTGTATGTACAGTACTGCATGAATATTTTATGTAACTGCACATCTACTTTTTGTAGAATTGCAAGGCTGCCACATGCAGGTGGAAGGACAGCTATATTCACTTGGGAGCAAGAGGCCGTTATAGTGGGCATGGTCCTTCAAGATAATATAATACGACTGGAATCGACAGTGTGAGCATTTCCACAATTGACCGTGTCCTCCATCGTAACAGAATGTGAATGAAACAAGTATACAGAGTACCTTTTGAGCGCAAGTCACCAAGGGTAAAAGAACTGCGAGCTCAGTATGTGCAAGTAAGTGTATATTCAGAAACATTTACTGTAATCCAGATTGTCTACAGTTCTAACACATACTATGTGAATGACATTACTCTTCAGTACATACAATGTATGTGAATCAGAAGTGCATACAGTAGGCTTAATTGTACTCTACAGTATAGCACTGTCTCTGTACGACTTACAAAATTCTAAATACAGTATATTGTATTTCTACACAGACAATATGGCCCCATTTACACTGCATGGTTCAAGTGACCCAATTCCGATTTTTCCCTCTCATGTGGCACAGATCGGATATGACGTGAACATGTAAGCAGGAAAAAAACGCATGAATTCCGATATCCTCAGATTGGATTCAGGCCTCACTCATATGTGGTAATAAATCCGATATGATTCGGATACGTGCATTTGCGTCTGCCATGTAAGCGGTCAAATCGGATATTCCCCAGTAAATGCGAGTCGTACGTCATTGAAAAAGGGACGGAGGCGAATGACTTCAACTCAGGTGGACACGAACTGGGATCAAGGGCTCTCCTTTTTTTTCTCCGCCTTACGAGAGCAATGTTTTGCTGACCTTTAAAGATAGTGCGGAAAGCAAAACATTGAATAATCATTTCGTCTGCGTCCATTGCATATCGCGCCGTTTTACTTCCTTTTCCGGGTCAGAACGTCTTGGGCTGTTTCGCCAGTGTATAGTGTAAATGCAAATATCGGATACGGGTCGCTTTTACAGTTTTTCTCAATCGTTTACACACAAATACTGGTACTTGAGACACAATGACCACAACATGTAACTCATGCACCAACCCCCTGAACCAATTCTGCTAAACTACAAGCACAATTCCTGCTTTACACTCAAATTGCAGTTCTAAAACACACTTTTTTCAAAACACTACACACAATTCTCTGCATTTGGCACAATTTTCATGCAGAAAAAATCTTGTTTTCACAAGGAACACACTGCCATTCAAATATGCACACTGACTCATCACATGGGCAAACACCTGTCACACAGTTACAATTAGCAAACAGAGCTTTAGCATAAAAGGGCAACAGGTGAGCTTTTTTTTTACTGTAACTGTATACAGTAAATTCTTCTGTTGTTTTGTATGTAGACCACTGTATGTGCAACTTTGTGTTGGTTGGGATGTACACTGTGTACATTGTATTTGTGGGAAAAATAAAATATACAGTGGGGAGAACAAGTATTTGATACACTGCCGATTTTGCAGGTTTTCCTACTTACAAAGCATGTAGAGGTCTGTAATTTTTATCATAGGTACACTTCAACTGTGAGTTTAAAACAAAAATCCAGAAATCTAAAACAAAAATCCAGAAAATCACATTGTATGATTTTTAAATAATTAATTAGCATTTTATTGCATGACATAAGTATTTGATCACCTACCAACCAGTAAGAATTCCGGCTCTCACAGACCTGTTAGTTTTTCCTAAAGAAGCCCTCCTGTTCGCCACTCATTACCTGTATTAACTGCATCTGTTTGAACTCGTTACCTGTATAAAAGACACATGTCCACACAATCAAACAGACTCCAACCTCTCCACAATGGCCAAGACCAGAGAGCTGTGTAAGGACATCAGGGATAAAATTGTAGACCTGCACAAGGCTGGGATGGGCTACAGGACAATAGGCAAGCAGCTTGGTAAGAAGGCAACAACTGTTGGCGCAATTATTAGAAAATGGAAGAAGTTCAAGATGACGCTCAGTCTTCCTCGGTCTGGGGCACCATGCAAGATCTCATTGGGGCATCAATGATCATAAGGAAGGTGAGGGATCAGCCCAGAACTACACGGCAGGACCTGGTCAATGACCTGAAGAGAGCTGGGACCACAGTCTCAAAGAAAACCATTAGTAACACACTACGCCGTCATGGATTAAAATCCTGCAGCGCACGCAAGGTCCCCCTGCTCAAGTCAGCGCATGTCCAGGCCCATCTGAAGTTTGCCAATGACCATCTGGATGATCCAGAGGAGGAATGGGAGAAGGTCATATGGTCTGATGAGACAAAAATAGAGCTTTTTGGTCTAAACTCCACTCGCCGTGTTTGGAGGAAGAAGGATGAGTACAACCCCAAGAACACCATCCCAACCGTGAAGCATGGAGGTGGAAACAGGACAGAGGACAAAGGCGACAGGATGACTGCACCGTATTGAGGGGAGGATGGATGGGGCCAACAACCTCCTTCCCTCAGTAAGAGCATTGAAGATGGGTCGTAGCTGGGTCTTGCAGCATGACAACGACCTGAAACACACAGCCAGGGCAACTAAGGAGTGGCTCCGTAAGAAGCATCTCAAGGTCCTGGAGTGGCCTAGCCAGTCTCCAGACCTGAACCCAATAGAAAATCTTTGGAGGGAGCTGAAAGTCTGTATTGCCCAGCGACAGCCCCGAAACCTGAAGGATCTGGAGAAGGTCTGTATGGAGGAGTGGGCCAAAATCCCTGCTGCAGTGTGTGCAAACCTGGTCAAGAACTACAGGAAACGTATGATCTCTGTAATTGCAAACAAAGGTTTCTGTACCAAATATTAAGTTCTGCTTTTCTGATGTATCAAATACTTATGTCATGCAATAAAATGCAAATTAATTGCTTAAAAATCATACAATGTGATTTTCTGGATTTTTGTTTTAGATTCCGTCACTCACAGTTGAAGAGTACCTATGATAAAAATTACAGACTTCATCATCGTAGTGTTTTATATTGAGCACATCAGTGTTCAGCTGGTTCTTATAAATGTCTATTCATATGATGGTTTGTGTGTGTCATTTGAAAACAAAATACCATTATGAGAAGAAATAACATTGTTTTGAATGTGACCAAATCGGAATTGTGCATCAAGACCTGCAGTGTAAATGTGGCCTATTTGACTTGGAATCCTTGGACAGACCCCATGACTTCATCTTTGTCGATGAAGCAGGTTTCAATCTAACAAAGAGGAGAAGGAGAGGCCAAAACATGATTGGACACCGGGCCATTGTTGAAGTCCCTGGTCAACGAGGTGGCATTGTCACAATCTGTGCTGCTATCAGCAACCATGGTGTTTTACATCACCATGTTACACTCGGGCCATATAACACCCAGCACCTTCTAAGATTTATTGCCAATCTAAGAGATATTTTATTTGAGCAGCAGGTTCAAGAGCAGCAGGGTCAAGAGCTAAATGAGAATCCCATTCCCACCTATGTGATAGTGTGGGACAATGTCAGTTTCCACCGAGTTGCTCAGGTAAGGGAATGGTTTAACATCAATGGACAGTTTATGAACTTGTACCTCCCTCCATACCCGCCTTTCCTGAATCCAATTGAGGAGTTTTTCTCCTCTTGGAGATGGAAAGTATATGATAGCTAACCCTATACCAGAGTAAATCTGCTGCAAGCCATGGATTTAGCCTGTGGTGATATAGGTGAGGAATCATATCAGGACTGGATACGGCACACAAGAGGCTTCTTCCCCCGTTGCCTCAGGAGGGACAATATTGCTTGTGATGTCGACGAAGTGCTCTGGCCTGACCCAACCCAAAGACAAGAAGAAGTACATTGATCACATGTTTACTCCTTTGATTTTTGTCCCTTTTAGTATTGTATACTGTAGTACAGTGCATTGTAGGCTGTATACTGTACAATGAACAAATTGTATGGCCCTGAACATTGTGCTTTCCATTTGTTAACAGTACTGACTGCTCAATAGATTTTAACTGGTTGCAGGTTCATATCAACAAAGAACAAGAATTACAGTATCACAGAGACAAAGGACAAGTTTGTGAGATGCAGGGTACAATACTGTAAAAATTTGGGTACAAGGAGGAAGAACAAAAAAAAATTGCAAAGAGCAAAGCAGAGTAGTAATTTCTGATCAATTTTGAGCTACTATGATAGAACATGTTTTCGTTCATCAAAAGACAATGACGGAAAAATATGAAATTTCTTTTGAGATTAAAAATGTACTTCTCCCTGAGAACTATATGTTTTGAACAATGTGTTTTCTATTTTTTGGTGTATTGTTTACTGACTGCTTGATAGTGTATATCATTTTGATCACTTTGTTTATTATTTGAGAGCAGTGTTTGTTTTTGAACACAGGTAAAACTGTTTTGAGGCGAAAGTTTCATTTTGCGAGAGGATTCAGAGGTTTTGTATATAGTGCTTGAAGATGAGGTTTTGTGTTTAATGTTTTCAGAAAATGGAGCAAGGTTTTAGAAATTGTTTTGACAAAACATGTAAGTATCATAAACTTTTGTTGATCACAGATCTTGTTTTTTGCGATAATCCAAAAGCCTATGAGAAAATCCTATTGGGTTTTTCTAGAGGGAACCAGTGCGATGCTAACTGCCGGTTGGCCTAAGTGACGTCATACCTGCACCACTCTATTGCACTTTAGCGTTCCATGCCTGAGCACGCTGACGTCATTACGATGCAACTTTGTTTTTAAGAAAACAGAAACACGCTCTTGCTAATAGGCTGCATAATAGATTTAGCCGATCACTTAAAGTGCCCCTATTACGCTACTTTAAAGTTTCCTAATTTAATTTGGAGGTCTCCAACAATAGGTTTACATGCATCAAAGGTAAAAAAAAAAAAACAGTTTCATTCATTGCACATCACCACAATGTTCAATGATTCTCAAACGACTCGATAGTCTCTCTAAATCCCTCCTTTCCGCGAGCCTACTCTGCTCTGACTGGTCAAATGGCCCAGTCTGCTGTGATTGCTCTACCGCGTACAGCATGTATTTCTGAAACAAACGCCCATTACTGTAACTAAACTCCAGCTCCGTCCGGAGGCTTCCGCTCAGCGATTGTACACACTGTAAAGACAGTAACGAGGACGTCGATTTTACACCAATCCCAGCGCAAGTCCGAATCAATGAAACATTGGAAGAACTAGTTATTGAACCCGAACCTTGAGCAGGACGTTTTTTCAAGTGAACGTTAACAAGTGTGTGCGTTTCTAATTTATTGCGGCACACATGCGGGAACTGTATCAATAACAGCGCATACAGCCGAGCACTAACGTGAATGACTGATGTAACATTAAAGTTTGCAAAACAAATCTTGCTCCATCCTTTATCTTTACTTAAAGTAGAAAGAATGACAGACAATCTGCATTAATAGACAGTTTTAGGTAATAGTGGCCCACAGCTGATTTACAGTAGTATTTCAGTAAGAGAGTAATAATGTGAGTTAGCCAGATACCTACACGATATGAAACACAATAAACACATTGTAGAGCACAGCGTCTTCTCGACATGATGCTATCCAGTATCCACAGGAATCAGCTGCAGTGTTTGCAGTGGTTCAAGTTTTCCCTGGTGTCTGCGCGCGCAATTAATTGACGGGCAATATGCTAATGTTTCGTCTTGACGTCACAACGAAACGGCTTAGGACTCGTTTAAAAAACAATTCGTTGGACTCAGAGTCGACTCTTACTTTTGAGAGACAATAACTTTATATACGGTGCAATTTCAGATTTAAAACTTTGAAAGATGTTTTCATTCACTTAGAACTATGTTACACAATACATGAAAGGTAATTTTCAAAAATCCATAATAGGGGCACTTTAATGTAGCACAATGATTTTTATTTAATCATGCTCATGCTGCACACATCGCAATATTATTATGGAGGCAGCTGATGTTGAGGGAGGAATATACAGCTTTAATCACAAATTTCATAAACAAGGTGAGAACCAGACCCGTTATAAACCTGTTACATGCTTGATGTTATGGTGGGATGATTACATAACATTTAAGTGGAACAACTGTTACCAAGTGTGCAAACAGCAGAATCAATCAATGAAACAGAAGTTGAAACACATTTATAGTTTATTAACAAAAATGATGTAAATAATTTATCTTCAATTTCTAAACTATGGAAATAATTTACAAAGGATAATGAAAGCAAAAAAAAAAAAAAAAAAAGAAAATGTGAAAGCAAAATCTTCGGCATATACAACGCCTTAAACTACGCTAAATATAGACCAAAGATACAGGGGGTGGCGATCACTCTGAACATAACTAACAAGGAAAATACTACATATAAATACTCATAATTACTGCACAAACACAAATCAACCAAATTAGAAAACAAACCTAAGCAATAACTTAAACAAGTAGTAAATCAAGTACTAGCTGAGTAACTAAGGCATACAAAACACAAAGCTGTCTTTGAACTTGACTCAAGAGAGACTATAAAAGTACTGACACAGAAATTGGCATAGGCTTTCAAACAAGGTAAACCGCTCAATACAGACCGATACCTAAAGATAAATCGAACAAATCTTCATGACAAAACACGCAAAACATGCATTGCTGTCCAATGCTTGAGGCCTGACTGCCGACACAAACTCGAGTGACATCGGACGCTGACTTCGCTCACACCCACACCTTGAAATCCGGCCCTTGGAAATCAGCGGGTTGGTTGAGCGGAACAACGTCACGATGATTGACAGGCAGGAGGTCCAGTGATTGTACATCTAGGAGTGGAATAAAGAAACAACGGGGAACAGAAAAAAACAACAAAAAAACATACACAAAACACTTTTGGAATGTAACACTAAATATACTCTGAATAATTCAAAAGTGTACTATCCAAGTAGTAATAGAAGGTGTTTGTTGTAATGATGACAGTAGTGCACATACAAGTTCCGTGCTCTCATCACACTACATGCATACGGCACCTGAGTTCAATCGAGCCGTGCCCACTTCTTCAAACGGGCCAGGGCATGGTTCAGCGTTCCATGTGTTACTGAGCAATCACACAAGTCAAGCACAGTTTAGATCGCCTATTGTGAGTACACCCTAAATATGTTGCCTTTGGTTTGCTTGTTGGCGGAATAACGACAAATGTATAAATGCATAACGTTTAATGAAGCATTAACAAGAACTGCACAATGAATACCTATTAAATTTAATATATTAGTACTGCAAAAAAATTCTGTAAAGCTGCTATGAAACCATGTACATTGTGTAAAATGCTGTAAAAAAAAATACAAAATAAAATGTAAGCAAAATGGCTTTTTTAAATGACAGACATGGGATGTAGGAAGAGTATTTGCATCTACAAAACCTGAGATAAGTGTCTCTGTGTAACATTTATTATTAGAAATGTACATCTGAAATTTAAATTAACATTATTCTAATTTCCTTGCTAAAGAGGTGGTAATAACAAAAGCCAATTTACAGGTTTAGGCTTTTTCCTTTGATAACAGTGACATATCTCCTTCATGGTGCTTGATTATATGTGATCTTGCCTGATTCCACTGAACAAACCCCTTTCCACATTTATTGCACCCAAATGGTTTTTCACCGGTGTGAATTCTTAAATGTTCTGCAAGATGCCAGCTCTTATAGAATCTTCTGCCACAAAACTTACAGGGGTAGTTTCGATCACCTTGATGTAAAAGCATGTGGTTTTTCATGCTCTTTAGACGTTTGAATGGCCTATCACATATCTTACAATAGAAAGGATATTTCCCGGGGCCCTGATCAGAAAGACTTAATTTAGTAGAGTGCCGTGGGTTTGTGTCCACATTTACACTGTCTGGCTGCAGAATTATTTCCACATGGGAGAGCTGTGAGTCCAGTGGTTCTTCGAACCGATCCTCTGCTCGCCTTTCTGTAGGGAAATAAATGTTATTGTAATTAAGTCTACAAATATTATTATCTGTTAAAAACTAGTGCTGTCAATAGATTAAAAAAAAAAAAAAACAAATTAAAATCACACATTTTTAAAGTTTTTAATATATTTTTATATTGTAATTTTTTTCACACCGAATATCCAAAACAATGTAGAAACAATATAAAGGGAGTATATTTTAAATATTTGTTTAATCTTTTTACTTAGTACTATGAATGAAGGACAGTATCACTGATACCTGTACTGATACTGATACTGATGTCTCTGTTACATGTTTTTTTTCCCCTCAATTTTAGCCATTAATTATAGCCATTCAACATTACAGTATAACTGAAAGCTATAATTTTTCATATGTCAAGAGCAGTGAGTGATTTCGCACACTGTCTGAAGCAGCATTATGTGCGCGCGCTACAGGCGTTTGTTCACAGAGCTGAGCTTCACAGAGAGTGCACCAGTACAGATTTGAGTTCTGAGAAAAAAAAAAAAATTTGCATGTTTTAATTTTGACAGCCCTATTAAAACACAATGTTGATATGGGTTACCCCAGAATGCAAATTAATAGGGCTGTAAAATCGATTAATCGCATCTAACATAAACGTCTGTGTTAACACACACACACACATATATATATATACATATATACACACTCACCTAAAGGATTATTAGGAACACCATACTAATACTGTGTTTGACCCCCTTTCGCCTTCAGAACTGCCTTAATTCTACGTGGCATTGATTCAACAAGGTGCTGAAAGCATTCTTTAGAAATGTTGGCCCATATTGATAGGATAGCATCTTGCAGTTGATGGAGATTTGTGGGATGCACATCCAGGGCACGAAGCTCCCGTTCCACCACATCCCAAAGATGCTCTATTGGGTTGAGATCTGGTGACTGTGGGGGCCATTTTAGTACAGTGAACTCATTGTCATGTTCAAGAAACCAATTTGAAATGATTCGAGCTTTGTGACATGGTGCATTATCCTGCTGGAAGTAGCCATCAGAGGATGGGTACATGGTGGTCATAAAGGGATGGACATGGTCAGAAACAATGCTCAGGTAGACCGTGGCATTTAAACGATGCCCAATTGACACTAAGGGGCCTAAAGTGTGCCAAGAAAACATCCCCCACACCATTACACCACCACCACCACCAGCCTGCACAGTGGTAACAAGGCATGATGGATCCATGTTCTCATTCTGTTTACGCCAAATTCTGACTCTACCATCTGAATGTCTCAACAGAAATCGAGACTCATCAGACCAGGCAACATTTTTCCAGTCTTCAACTGTCCAATTTTGGTGAGCTCGTGCAAATTGTAGCCTCTTTTTCCTATTTGTAGTGGAGATGAGTGGTACCCGGTGGGGTCTTCTGCTGTTGTAGCCCATCCGCCTCAAGGTTGTGCGTGTTGTGGCTTCACAAATGCTTTGCTGCATACCTCGGTTGTAACGAGTGGTTATTTCAGTCAAAGTTGCTCTTCTATCAGCTTGAATCAGTCGGCCCATTCTCCTCTGACCTCTAGCATCAACAAGGCATTTTCGCCCACAGGACTGCCGCATACTGGATGTTTTTCCCTTTTCACACCATTCTTTGTAAACTCTAGAAATGGTTGTGCGTGAAAATCCCAGTAACTGAGCAGATTGTGAAATACTCAGACCGGCCCGTCTGGCACCAACAACCATGCCACGCTCAAAATTGCTTAAATCACCTTTCTTTCCCATTCTGACATTCAGTTTGGAGTTCAGGAGATTGTCTTGACCAGGACCACACCCCTAAATGCATTGAAGCAACTGCCATGTGATTGGTTGATTAGATAATTGCATTAATGAGAAATTGAACAGGTATTCCTAATAATCCTTTACGTGAGTGTATATATATATATATATATATATATATATATATATATATATATATATATATATATATATATATATTTCTGTGTGTGTTTATATACACACCGATCAGGCATAACATTATGACAACTGACATCTCTTCGGCACCTCTTATTGGGTGGGATATATTAGGCAGCAAGTGAACATTTTGTCCTCAAAGTTGATGTCAGAAGCAGGAAAAATGGGCAAGCTTAAGGATTTAAGCGAGTTTGACAAGGGACAAATTGTGATGGCTAGACGACTGGGTCAGAGCATCCCCAAAACTGCAGCTCTTCTGGGGTGTTCCCGGTCTGCAGTGTTCAGTATCTATCAAAAGTGGTCCAAGGAAGGAACAGTGGTGAACCGGCGACAGGATCATTGATGCACGTGGGGAGCGAAGGCTGGCCCATGTGGTCCGATCAAACAAAAAAAACGAGCTACTGTAGCTCAAATTGCTCAAGAAGTTAATGCTGGTTCTGATAGAAAGGTGTCAGAATACACAGTGCATCGCAGTTTGCTGCATATGGGGCTGTATAGCCTCAGACCAGTCAGGGTGCCCATGCTGACCCGTCCATCACCGAAAGCGCCAATAGTGGGCACGTGAGCATCTGGTGAGCATCTGAGAAGGTGGCCTGGTCTGATGAATCACGTTTTCTTTTACATCTCGTGGATGGCCGGGTGCGTGTGAGTCGCTTACCTGGGGAAGACATGACACCAGGATGCACTATGGGAAGAAGGCAAGCCAGCGGAGGCAGTGTGATGCTTTGGGCAATGTTCTGCTAGGAAACCTTGGGTCCTGCCATCCATGTGGATGTTACTTTGACACGTACCACCTACCTAAGCATTGTTGCAGACCATGTACATCCTTTCATGGAAACGATATTCCCTGGTGGCTGTGGCCTCTTTCAGCAGGATAATGCGACCTGCCACAAAGCAAAAATGGTTCAGGAATGGTTTGAGGGGCACAACAGCGAGTTTGAGGTGTTGACTTGGCCTCCAAATTCCCCAGATCTCAATCCAATCTAGCATCTGTGGGATGTGCTGAACAAACAAGTGCGGTCCACAGAGGCCCCACCTCGCAACTTACAGGACCTAAATGATCTGCTGCTAACATCTTGGTGCCAGATACCACAGCACACCTTCAGGGGTCTAGTGGAGTCCATGCCTCGACGGGTCAGGGCTGTTTTGGCAGCAAAAGGGGGACCAACACAATATTAGGTCATAATGTTATGACTGATCGGTGTATATACACATATATATATATATACATACACACACACACACACACACACACATACATATATATATATATATATATATACACACACACATATATACATATATATATACACTCACCTAAAGGATTATTAGGAACACCTGTTCAATTTCTCATTAATGCAATTATCTAATCAACCAATCACATGGCAGTTGCTTCAATGCATTTAGGGGTGTGGTCCTGGTCAAGACAATCTCCTGAACTCCAAACTGAATGTCAGAATGGGAAAGAAAGGTGATTTAAGCAATTTTGAGCGTGGCATGGTTGTTGGTGCCAGACGGGCCGGTCTGAGTATTTCACAATCTGCTCAGTTACTGGGATTTTCACGCACAACCATTTCTAGAGTTTACAAAGAATGGTGTGAAAAGGGAAAAACATCCAGTATGCGGCAGTCCTGTGGGCGAAAATGCCTTGTTGATGCTAGAGGTCAGAGGAGAATGGGCCGACTGATTCAAGCTGATAGAAGAGCAACTTTGACTGAAATAACCACTCGTTACAACTGAGGTATGCAGCAAAGCATTTGTGAAGCCACAACACGCACAACCTTGAGGCGGATGGGCTACAACAGCAGAAGACCCCACCGGGTACCACTTATCTCCACTACAAATAGGAAAAAGAGGCTACAATTTGCACGAGCTCACCAAAATTGGACAGTTGAAGACTGGAAAAATGTTGCCTGGTCTGATGAGTCTCGATTTCTGTTGAGACATTCAGATGGTAGAGTCAGAATTTGGCGTAAACAGAATGAGAACATGGATCCATCATGCCTTGTTACCACTGTGCAGGCTGGTGGTGGTGGTGTAATGGTGTGGGGGATGTTTTCTTGGCACACTTTAGGCCCCTTAGTGCCAATTGGGCATCGTTTAAATGCCACGGCCTACCTGAGCATTGTTTCTGACCATGTCCATCCCTTTATGACCACCATGTACCCATCCTCTGATGGCTACTTCCAGCAGGATAATGCACCATGTCACAAAGCTCGAATCATTTCAAATTGGTTTCTTGAACATGACAATGAGTTCACTGTACTAAAATGGCCACCACAGTCACCAGATCTCAACCCAATAGAGCATCTTTGGGATGTGGTGGAACGGGAGCTTCGTGCCCTGGATGTGCATCCCACAAATCTCCATCAACTGCAAGATGCTATCCTATCAATATGGGCCAACATTTCTAAAGAATGCTTTCAGCACCTTGTTGAATCAATGCCACGTAGAATTAAAGCAGTTCTGAAGGCGAAAGGGGGTCAAACACAGTATTAGTATGGTGTTCCTAATAATCCTTTAGGTGAGTGTATATATATATATATATATATATATATATATATATATATATATATATATATACACATATACTATGTAAACACAGACTTTTATGTGATGTGAGATGTGATTAATCAATTTTACAGCCCTACAAAATAATTTCATTCTTTGGACTAAAGCCCCACTTCATAAAATCATTCACTTCACTTTATAAATGCCTCATTGACTCAAAATACCTCAATAAATGCCTCAGTATCTTATTGTTGGCCAACAATGAACTATTATTTTTTTTAGAGAAATAAACTGCTTCTTGTAATTTACCTACAGAACAACCACTGGATCTGCAACCCCATACCTTAACTCACTACTTCAGACTTACTCAAATCACTTTCACAGACCTTTACCTGGACTGTTCCCTGCTGGTGGAATGACCTGCCTAACTCAACCTGAGCAGCTGAGCCTTTAGCCACTTTTTTTTTTAAGAATTAAGACTGGCTGACTTTGACTGGCAAAATTTGATTGGCAGCTGTAGTAATAATCACCTGCATGGAGTCTCTCATGTTCTTTCAAGTGGAATTTCGATTTGAAACGACTCCCACATGAACCACAGCAGAAAGGCATCTCGTTCTGGTGCACTAAAGTGTGTCTCTGCAAACGTCCTTTGGTGCTGAAAATTTTTCTGCAAATCTTGCATATTAATGTGTTTTGGTGACTTTGAATTGCCTTTTGTGACATCTCATTAGAAGTTTCAATGTAAATTTGAAGAGACGGCAGGTCTTGTTCAGGTGCTGGAAGTTCAACATGACAATCACTGCCAGACTGCGCTGCATATGAGTATGAATGATCAGCCTGATTTTCACACAGCTCTGACTTAACTGTGATTGATGATTGTGCATCTGTACCACCACTATATTCATTCTTAGACAGCACATTTGGCAGAAGTGAGAGGCAGTGAGAGGGTTCCTCCCATTTAAAACCTTCAGAAAGGGGAGAAGTATTGGTAGAAGCTTGTCTCAAAGGCTCATGGGACATCACAGTGGCAACCTCCATCTTTACTTGTATTTCTGAGAGTTCTGAACCCAATGGACCTTGAGGACCTCCATCTCTCTGATTATCTGTGTGACAGAAGCACAAAATTAGTTTTTACTTGTAAGACAGGGAAACGCTAAATAACAAATGTTATTTAAATAGCCAGTTTGCAGACTTTGGGAAGTCAGAGTTGACATTTCAAATAAAATTGCAAAGTGTAAGATGGGCACAATCTCAGTTTTTTTTTTTTAGCTTTAGACTTTGATTTTATTCAGCTGGAGGACATCAATCATGCTTGGTATTTTTAGAGCTGATTTTAGATTAACATATTACATTTGTCATCAGTCTCCTAGAAAAAAAATAAATAAAAAAAATCCACCTTCAGGTTGTGGTACACGTGCCTTTTTGCTATGAAATCTTTTAATGTTTTTTTATAAAGTAAACGTAAAAATAACATTTATATTGTTATTAGAATGGACCCTTTTCAAATTTCCAGGGTTCTCAGAAGTGGCAGTTCGTTTTTGTCATTGATTGCCAAGGTAATAACACAACATACACTCACCTAAAGGATTATTAGGAACACCATACTAATACTGTGTTTGACCCCCTTTCGCCTTCAGAACTGCCTTAATTCTACGTGGCATTGATTCAACAAGGTGCTGAAAGCATTCTTTAGAAATGTTGGCCCATATTGATAGGATAGCATCTTGCAGTTGATGGAGATTTGTGGGATGCACATCCAGGGCACGAAGCTCCCGTTCCACCACATCCCAAAGATGCTCTATTGGGTTGAGATCTGGTGACTGTGGGGGCCATTTTAGTACAGTGAACTCATTGTCATGTTCAAGAAACCAATTTGAAATGATTCGAGCTTTGTGACATGGTGCATTATCCTGCTGGAAGTAGCCATCAGAGGATGGGTACATGGTGGTCATAAAGGGATGGACATGGTCAGAAACAATGCTCAGGTAGGCCGTGGCATTTAAACGATGCCCAATTGGCACTAAGGGGCCTAAAGTGTGCCAAGAAAACATCCCCCACACCATTACACCACCACCACCAGCTTGCACAGTGGTAACAAGGCATGATGGATCCATGTTCTCATTCTGTTTACGCCAAATTCTGACTCTACCATCTGAATGTCTCAACAGAAATCGAGACTCATCAGACCAGGCAACATTTTTCCAGTCTTCAACTGTCCAATTTTGGTGAGCTCGTGCAAATTGTAGCCTCTTTTTCCTATTTGTAGTGGAGATGAGTGGTACCCGGTGGGGTCTTCTGCTGTTGTAGCCCATCCGCCTCAAGGTTGTGCGTGTTGTGGCTTCACAAATGCTTTGCTGCATACCTCGGTTTATGGTGGTTATTTCAGTCAAAGTTGCTCTTCTATCAGCTTGAATCAGTCGGCCCATTCTCCTCTTACCTCTAGCATCAACAAGGCATTTTTGCCCACAGGACTGCCGCATACTGGATGTTTTTCCCTTTTCACACCATTCTTTGTAAACTCTAGAAATGGTTGTGCGTGAAAATCCCAGTAACTGAGCAGATTGTGAAATACTCAGACCGGCACGTCTGGCACCAACAACCATGCCACGCTCAAAATTGCTTAAATCACCTTTCTTTCCCATTCTGACATTCAGTTTGGAGTTCAGGAGATTGTCTTGACCAGGACCACACCCCTAAATGCATTGAAGCAACTGCCATGTGATTGGTTGATTAGATAATTGCATTAATGAGAAATTGAACAGGTGTTCCTAATAATCCTTTAGGTGAGTGTATAGCATTATAAATGTGTATTCCGTTTAAAAAAAAGAAAATATGAAAAACTTTACTAGATTTGCGATGTTGATAACTGTGGAAACAAGTCATCACCGTCTGTGAAAAGGGTCCATTTCAAGATGAGCATTTACTGGATTGAAGCAACTTTTTTTAGTTTACTAGATTATTCATATATTTTTTAGATCATGTTAAAATAGAGCTGCACGATTAATTGTTACAAAAATGCTATCTCATTCCTAAATGACAACGATTCGGGTATGTATATTAAATCTTTGACAAGTACAACCACAGCGGAACATTTAAATCTGCATGGACGCTGCCACTGACTCAGAGAGAGCAGTTGTATAAACAGCAACAAACACTCTTTTCAAATACACACAGCATCATTATTTCTGTTACAATAATTCAAATTGTCACAGAAGTGCTGGGATAAAAGTTTATAGTTCGGATATATAGATGTCTTGTCTACAGGAGCAGTCAAAACAGAGTAAATCATGCTTCAAATAAAGATTGTATCAATTACATCGTTACACCAGTAGGTGGTGACAAGTGACTGTTAAAAAAAAGATTTGGCATTGAATCATTCATTCAAGGGATTTGTTCAAAAACGGTAATTCATCCAGTAATGAAACAAGTGAAGTCTTTATGAGTGAGTCATTGAATCATTCATTCAAATTTATTTTTTTAATTATTAGTTCTAATTAATTAAATATTTTTAAAACAGACAGCAGCAAGTAACATTAGAGCCTATAGTAAATTCCATGTTTATTTTGTTTAGTTGACTATTCAGAATCATGGGAGAATTGTGATGTCCATTAAAGCTACAGTATGTATTTTTTCGCCGCTAGGGGTCGCTAACCTCTTTAAAACAATAACAAAGGTGTAGATTGATGACGCAGTGAATGAGCGTGGAATCATGGAACTTGTCGTCATACCGATGGATCTAATAATGTTTATGGATGAGTGAATGCATTCATGTTTTATAACATGACTGTGGTATGAAGCAGGACGCAATTACTAATAAGAGACAGATATCAGCACCACACGCACGAGTCCCGGGGGATATAAAGAAATGATAACATTTCATTCTACCGAACTACCCACAAGTGCTGAATTACTAACGTTACTCATAAAGGTCAGTTTATTTGACGAATTAAAATTGTGAGGAAACGCAATGCTGTTTCACTTGGTCTACTATACTATCTAAACTGCATTTGAGTGTGTTGAAAGTTATAATGTTATCCTGTGTGTTAGTTTGTTGGCTGTATATGAGACTAGCAGTAAGCTACATCAACATTAGAACATCATACTGATGATATTCTAATATTTCATCGTGTTGAGCTACATAACATTGATTCGTTTTATGTACATTTGCTCACCTGTCTAATAAAGCACATGCAAGAACGGCATCTCTGTCAAGTCGAAGTTTGTTGCGAAGCTCTCGTCATCTCGAAAACGCCACGTCGATATTGGTCCTCTTTTGATTTCTCATTTTGTTCCAAAGTCTGCTTGCCATGGTCCATAATGTTTGAACGAAACTATAACAGCGTGTTGCTAGACGTTACGCAGTTCTCCACGTCTGTTGCCATGGTTTCTACGGCAGTAAAAGCAGAAACCGAGGGTAACACGGATATGACGGCATTGACAGGCGACTCCCTCACACGTCCCGGTTCCTTGGTTAAAATCGCAATTGGAAACATTTGGGATATTGTAAGTACTCAACTGAACAAAATATATAACACTGGCCTAGGGGTTTTTGGATATTTTACTGCAAAAAAAGTAATTCTTAATTTATCCAGAATCGTGCAGCTTTGTTAAAGTGTATTGAATATGATACAACCTGTATTTGAGGATTGTTTATTTTCTCAATCATTATTGTATTTCATTGCATTAAACTATGTTTTTCCCTCCAAAATGAAAAATACTTTTATTAAAATGTTTTATTAAAAATACATTTGATCTTAAAACTAAGCATTTAAATAACATCTTACTACGACATATTGGGAGATATAGACTGAAAACTGATATATGCATTTAGTCTGTAATACTGTTATAAAAAAAAAATAATAATAACTAAAGAATTATGTTTAAAATTATTTCATTGCAAGCTATCATATTCTTAACTTTTGGCCATATAACCAACAACATCTGCACAAAATTGCTCAGTTAAGGTCACTGAATAGGCTAACCGAAGTGTTACGTTGAGTGTGAGCTCAATATTCTCTCTAGAAGGGCAAGAAAAGCCTGATGTGTCAAATATATAAAACAAATCACATTTGAAATATGTAAAAATAGATTTTTCTTACTATTATTTCATATGTCAGGCTTTACTGGGTTAATTTAACAATGGCAATTAAAATAGCCTGCAATTTATCATAATTAATGGCATCTATTATAATATGAGTTAAGTGAGAACAACACACTTGAGAATTGGCGTTGGTGAATACACAGCGTATTCTGACTGACTGCAATATATAACATTAAGGTAACCTGAAAACAAGACACTTCAGATAATTCCATAGTACTACCATTGATCATAGCCAAAAAAAAAACATGGTATTTCCAATGACCATGTCAAAATAAAAATAGTTTATAGTGAATGTTTTACTGACCATGGCGTGTTTCTGCACAGATGCCGTTTCGGCTGTGAGTCAGTGTGCTCCTGAGACAACAGTTCTCCTGCTTTAGACGCTCTATCTCCTGCTCATATTCAATCATATTGTCTTTGACAGCGTCAAATATTTCTTCGGCTACTGCTGTCATGCGCTTCACCAAAAACGAATGAATAGACACAAGTCCCATTTTGATCATTTTGTTATAAACTCTCTCTTCCGTTTCTTCTTCTTCTTCTTCTTGTTTATTGGCGGCTGGCAAACCAGCATTTAGGTGCATTACCGCCACCAACTGAACTAGAGTGTGGAACAGCAATGCGGAAGGACTAATTACTAACTTAAATCTAAAATAATAATACTACTAATAAATAAAGAATAAACAAATAAATAAAATAGTTCATTACTTAATTATATTCTTAAATATAATCTTGTTGTTTTATATATATTTATATAAACCTAATCTTTCATACCTTGTTTTCTTGCCAACAATTTTTTTAATGACATGTCTTGTCCTTTTTCCTGCAATTTTAGGAGCAACACTCGTCATTCATTTTCATACTCTGTACAATATATTATGACATGTTTAACTGTCTCTATTACATTACAATGGCTGCACAACCCATTATAATGCTTTTTTTTTCCTTTCTTCTTGTGAAAAGTAATGCATTAGTTACTTTTCAAGAAAAGTAATGTGTTACCTGGGCTGAGCTTTTGTTTGTTTTTATAACCAAAAAGTTATATTTTTGGGCTAATGTAAAGGCACTTTCACACCAAAATTGAAATAAGGCTGAAGGAAACGCAAAAATCACATGTGTACAATAGAGGGCGCAACTCAACCAAACCATTCAGCTGTGCTGCCATTCTGGATTGAAGAAGAATAGGATGCAGTAGAAGAAAGTTTAACACTTAGCCTACTTCAATTTAAAAAAATAAATAAATAAATAAATAAAAAATTTCTATTTTATTTATGGTTTAACTGACTCGAAGGTCGGCAGCAAGAACATTGGTCAATAAAGTGAGATTAAATATTAATGTTTGTTTTATTTTACATTTAATTATTGGAAGTTTACGTAGTATTTTGCATTTCACTGATTTTATTCGTTTTGAGGAATACTGAATTTTTTTTTGTGCAAGTGAGATGAGTAAATGCTTGCTCACATTTAGTCTAGAACTACAACAACCATCATGTTTACACAGCGCATACAACGCTATAGCTCACGGTTTCACTCAACATGGGGACAAGAGAGCTGTCAGTCAATAAATGTTGTAAATTTAAAAGTAATGCGTTACTTTACTAGTTACTTGAAAAAGAACGTTCAGAATGACATCGATAAAACATTGCATTTAATTAAACTGAACATAAGATAAAGTAGCCTAATGCTAACACCACAAATGACAAACGGCCACCTTTTTTTATTAGCCTTATAAAACTCTAAAAACTGTTAAAACAAAACATCACAGCTAGTGGAGCCTGAAAACATATTTAAACATAAACACACACACACACACACACACACACACACACACACACACACACACACACACACACACACACACACACTTAAACTCTGGTAACCTAACAAGGCACAGTATTTGAATATATTTGAATTCATAATTGAATTATTAAATATTATACAAATGAAATATAACACAAATAAAATTAAATAGGAAATAAAATAAAATAAAAAAACACCTCACAGATATCACAGGTGTTTATGTAGCTGCAATTCGCAGGACTGCAGGACCCGTGCTGTATTTTGACCACCCACTCCCACTCCCACTCCCACTGTGAGTTCAGTGGTTCTACTGACTGATCTTCTGCTTGTCCTTCTGTAGGAAAAGAAATGTTATTGTAATGAAGTCTACAAATATGATGACCGGTTAAAACCACAATGTTGGCAAACTTGCAGATTTCGACTAAAGCCTTTTTTACTTATGAATTAGTTTTATGCAACATTCTATATGCATAAGTTGGAGAAAATATAAAACCCTGAGTGTAAATGAGCTGTTGGAGAAAAATAGAATTACACAAACGAAAAGAAATAATCAATAGTATATACTTTGTCTATGAACATAAAATAGCTACAAGTATTATGCAATTAAATCTCAACATAATTAATATACACTTCTGCAATTAATTCTCAAAATAATTAATATATCATACTGTCACAGGTGCGTGCAGGCAGGAAGACGAAGACAGATAATTAAATTCCACAACAGGTTAATAACAAGGTTCAGAAAGGCAAACAGGCAGGCAGACACAACACTAAACACAACGGAGATCAGACACTGTGGTGAGGATGGTGACTGCTGATATAGGGAGTGCTGATGAGTGATAACGAGGGTGATGACTTGCAGGTGCAGGAGATTGATGAATGGGTGCAGGTGGTGAGCCGGAGGGATTCTGGGAAGTGTAGTGTTGAGGGTGACTGACAGACCCAGAGCTTCCCAGTGTTGACAGCCCATGGCAGAGGCGCATGCCGAGGGTCGAAGGAGCTGAGCGACATCTCTGGTGCAGGAGACCCAGGCGAGCTGTAGGTGGAGCCAGAGTACCCAAGGACTGGGGCGATGGCGATGCAGACGGGAAGGAGGAACCTGCTGCAGCCGGAGGGATGGAGTGCATCGGATGGCCCGTAAGTCCATGGCAGAAGTGGTGTGATGACTGACCAAGGGGGAGCCGGTGGGACGAGGGAACCTGGAAGAGCAACTAGGCTGAGCGTCTCTGGCAGAGCTGAAGGTGGGAGGTGAAAATGAGCTGAAAATGTGTATGTATATACAGTCAAACCACAATTTATTCAGACACCTTCAACATTATCAGTTTATTCGCTATAGTTTAGAAAATGGTAATAAAATATGACAAGAACTCAGAGTTAAACTGTGTCAGAACAAATTCATCTTGATAATGTCAGATAACTTTGATAGAAAGGTATGTAATGGATTACAATCAACCAGTCAGCTGTCAGCTGTTAAATAAAGAAAAAAAGTGCACAATTAGATAATACCAATTTAGGTCAACCAATTACAAAGCAATGCTTAATTTTGTTCAGTCTGTGGTGTAAAAGGTCGCATTAGCAATTAAAGAAAAAACACTTAAAGGGGTCATGAACTGAGAAATCAAATTTTCCTTGAACTTTTGACATATAGGAGGTCATCATACTATAAGAATATCCTGTAAGTTTCAGAACTGAAAACTTCCTTGTTAGTCCAATAAAAGCTTTTATTGACACCAGGCCCAGCAAACAACAGGTTTTTCAAAGTGGGGATCTATGACGTCAAAGGGAGGCAAGCACCGCCTCTGCAGAAGAAGCCTACTATATCACTGCCTGTTTAGCCCCGCCCACCGATTCACGCATGACATGCAATAGAATAGGTAGGCTAAGTAACATAGGCCTACGTGGTGTTAAACCAGATCGAGCTACCAAGCAATAAACATGCCGTTGAGGATTACAAAATATTGTGCAGTGCCTGGGCTCGACAGTAATGCAACATGTAAGTACCTGTGTTAATTCTAATGCCTGATCTGAAATGTAATGATTCATGTACAGATGTTCTTTGTCTGTGTGTCAGTAAATCAAACCAGTGACTAAACGTCAACTTGCGTTGTTTCTCTTAGTAGGATGAAAATAATCTGTTATTTAACGGAGATTAAATTCTATAAAGAAAGCGATCAAAGAAAGCGCCCTTTGCAATTGTTGGAGCAGCGTGCGCTGCAGCTGTCAATCAAACAGCGAGAGTTTATCAGTGACGCGTTTATCAGTGACTCCCGTTTTATTCAACGAATCTCTTAACTATATCACGTTTACACTGTTAGTGAAGATGAAACCATTCGTTAGTGTACAGAAACTGAGTTGCAACGACGAGATCACTGCTTTCATGCGCTCATGATCGGCTACAATGTTCATCTCTGCAACTTTTCATGCCACGATCTAAATATAATGCCATAGATCTAAATGTAATGCAACACTTTTCACGATTAGTTAACCATGAGAGCTGTAATAGTAAAAACGCGCTAAAAGAGAGAGTAATACTTAGCTATTTCAAATGGAAAGACGTTAGCCAATCACAGCAGTGGGCGTTTACACTGAAGTCTCACAGCAGACATGCCCCTTAAAACAGAGCGTTCAAACCAGAGGGCTAAAATCAGGGTAGGAAAAATGCCTTTTATTTATAAATGATGACAATTTTTGATGTAAAAAGCATTCTAACATTATAAGTGCACCCCAGGAAACATCATAAAACAATAAAACAATGAAGTTCATGACCCCTTTAAGCAAAACATGGTCAGGTCAAAGTGTCTGAATAATTTTGGTCCCAAATTTTTATCAATTTTACTGGTAGTTCAGTGTATGAAGAATTTTTGGGTATAATATGTCACACTTTACTTTATTTTGCTATCCTCACTTACATAAATTAACTATAGTTTCAACAAAAAAGAAGACCAAAAAAGTCATTCAACGGAAGATCATGGCTGCCGTGAAACAAAGCTGCACTCAAATAATGGTGAGCAGTAAGCAACTTTATTTATTTTATCTTCTATAAACTATTATCTTTGTAGTTTAGAATACATAATAACTAATATTGTACTTCAGGAACCAAGACCTGTTGGAATGCAGGAGGAATCAAGTGTATAAAGTCCTCTGTCTCCTAAGCCATGTAAGAAGAGATCGAGGATTTAAAAAATGAAATCAAAGAGCTAAAAGAAGATTTACAATATTAGCGCCGCTGGAAAAGGAATGAAATCTAGTTATACCACAGTAATTATTCTCACTACTTGACATCAGTTATCAAAAGTTTGCTTGTGGACTCTCTTCTTCATGTGTATATATTATACCATAGTCTGTTTGAATACTGGATTCTGATTGACTGAAAGATGTGCATTAAAACAATGAATGCACAGATAATTACAGTCAGTTTAATCACCATTCTAAATTAATGGGCTGCCTTTCCTGTAACACACACACATATATAGAGTCACTCTCACACAGAACCATATTTCTAAGCAACAAAATCTTAAAGTGATAGTTCACCCAAAAATGAAAATTAGCCCATGATTTCCTCAAGCCATCCTAGGTGTATATGACATTCTTCTTTCAGACAAATACAATCAGAGTTATATGAAAAAAGTCCTGGCTCTTCCAAGCATTATAATGGCATTGACTTGATGATTCATTTTTGAAGTCTTTTGTGTAAACTTCGTTTGTGTAAGAAAAATATCCATATTTAAAACTTTATAGACTAAAATAACTAGCTTCCGGCGGTCAGCGGTACGCAAGTCGACTATCCCTTTAACGTTGCTGTTTCTTAAGTAATTCAACTGACAGCTTTACTAGAGTGATGCTGCATAGACACAGATAATTCACATATGCACAATCTCTTTCTCTCTCCCTCGTTTATGCATTCAAATAAATGTAATCCAACCATGCTAATTTATCTCTGTGCCTGGTTTAAAGTGTGCAGAATGCTAGATCTAATGACCCGTAGCCAAAAAAAAAGTTAGTTTTACCCTTCCAGTCAAATTGTGCTCCACAAACATTAAGGACAGCTTTAACTTAACTCTTTTACCTATCTTTAACAGCTGGGTGTGTATTGCACAATTTTAGTGCACTTCACAGAGGCAACCCGCTTCATGTCGGGTGGTTCTTTACCTCCATCTTGTTCATTAAAATGTAATGCACACCTAGCCATAGATTACGAAAACGAAATTTACCAATTCACAAGATTAACGGAATACATAGCTGATATAAAAAAATGGATGACTAGTAATTTCCTGCAACTTAATTCAGAAAAAAATGAATTTTTAATCATTGGACAAAAAAACTCCATAAGTAGTAACCTAGAATACTGTCTAACACTTGATGGCTGTTCTGTCAAGTCCTCGTCGTCAGTTAGGAACCTGGGTGTGCTCTTTGATACCAATCTCTCATTTGAAAGCCGCGTTTCTAGCATCTGTAAAACTGCATTCTACCATCTTAAAAATATATCTAAATTACGGCACATGCTTTCAATGCAAAATGCTGAACAGTTAGTTCATGCGTTCATGACCTCAAGGCTAGATTATTGTAATGCTCTACTGGGTGGTTGCCCTGCTCGCTTAATAAATAAACTGCAGCTTGTCCAAAACGCAGCAGCTAGAGTTCTTACTAGAACCAGGAAGTATGACCATATTAGCCCGGATCTGACAACACTGCATTGGCTCCCTATTAAACATTGTATACATTTTAAAATCTTGCTGATAACTTACAAAGCACTAAATGGTTTAGCTCCCCAGTACTTGAACGAGCTCCTAACGCATTATACTCCATCACGTCTATTGCGGTCTGAAAATTCTGGCAAGTGGATAATACCTTGAATATCAAAATCAACTGCAGGCGGTTGATCCTTTTCCTATTTAGCACCTAAACTCTGGAACAGTCTTCCTAGCATTGTTCGGGAAGCAGACACACTCTGTCAGTTTAAATCTAGATTAAAAACAAAAATCTCTTTACTATGGCATACACATAAAACATTTTTAATTTATATTATTCAAATCAGTTAAATGATTGTTTTAGGCTGTATTAACTAGGTCAGCCGGAACCGGGAACACTTCCCATAACACCTGATGTACTCGTTACATCATAAGAAGAATGGCATCTACGCTAATGTTAGTCTCTCTGTTTATCCCGAGGTTTACTGCAGTCGGCCGGATCCGGGCCGTATCCGGACCAGATGGTGGACCTTAGCCTGGACATGACGAACGCATCCCTGAAGTGTCTGTAGAGACCGTGTCAATTAAACTCCCCCCTGTAAATGCCGGATCGACACGACATCCTCATTAAACCCGTCCCCGGCGTGACGACTCCAATCTTTCGAATAATCCTACGAATATCTATCGATCTAATATGACTTCTGACCTGTAATGTTGCCAGAATCATAATCATACACTATTTGTTCGTCAGCCAGAGGAGAACTGGCACCCCGACTGAGCCTGGTTTCTCCCAAGGTTTTTTTCTCCATGAAGGAGTTTTGGTTTCTTGCCACCGCCGCCTTTAGCTTTTGGCTTGCTCAGTTGGGGACACTTAAATTTCAACTATATTACTGATCTGCCCACATTGACACTATATGATAATTGAACTGAGCTGCATGACATCACCGTTTTCACCAGAGCGGCTGTACAGCCGAATCAAATTCTGTTGCATTATTTTCCTGTTACCACTGTGAAGCTGCTTTGTAACAATTGGCATTGTAAAAAGCGCTATATAAATAAAGGTGATTTGATTTGATTTTGATTTGATTAGCCCTTACTTATGTGAAAGGTTATAGGTTACACAAAGTATTAAATAAATGGGGACAATAACTGTGGAACACATATATTCCATATACTGTATTCCAATAATATTTCATTTTTATTTTATTTTTTATTTAAGGTTAGATTTGTGAATAAAAGTCCAAGAGAATAAAGAGAGCCAATATTTGTGGAGGGTGCTGGTGTCTCTCTGCTTTTTTTTTTCTTCCAGAAATGCGTGTTATTGTGCAAGTTACACAGACTGTCAATGGAGTGACAGAAAGCTTTCAGATTTCATCAAAAAGATCTTCATTTATGTTCCGAAGATGAACAAAAGTCTTACAGGTTTGGAACGAGTAATTGATGACTGAATTCTCATTTTTAGCTGAACTAACCCTTTAACTTCTTTTACCTGGAGTGTTCAAAGCATATTTGTGATTTGATAATGCTGACCAATATACCATAAGAAATTCACTGGAAATAGTATGAATACTTTCCACAATTCAAGATTAATATTAAACATACTATATGCCTGTGGTGAAGAGTGTAACTGAAACTTGAGAGTTTCTCTGATTCTTTTTGTTTGTTTTTCCAGACTACATCCAAAATAGTGTTTCTATATCTGAGATAAATGCAGTTATAAGAACCACGTGGGATAATGAGGATAAGCTCTTCAAAAAACAAAACCTCCCTGAATAATATGAGAAGATATATGCATGATTGTATGGTTTGTAAAAATAAATACATTGTCTAACTCTCAGCCTGTTATTTGAAGTTTAAAAAAAAAATCACATTTATTGTCGCGTTGCTGTTTGAGACATTCACTGTTGTTTTGTACCTTAATTCATTATATTGCAGATGTCTGAAAATAAAACTTATTCTGGATATTCTGGTTGTATTTCAATGGTATTTTACAGCATTTTATTAGTATTGCACTTTGGTAGTATTGTAATTGTATTTTAGTTGTATTATGTATTGCAGTACTACCGCAGTTATATTGCAGTATTATTGTAGTACTACTTCAGCTGTATTGCAGTACTGCCGCAGTTATATTGCAGTATAATTGTAGTACTACTTCAGCTGTATTGTAGTACTACTTCAGCTGTATTGCAGTACACCGCAGTATTATTGTAGTACTACTTCAGCTGTATTGCAGTACACCGCAGTTATATTGCAGTATTATTGTAGTACTACTTCAGCTGTATTGCAGTTATATTGCAGTATTATTGTAGTACTACTTCAGCTGTATTGCAGTACACCGCAGTTATATTGCAGTATTATTGTAGTACTACTTCAGCTGTATTGCAGTTATATTGCAGTATTATTGTAGTACTACTTCAGCTGTATTGCAGTACACTGCAGTTATATTGCAGTATTATTGTAGTACTACTTCAGCTGTATTGCAGTACTACCGCAGTTATATTGCAGTATTATTGTAGTACTACTTCAGCTGTATTGCAGTTACACTCACCTAAACGATTATTAGGAACACCTGTTTAATTTCTCATTAATGCAATTATCTAATCAACCAATCACATGGCAGTTGCTTCAATGCATTTAGGGGTGTGGTCCTGGTCAAGACAATCTCCTGAACTCCAAACTGAATGTCAGAATGGGAAAGAAAGGTGATTTAAGCAATTTTGAGCGTGGCATGGTTGTTGGTGCCAGACGGGCCAGTCTGAGTATTTCACAATCTGCTCAGTTACTGGGATTTTCACGCACAACCATTTCTAGAGTTTACAAAGAATGGTGTGAAAAGGGAAAAACATCCAGTATGTGGCAGTCCTGTGGGCGAAAATGCCTTGTTGATGCTAGAGGTCAGAGGAGAATGGGCCGACTGATTCAAGCTGATAGAAGAGCAACTTTGACTGAAATAACCACTCGTTACAACCGAGGTATGCAGCAAAGCATTTGTGAAGCCACAACACGCACAACCTTGAGGCGGATGGGCTACAACAGCAGAAGACCCCACCGGGTACCACTCATCTCCACTACAAATAGGAAAAAGAGGCTACAATTTGCACGAGCTCACCAAAATTGGACAGTTGAAGACTGGAAAATGTTGCCTGGTCTGATGAGTCTCGATTTCTGTTGAGACATTCAGATGGTAGAGTCAGAATTTGGCGTAAACAGAATGAGAACATGGATCCATCATGCCTTGTTACCACTGTGCAGGCTGGTGGTGGTGGTGTAATGGTGTGGGGGATGTTTTCTTGGCACACTTTAGGCCCCTTAGTGCCAATTGGGCATCGTTTAAATGCCACGGCCTACCTGAGCATTGTTTCTGACCATGTCCATCCCTTTATGACCACCATGTACCCATCCTCTGATGGCTACTTCCAGCAGGTTAATGCACCATGTCACAAAGCTCGAATCATTTCAAATTGGTTTCTTGAACATGACAATGAGTTCACTGTACTAAAATGGCCCCCACAGTCACCAGATCTCAACCCAATAGAGCATCTTTGGGATGTGGTGGAGCGGGAGCTTCGTGCCCTGGATGTGCATCCCACAAATCTCCATCAACTGCAAGATGCTATCCTATCAATATGGGCCAACATTTCTAAAGAATGCTTTCAGCACCTTGTTGAATCAATGCCACGTAGAATTAAGGCAGTTCTGAAGGCGAAAGGGGGTCAAACACAGTATTAGTATGGTGTTCCTAATAATCCTTTAGGTGAGTGTATATTGCAGTATTATTGTAGTACTACTTCAGCTGTATTGCAGTACACCGCAGTTATATTGCAGTATTATTGTAGTACTACTTCAGCTGTATTGCAGTTATATTGCAGTATTATTGTAGTACTACTTTAGCTGTATTGCAGTACACTGCAGTTATATTGCAGTATTATTGTAGTACTACTTCAGCTGTATTGCAGTTATATTGCAGTATTATTGTAGTACTACTTCAGCTGTATTGCAGTACACTGCAGTTATATTGCAGTATTATTGTAGTACTACTTCAGCTGTATTGCAGTTATATTTCAGTATTATTGTAGTACTACTTCAGCTGTATTGCAGTACACCGCAGTTATATTGCAGTATTATTGTAGTACTACTTCAGCTGTATTGCAGTTATACTGCAGTATTATTGTAGTACTACTTCAGCTGTATTGCAGTTATATTGCAGTATTATTGTAGTACTACTTCAGCTGTATTGCAGTTATATTGCAGTGTTATTGTAGTACTACTTCAGCTGTATTGCAGTACACCGCAGTTATATTGCAGTATTATTGTAGTACTACTTCAGCTGTATTGCAGTTATACTGCAGTATTATTGTAGTACTACTTCAGCTGTATTGCAGTTATATTGCAGTATTATTGTAGTACTACTTCAGCTGTATTGCAGTTATATTGCAGTATTATTGTAGTACTACTTCAGCTGTATTGCAGTACACTGCAGTTATATTGCAGTATTATTGTAGTACTACTTCAGCTGTATTGCAGTACTACCGCAGTTATATTGCAGTATTATTGTAGTACTACTTCAGCTGTATTGCAGTTATATTGCAGTATTATTGTAGTACTACTTCAGCTGTATTGCAGTACACTCCAGTTATATTGCAGTATTATTGTAGTACTACTTCAGCTGTATTGCAGTACACTGCAGTTATATTGCAGTATTATTGTAGTACTACTTCAGCTGTATTGCAGTACTACCGCAGTTATATTGCAGTATTATTGTAGTACTACTTCAGCTGTATTGCAGTTATATTGCAGTATTATTGTAGTACTACTTCAGCTGTATTGCAGTTATATTGCAGTATTATTGTAGTACTACTTCAGCTGTACTGCAGTTATATTGCAGTATTATTGTAGTACTACTTCAGCTGTATTGCAGTACTACCGCAGTTATATTGCAGTATTATTGTAGTACTACTTCAGCTGTATTGCAGTTATATTGCAGTATTATTGTAGTACTACTTCAGCTGTATTGCAGTTATATTGCAGTATTATTGTAGTACTACTTCAGCTGTATTGCAGTACACCGCAGTTATATTGCAGTATTATTGTAGTACTACTTCAGCTGTATTGCAGTACTACCGCAGTTATATTGCAGTATTATTGTAGTACTACTTCAGCTGTATTGCAGTACACCGCAGTTATATTGCAGTATTATTGTAGTACTACTTCAGCTGTATTGCAGTACACTGCAGTTATATTGCAGTATTATTGTAGTACTACTTCAGCTGTATTGCAGTACACTGCAATTATATTGCAGTATTATTGTAGTACTACTTCAGCTGTATTGCAGTACTACCGCAGTTATATTGCAGTATTATTGTAGTACTACTTCAGCTGTATTGCAGTACACTGCAATTATATTGCAGTATTATTGTAGTACTACTTCAGCTGTATTGCAGTACTACCGCAGTTATATTGCAGTATTATTGTAGTACTACTTCAGCTGTATTGCAGTTATATTGCAGTATTATTGTAGTACTACTTCAGCTGTATTGCAGTAATACTGCAGTTATATTGCAGTATTATTGTAGTACTACTTCAGTTGTATTGCAGTAATATTGCAGTTGTATTTTATTAGTACTTTAGATAGACTGCAGTAAAAGTGCAATATTGCAGTTTTTTCGTGTCCAAAAAACTACATTTTTCTACATAAACAAAAACTGCAGTATTACTTCAAAAAAACTGCAGTATTTTTTTTGTAAGGGTGGTACTCTCATCTGACCTTTTCTGAGATATTTTGAAACTGAAACTTGATGTACACTATTGCACACTGGTTCTCTCTTGCATGCACAGTTTTATATCTTTAGATACAAAGAATAATGTAATGCAAAGTTATTACATTGCTCAACGAGACTGCCACTGACAGCGACAGCATTTTTCTGCAGTGGAACTGTTCGAGAATGGACACAGGCCGGGAACCCGCACCGGAACCGTGTCAGTAGAAAAGGGTTGTCTGACTCAAGGACCATCGGTACTTGTTCCCCCAAGGCTGTGTTCTTTCCCCTTTACTCCTCTCTCTGTAAACCAACAGCTGCACCTCCAGTCACCAATCCATCAAACTACTGAAGTTTGCGGATGACACCATCCTCACTGGGCTCATCTCTGAGGGAGATGAGTTTGCTTACAGCTGGGAGATTGACCATCTGGTGACCTGGTGCAGTCTGAACAACCTGGAGCTCAATGCTGTGAAAACAGTGAAGATGGTGATAGACTTAAGGAAGAACCCAGCCCCACTCGCCCCAATCATCTTGTGTGACTAACCAGTTGATACTGTGGATTCCTTCCACTTCCTGGGAACCATCATCACCCAGGACCTCAAGTGGGTCCTGAACAGTGATTTAAAAAAAGCACACCAGCAGCAGCTTAAGAAGTTCAACCTACCATAGACAATGATGGTGCACTTCTACACCTTCATCATAGAATTCATACTTGCCTCCTCCATCACCAACTGGTGCGATGCTGCCACTGCCAAGGACAAAAGCAGACTGCAGCATGTCTTTTCGCTTTGCTGAGAAGGTGATTGGCTGCAATCTGCCACCTCTTCAGGACCTGTACACTTCCAGGACCCTAAAGCGGGCTGGTTAGACTGTGGCTGACCCCTCTCACCCTGGACACAAACATTCTGTGGCACTCCCTTCCGGCAGGAGGCTGCGGTCCATTAAGACTAAAACCTCACGCCACAAAAACAGTTTCTTTCCATCCGCAACTGGCCTCATCAACAATAACCAGGATCCACCATGGTCTCTTATCCATCTCCATGGAAATTACACATTACATTAACGAAAAACCATTAACATATTGTTGTCTCATATGTGTTACATTAATGGACACAACTTCTTTACTTCGGACTTTACTTCAAAGTGCGAGCATTTGCACTGGCCCACTTTTGCACATCCTGCACTAATACATGTTTCTATTTTTATTTTCCAATTTTTTTTATATTTTTATATTTATGCTCATAGCTTTATAGTTTCTTTATATTTATGCTTCTCTTTTTCATAAATTTCTCTCCTTTACTTATTTATCTTACCTCACAATGTTTATCTTGTTCATATATACTTTTTTATTCTTGTATTTTACTGTTATTGATAAGCACCAGTATACCAAGACAAATTCCTTGTACATGTAAACCCACAGTACTTGGCAATAAAGGTGATTCAGATTCTGAAGAAAAGATATTAACTGCAAAAAATCTTAAGAATTATGGTGAAGAATTAGGTGTGAAACCACCAGGAACACTTTAGTCTCCAGTGCCACCATTTCCCAGAACTGCAACCAACCTACCTGTAGTTCTGGAGACTGCAAACTTGGAGTCTCCAGAACTCCAAGGTGTCAGGTTCTTATAGACTTTGCTAAAGTAAAGAATCCTGAAATAAGACCCCCCACTTAATAAGAATTACAAGCTGAAGTGTTGTGAAATTCATGAAGACTGATTTTTTTAAAAGGCTTTATACACAAATAGGTTGAGAGTGATTCTTGAGGGACCAGCACCAGTTATTCTTGTACCACTGTTTGAATAATTTATCTTCCAAAATGGCAGCAAGTTTTGGGTGTTCATTTTAAGTCCATCTGCTACCCTGAAAGGTCCATCTTGCTTATTGTTAGTAGCAGCTCACACCATGATTTCCTCGCCACCGCCGATATTGTCTGACTTGAACTGGTGCTGGTACCTCAAGAGTCACTCTCAACCTGTCTGTCAAAAAAAAAAAAAAAAAAAAAAATTAACAACCAATGTTCATCTATTTCATGACAGTTCAGCTTGTGATTCTTATTAAGTGGGGGTCATGTTTAAGGATTCCTTGCCTTAGCAAAGTCACTGAGAACCTGATACCTTGTACTTCTGGTAGTTTGCAGTTCTGGAAAACGGTAGACCTGGAGACTAAGAATTAAGGGCGAAGAATTAAGTGTGAAAACACCAGAAACTCTTTAAAGTCTTTAGAAGTTAACATGCATCTTTTATTCTCAACCTGTTTTTTGTGACCCTGCAGCCCCAATGAGCATTTCGCTGTCCAATGATATTTGTCCCTCTCATCCATAAGGTCCCATCATCAGCATACAGTGACGGACCTACCACTCGAAGTATCTAATAATTGAGTTAAAAAGGAAACTGAATGCCCTTGTGGGTGTACAATTCTCTACCACATGCTCTGTCACACTAACACACTGTCAAATACCACAGGTAACACAGAATGCCTCCTGCAGCGTTTAACTGAGCAATGACAAATTTAGTTGTTAAAGACATATTTACAGTGCATCTGGAAAGTATTCACAGATCTTCACTTTTTCCACATTTTATGTTACAGCCTTATTCCAAAATGGATTAAATTCATTATTTTTCTCAAAATTCTACAAACAATACCCCATAATGACAACAGGAAAGAAGTTTGTTTGAAATCTTTGCAAATTTATTAAAAATAAAAAAACACATGAACATAAGTATTCACAGCCTTTGCTCAATACTTTGTTGAAGCACCTCTGGCACCAATTACAACCTCAAGTCTTTTTGAGTATGATGCTACAAGCTTGGCACACCTATTTTTGGGCAGTTTCTCCCATTCTTCTTTGCAGGACCTCTCAAGCTCCATCAGGTTGGATGGAGAGTGTCGGTGCACAGCCATTTTCAGCGCACAGCTCTGGCTGGGCCACTCAAGGACATTCGCAGAGTTGTCCCGTAGCCACTCCTTTGTTATCTGGGCTGTGTGCTTAGGGTCATTGTCCTGTTGGAAGATGAACCTTCGCCCAGAGCGCTCTGGAGCAGGTTTTCATCACGGATGTCTCTGTACATTGCTGCATTCATCTTTCCCTCAATCCTGACTAGTCTCCCAGTTCCTGCCGCTGAAAAACATCCCCACAGCATGATGCTGCCACCACCATGCTTCACTGTAGGGATGGTATTGGCCAGGTGATGAGGGGCGCCTGGTTTCTTCCAGACATGATGCTTGCCATTCAGGCCAAAGTCCTGTCTCGGATCCTGTCTCGGAGGTCTACAGACAATTCCTTGGACTTCATGGCTTGGTTTGTGCTCTGACATACACTGTTAACTGTGGGACCTTATATAGACAGGTGTGTGCCTTTCCAAATCATGTCCAATCAACTGAATTTACCACAGGTGGACTCCAAGCAAGTTATAGAAACATCTCAAGGATGATCAGTGGAAACAGGATGCACCTGAGCTCAATTTTGAGTGTCATGGTAAAGGCTGTGAATACTTATGTACATGTGATGTTTTCATTTTTTATTTTTAATAAATTTGCAAAGATTTCAAACAAACTTTGTAGCAACTCAAAATGTAATAACTGCACATAATGTAATAAGTATTACATTATTATTGTAATAAAATGTTCATAATGTAATAATTTTCTCAAAATGTAATAAAATCTTGAGCTCATAATGTAATAATTTTTACATTATGAGTAAATTATTACATTATCAACTCACCAAAAACATGTCATATTTTTATTATTGTAATAGCTTTTAAAACATAAAAATATTAGTATTCCCTTACAGTACATTTTTCAAACCTAAAGCCAGTTTTACAGTGCTACTATTATTATTATTACTACTCCTACTACTCCAAATACTACTATTTCTACTTCTACTTCTAGTATACACATGGTATACTTACTGTTAAATGACAAACAGTGTTAAATACCAACACTGTGTGAAAATGTTGTAAAAAAACAAAAAACAAAAACAGTATCAATATACCAATGAGGTGTGTGTGTCTGAGAGTGTGTGTGTGTGTACAGGTATATGTGGTTTATGGTTTATGAGGACACATGTGTCCTTGTAAACCAAATGGCTTAAAACAACATATACAAAGAAATGCAGATGCACAAAACGTTTTGTGTGCTGGGTAGGTTTAGGGGTAGGGTAGGGGGATAGAAGATACGGTTTGTATTGTATAAAAATCATTACACCTATGGAGAGTCCCTGTAAACTGCATATTCAAGTGTGTGTGTGTGTGTGTGTATGTGGTAGCAGTATCAGTAATCTGCTGGATTTTGTAGGCAGGTTAAGACTGGATTTAGATTTTTAAAATGTACTATAAAGGAATAATTATTAATAATAATAATAATTGCATGAATATTTAAATCTGTTGCATTTCACAGGTAGTTTAAGATTTTTAAAAATGTACTGTAAGGGAATACTAATATTTTTTATGTTTTAAAAGCTATTACAATAATGAAAATATAACATGTTTTTGGTGAGTTTATAATGTACTAAATGTCTATAATGTAAAAATTATTACATTATGAGCTCAAGATTTTATTACGTTTTGAGAAATTATTACATTATGAACATTTTATTACAATAATAATGTAACTACATTATATGCAGTTTTTACATTATGTGCAGTTATTACATGAGTTGCTACAAACTTCTTTCACGATGTCATTATGGTGTGGTGTTTGCAGAATTTTGAGGAAAATAATGAATTTAATCCATTTTGGAATAAGGCTGTAATGTAACATAAAATGTGGAAAAAAGTGAAGCGCTGTGAATACTTTCCGGGTGCACTGTATATGTTTTATATTGGAAAGTACACAAATTAGTAAGCTGCCTTAAATTTAAGTACAATTAACTTAGCCGTATAAATCATTTCAACTTTATATTAAACTGACTTAAAAATGAGTTGAATCTTGTATAACTTATTAAAAAAGTTGTTGTGTAAAAAAGTGCTTGTCTTATTAAAGTAAAAACATGTTGTCATGACTTATTGATCGTATTTTTTACGGTGTATATTAAACAATATTAAACAAAAAATATAAACAATTAATACTTAAAAACTTGGCACAGGCTGCATGCCACATACACTGAAAAAAAAAATTATAAACTCAATACTTTTGTTTTTGCCCCCATTTTCTGCTTTTTCTATGTACACAAAAGGCCTATTTCTCTCAAATATTGTTCACAAATCTGTCTAAATCTGTGTTAGTGAGCACTTCTCCTTTGCCGAGATAATCCATCCACCTCACAGGTGTGGCATATCAAGATGCTGATTAGACAGCATGATTATTGCACAGGTGTGCCTTAGGCTGGCTACAATAAAAGGCCACTCTAAAATGTGCAGTTTTACTGTATTGGGGGGGTCCAAAAAAAAAGTCAATATCTGGTGCGACCACCATTTGCCTCACGCAGTGCAACACATCTCCTTCGCATAGAGTTGATCAGGTTGTTGATTGTGGCCTGTGGAATGTTGGTCCACTCTTTTTCAATGGCTGTGCAAAGTTGCTGGATATTGGCAGGAACTGGAACACGCTGTCGTGTACGCCGATCCAGAGCATCCCAAACATGCTCAATGGGTGACATGTCCGGTGAGTATACTGGCCATGCAAGAACTGGGATGTTTTCAGCTTCCAGGAATTGTGTACAGATCCTTGCAACATGGGGCCGTGTATTATCATGCTGCAACATGAGGTGATGGTCGTGGATGAATGGCACAACAATGGGCCTCAGGATCTCGTCACGGTATCTGTGCATTCAAAATGCCATCAATAAAATGCACCTGTGTTCGTTGTCCATAACATACGCCTGCCCATACCATAACCCCACCGCCACCATGGGCCACTCGATCCACAACGTTGACATTAGCAAACTGCTCACCCACACAACGCCATACACGCTGTCTGCCATCTGCCCTGTACAGTAAAAACCGGGATTCATCCGTGAAGAGAACACCTCTCCAAAGTGCCAGATGCCATCGAATGTGAGCATTTGCCCACTCAAGTTTACGACGATGAACTACAGTCAGGTTGAGACCCCGATGAGGACGACGAGCATCCAGATGAGCTTCCCTGAGATGGATTCTGACAGTTTGTGCAGAAATTCTTTGGTTATGGAAACCGATTGTTGCAGCAGCTGTCCGGGTGGCTGGTCTCAGACGATATTGGAGATGAAGATGCTGGATGTAGAGGTCCTGGGCTGGTGTGGTTACACGTGGTCTGCGGTTGTGAGGCCAGTTGGATGTACTGCCAAATTTTCTGAAATGCCTTTGGAGACGGCTTATGGTAGAGAAATGAACATTCAATTCACGGGCAACAGCTCTGGGGTGCATTTCCCAAAAGCATCGTTAGCCAACTATGGTCGCAAGTTCTGTCGTTATCAACATAGTTCAACGAGTCTGTGTTTCCCGAAACCATAGTTCAAACGAACATTCGCAAACACCATCGCAAAGTTGTGTGGTTGGAACGACTGCTCTCGACCTGTGGTTAGAAGCATAGTTTTTTGTTTGCATGACATGTGGACTTAATAAATCCTTATCTTGAGCAAAATAAGCAAGCTGACATTGTGCAATCTCTGTCTTTTATTTCGAATACATACAAATGTTATTTATGTCTTTTAGTTTGTCAAGAGATTTAAAGCACCTTTTTTGAAGAGTGCACGTGCGTACATGCTCTAGTACGTATGAACAATAATCTGAAAATAAAGCAAAATAACTGAGAAAAATGAGAATTACTCCTCAGATGCCAATTTATATGCCTCAGATGCGTAATTTATAGCAAAAAATCTAGCATGAATTCGATCTCAAACTAATTCAATAAAATAAGTTAATACTCCACCACCTGCGCAACATTATTAACCAACGTGGTTGAACGACAGATTTGCGACAATACGGTTTTGGGAAACGTAGTTGATTTCTTCAACGATGCATCGTACTATGGTAGTTAAGCAGTGAGTAACGTCGTTGTACGGGAAACGCACCCCTGGTGGACATTCCTGCACTCAGCATGCCAATTGCACGCTCCCTCAAAACTTGCGACATCTGTGGCATTGTGCTGTGTGATAAAACTGCACATTTTAGAGTGGCCTTTTTATTTTGGCCAGCCTAAGGCACACCTGTGCAATAATCATGCTGTCTAATCAGTATCTTGATATGCCACACCTGTGAGGTGGATGGATTATCTCGGCAAAGGAGAAGTGCTCACTAACACAGATTTAGACAGATTTGTGAACAATATTTGAGAGAAATAGGCCTTTTGTGTACATAGAGTTCAGCTCATGAAAAATGGGGGCAAAAACAAAAGTGCTGCGTTTATAATTTTGTTCAGTGTAATTAAGTTGATTACATTTTAAATGAACTGACAGTCCTAATAAAAAAAAACAAAAAAAAAAAAACAACTCCAGACAATCACTCATGAAAATCTAAAGATTCTTCCTGCTCCTACGTGTTTGACTGTGTAAGACTGCCTTCTTTATAAACCACTAGTGCTGCATCAAGATCCACCTCTCCTCTTATTGCCTTGGCCCCCGTCATAACAAGGAGACTGATAGGGAAGTTATTTTAATGTTATTGTCTTTCTTTGTAATTATTGAATAGAGTTGCAATAAAAAAGTTTGTGAACCCTTTGGAATTACCTGCATTTCTAGATTGATTACTCATAAAATGTGGTCTGCAGCTGCACCAACCAGATAGCTGAGGATGTTTTTGATCATTTTATGCATCACTTCAGTGAATGGTGATGGTCTTAATTTAAGATAAACTGCCCCAAACCGGACAACAATTCTCGATCAAATTGTGATCCTAGGTGGGGCTTTACCACCAACACAGGACATTCCATCTACATGGACCTCAGCAAATAATACAAGATGGACCTTACGAACACTAAGCTATTTTAAAAAATTAATAATTTATACATTTTTGATTAATACATCCATCAGTTGTATGTGAAGCCTATTAAATATATTTAATATATATCTTACTGTATAAACAAACACAGTACAAACACAGTTTTTGTTCCTTTCTGAGGGCATAAGAACAAATATAGGCATATTTTATGAAGCTTAAACTGTTTAATGACAACCTATGAATTTTCAGATATTAGCGCCGCAATGTTCTTCTGTAAAGTGCTATATCAATAATACACACACATATATACACTCACCTAAAGGATTATTAGGAACACCTGTTCAATTTCTCATTAATGCAATTATCTAATCAACCAATCACATGGCAGTTGCTTCAATGCATTTAGGGGTGTGGTCCTGGTCAAGACAATCTCCTGAACTCCAAACTGAATGTCAGAATGGGAAAGAAAGGTGATTTAAGCAATTTTGAGCGTGGCATGGTTGTTGGTGCCAGACGGGCCGGTCTGAGTATTTCACAATCTGCTCAGTTACTGGGATTTTCACGCACAACCATTTCTAGAGTTTACAAAGAATGGTGTGAAAAGGGAAAAACATCCAGTATGCGGCAGTCCTGTGGGCGAAAATGCCTTGTTGATGCTAGAGGTCAGAGGAGAATGGGCCGACTGATTCAAGTTGATAGAAGAGCAACTTTGACTGAAATAACCACTCGTTACAACCGAGGTATGCAGCAAAGCATTTGTGAAGCCACAACACGCACAACCTTGAGGCGGATGGGCTACAACAGCAGAAGACCCCACCGGGTACCACTCATCTCCACTACAAATAGGAAAAAGAGGCTACAATTTGCACGAGCTCACCAAAATTGGACAGTTGAAGACTGGAAAATGTTGCCTGGTCTGATGAGTCTCGATTTCTGTTGAGACATTCAGATGGTAGAGTCAGAATTTGGCGTGAACAGAATGAGAACATGGATCCATCATGCCTTGTTACCACTGTGCAGGCTGGTGGTGGTGGTGTAATGGTGTGGGGGATGTTTTCTTGGCACACTTTAGGCCCCTTAGTGCCAATTGGGCATCGTTTAAATGCCACGGCCTACCTGAGCATTGTTTCTGACCATGTCCATCCCTTCATGACCACCATGTACCCATCCTCTGATGGCTACTTCCAGCAGGATAATGCACCATGTCACAAAGCTCGAATCATTTCAAATTGGTTTCTTGAACATGACAATGAGTTCACTGTACTAAAATGGCCCCCACAGTCTCAACCCAATAGAGCATCTTTGGGATGTGGTGGAACGGGAGCTGGATGTGCATCCCACAAATCTCCATCAACTGCAAGATGCTATCCTATCAATATGGGCCAACATTTCTAAAGAATGCTTTCAGCACCTTGTTGAATCAATGCCACGTAGAATTAAGGCAGTTCTGAAGGCGAAAGGGGGTCAAACACAGTATTAGTATGGTGTTCCTAATAATCCTTTAGGTGAGTGTATATATATATATATATATATATAATGCAGATGTAAGCAAATTTTTTAAAAATCACTTTGAAAGCTCCTTTAATGACAGAAATGATGAGTGGAAGCAGTATGTGAATTCCATTTCCAAGTCTCTGTAGAACATATGAATACTTAGAAATGTACATTTGAAATTCACAACTAACAATTTTTTACAAATTTAGGCTTTTTTTCTTTGATATCTGTGACATATCTCCTTCATGATGCTTAATTATATGTGCCTTTACCTGATTCCATTGAACAAACCACTTTCCACATTTATTGCACCCAAATGGTTTTTCACCGGTGTGAATTCTTAAATGCTCTATGAGATGGCATCTCTTATAGAATCTTCTACCACAAAATGAACAGGGGTGTTTTCGATCATTTTGTGGCAAATGTATGTAGTTTTTCATGCTCTGATGAAGCTTGAATGGCCTGTCACATATCTTGTGAAATTTCCCAGGGCCCTGATCAGAAAGACTTAATTTAGTAGAGTGCTGTGGGTCCACATTTACACTGTCTGGTTGTAGAATTATTTCCACATGAGAGAGCTGTGAGTCCAGTGGTTCTACTGACCGATCTTCTGCTTGTCCTTCTGTAGGAAAAGAAATGTTATTGTAATGAAGTCTACAAATATGGTGACCAGTTAAAACACAATTTTGGCAAATAACTTTTTGGGCTAAAGCCCTCATTCATGAAATCCTTTTTATCTTTCATTCAGTACCTCAGGGATTGATTACATTATGCTGAATCTAACCTGATAGCGTCTCTCCCTAGCAGAAGTTTAGTTTCCTTTGCACAAGATGGAGACACCAATATTAGAATAGTGCCGACCACCTAGTGGTTCAGAGAGAGAACTGAAATTTCTTATGTCACCACCATGTTAAATCGCTTGGAAATCCAAGCATACTACACATACTTCCATTTCAGTTAGTATGCTGCCTTAAAAACTAAGGCAACTCGCTAGGTTTTCAACAAAGCCAGTATGTGCTTCACCTATTGTGGTACAGAATGGAATTGTGCATTAACCTGACAAAGAAGTGTTTAATTACTATAATTTGTGTGTTGAAATTAAGATTAAACTAAAATGAGGCAACCTTGTGTGTGATTTAAAGCAGTTTATGCGAACAAGTCATTATGACATGCAAATTTAATATTTAGTTATTGTGTTTATTACACTGAAGGGACTAAAACTACCAGAACACCTTTTATATTTTAGTTTAAGAATCAACTTTTTTTTTTAGGACATGCACTCCCCAAAGGATATAAATGGGATATTTTATTTATTTATTTTTTTAAGTACGGGCCTGTTCAATTGTACTACGCTTCGAAGACGTTTCTTTGCTTACACCTTGTTGTTTAGACAGGCCTATTAGCATTTCCATGACAGTGTCATAGTTCCATGACAAGACTTTCCAGTCTTGTTTACATAGGCATGCTGTAGTAGATCATATAATATAGAGGGCTACATTGGGATTGGGATCCCGCAGGCAGTTTTACCTTTGTTGCGGGTGGGAGTGGGCGATCAAAAATGCAGCGCGGTTCCCGCGGTTTGCCGCGCAACAAATGAATCAACAAATGAAGTTTGCTGCTGTCGATCAGTAACATTCTCTTCTTTCATAGTCAAGTCAAGTCACCTTTATTTATATAGCTCTTTTTACAATGCTGATTGTTTCAAAGCAGCTTCACAGTGTTAACAGGAAAATAATGCAACAGAATTTTATTCAGCTGTACAGCCGTTCTGGAGAAAACGTTGATGTGTTCCAGCTCATTTCAATTATCATATAGTGACCATGCGGGCAGATCAGTAATTTAGTTAAAAATGTATTAGAATATTTAGTTTAAAATTTTAGTGTCCCCAACTGAGCAAGCCAAGCCAAAGGCGACAGTGGCAAGGAACCAAAACTCCATCAGGTGGCATAATGGAGAAAAATAAACCTTGGGAGAAACCAGGCTCAGTCGGGGTGCCAGTTCTCCTCTGGCCATCATGCCGTGTCGGTGAGGCAATTATCAGATAGGAATATTCGAAAAATCGGAGTCATCACGCCGGAGACGGGTTTATTGAGGATGCCGTTTCAGTGAGGCAATTATTAGATAGGAATATTCAAAAGATCGGAGTCATCACGCCAGAGACGGGTTTATTGACGATGTCGTGTCGATGAGGCAATTTATTAGATAGGAATATTTGAAAAGATTGGAGTCATCACGCCGGGGACGGATTTATTGAGGATGCCGTGTCGATGAGGCAATTTCAGTCTAATTGACACGGTCTCTACAGACACTTCAGGGATGCGTTGGTCATGTCTAGGCACAGGTCCGCCATCTGATCTGGATACGGCCTGGATCCGGCCGACTGCAGTAAACCTCGGGATAAACAGAGAGACTAACATTAGCGTAGATGCCATTCTTCTTATGATGTAACGAGTACATCAGGTGTTATGGGAAGTGTTCCGGGTTCTGGCTGACCTAGTTAATACAGCCTAAAACAATCATTTAACTGATTTGAATAATAGAAATTAAAAATGTTTTATGTGTATGCCATAGTAAAGAGATGTGTTTTTAGTCTAGATTTAAACTGACAGAGTGTGTCCATTTAGTGCTTTGTAAGTAATCAGCAAGATTTTAAAATGTATGCGATGTTGAATAGCAGGCTAGACCAAGTGATTCATTACTTAATTCATTTGTTAAGTTTAATGTTTTTCAGTATTATATATTTTCTTTTTGCTATCTCAATTACCTAGGCTACATAAACACCTGTGATATCTGTGAGTTTTTAATTTCCTATTTATTTAGTTTGTTTTATATTTAATTTGTTTAATATTTATTTCATTTATAAGTAATTTAATTAAATATTGTGCCTTGTTAGGTTAAAAGAGTTTAACTGTTATGGGGGTGTGTGTGTTGTTACGCATATACGTTTAAGTATGTTTTTAGGCTCCACTAGTTGTGATGTTTTATTTTTAACAGTTGATAGAGAGACAGAGTTTTATAAGACTAAAAGAACGCGTTTGTCTTTTGTGGTGCTAGTATTACTTTATCTTATGATCAGTTTAATTAAACGCAATGCTTTATCTCTGTTATTCTGAACTTTTAGCATAGCCCTAATGTTGGCGTAATTTTTTTCCACAATTTCTACAAGCTGTAACAATGTTTGCGGGTGCAGGCTGGAGTGAAACACACGCTGAGGGAGCAGGCGGTAATGGTTAGAAATTCAGCGGGAGCAGGATTAAGAAAACAGTCTCACGCACACCTCTAATATAATATAAACTGCCATTGGCAATAACAGAATATGCACTAGAATCACTGCGATCACCTCAAACTATAAAACTCTTATTCCTATTGCTTATAATTGATGTTTAATAAATAAAGGAATTGTTGACCTTTGATTTGTTGGATAAGAAAAACTAGCATCATGCCATGTGACCCACATTTGCTTAACCTTTGAAAATGTGTATAATATAATTTATACAAGGAGCCAATGACAGCCTCATATGGCTGGGACTGTACTAGGGCCTTGAATATGGACACATCAATATGGGAATCTAAAAGGATAGATATTTCTTAATCTGCATAAAGCAATCAAAATATTTTAAATAATATTTCATCACTCAAAAGAAAAGCAGAGTTCTCTCTTAGATATTTGTTTTGATACTTTAATTTGTAATACAGTATATCTAATAAAGCATTAATTTAGAATTCATTATTTGGAGAGCTGAGGATTAAGGCTTATGACAATAAGCTGCCTTAAGGTGCTTTCTGACATGATTTGATCGAGAAAAACCCCTTCCACATCTTGGGCAGCTGTAGCGATAATCACCTGTATGAAGTCTCTCATGTTCTTTCAAGCTGGATTTCGTTTTAAAACGACTCTCACATGAACTACAGCAGAAAGGTCTCTCATTTTGGTGTACTAACATGTGTTTCCGCAAATGTCCATTGTTCCTGAAAGACTTGCTGCAAATCTTGCATAATGCATTCTGGTGTTTTCGCCTTGCTTTTTGTAACACCTCTTCAAAGGTTTCAATGTCAAGTTGAAGAGACGATGGTTCTTGTTCAGCTAGTTTAAGTTCAACATGACAATCGCTGCCAGACTGCACTGCAGATGAGTTCGATTCACTGGCCTGATTATCACACAGCTCTGACTTAACTGTGATTGATGATTGTGTATCTGTATCACCACTATCTTCATTCTTCAGCATCCCCTCTGGCAGAAGTGAGAGGCACTGATGGGGCTCCTGCCCTGTGACCGCTTCAGACAGAGGAGAAATAATGGAAGAAGCTTGACTCAAAGGCTCATGAGACATCACAGTGGCAACCTCCACCTTTACTTGTATTTCTGACAGTTCTGAACCTGTCGGACCTTGCAGACCTCCATCTCTCTGAGTATCTGTGACATGAGGCATAACATTAGTTTTTAACTGCAAAAACAGGGAAACAATAAACATCAATATTCAAGTTAAAAGTGAAATGCAGATCGCAACCCATTTTACTTCAGTAATCTGGCGTATTTTCTTTCTAACACGGGGTATTTGTAAAGTTTATTTGAAAATCAATTGGACAACTTTAATTTACTTTAAAGAACAAATAAAATGAGAAACTAATTAAAGTCTGTACTCACAATATTGATTTATTCACCTTTAAATTAAAAACAATGTAATGATGCCCAAAAATGATTGATTTTGATAAATATCTATAAAGCATATTTAAGATCATTATTTGGAAACCTTAGAGTAACAGTTAAGGTACTTCAAATAATACCATGGTATTGCAATTGACCCATATCAAAATAAAAACATAGTAGCTAATACCATGGTAGTTTTTGTTTGTGTACAAAGTTTTTTTTTTCTCTCCACAGGAATATGACATGAATATTGTTAATACATTGGATATATCTCTTTAAGAAAGATAATTAGAGAGGGAATACATTTCTTGTTTATTATTAGCTTATAATAGTGAATGTGTTACTGACCATGGCATGTTTCTGCAACGCTGCAGTTTCGGCTCCGCAGAGAACAGTTCTCCTGCTTTAGACGCTCTATCTCCTTCTCATATTCAATCATACTGTCTTTTAAAGAATCAAATATTTCATCTGCGACTGCCATCATGCGCTTTATCATAAATGAATAAATGTACTCTAGTCCTATCATGGTCAATTTTGTTTCACGCTATTACGTTATAAACTCTCTTCTTCCGTCTCGGAACTACTTCTTATGTGTCCAACGGCGATTGACTACCACCATTCGGAACATTAGCGCCACCTTTCGAAACGGAGCACGGAATCGAGTAGGCTGCTAGCTTTGCAAGCGTCTTGAAGATGTGTTGCCACTTGCCACAGTTCGTATGGATTTAATGTTTCAGTTTTTCTCTTCATGTAATCCCAGACTGACTCGATGATGGTGAGATTAGATCTCTGTGTGAAGCAGCATACCATCGGGTTGTGCAACGAAGCAGTGTCTGTATCTGTATCTGTAACAATCTCAAAATGATTTGTATCTGTATTCGGATAAATCCAGAAATTACATGAGAAACACGTTTTAAACAAATAGTCTATATGCCTTGAATAACTCATAATTATAATTATACAATTTAGACTTTGTGTACAGAGATTTGTCAGGACAGTCATCCACAACCTCAAATAAGATGACTCTATAAAATAGCTGATTAGAGAACATGAAAATATTAAGTGGTTGAAAATTGTTAAAACAACTTTTGCTATGCATACAAATGCAAATTTGAACAAATTATAAAGAATGTAAATGCTTGTCGTCTCAGGGAGAGAGTGAGACAAAACATATATCGTACAATGGTTTAAAACATTTAAATAGCCTAAGTATATCAAGCAGTAGAAAATGTGTATGATGTAGTATCTTAGTTTATATCACTCTTGTCAAAGCTGTCATTTCTGAGCAGGGGTGGATTGGGGCAAAAAAGTGGCCCTTGACTTTCTGGCACAAAGTGGCCCATCACACCGGTCTGCAACACACCTCACCATAAACCCACCAGCTCATTATGCACAGAGCAATTTTAAACACCACCTACTAACATATAGATGCTATTTATACAGAAATATAAATTATATTAATTTTTTTATTGAAATGCTTATCATAATGAATGACTGGCATACTTCTTTAGGTTATAATTTGTCTTTCCTGGTGCACATGGCAAATAGTAATTTTTTTTTTTTTTTTTTGTTTTTTTGTTTTTTTTTTTACAAATTTTGAATTCTCTTTTCCATACACTGAAGTTTAATATCACTAAGTTCAATAACTACCATAAAATCAGTCCATATACAATGCTATGGTCTAGAAGACTTAGAATTTAGTGCAGAATGTGGACTGTTTTATAGTGCCTTTCTAGTGGGTATAGTATGTGTCCTTTCAGGAGCTTGACATCTGTCATTTTATGGAATAGAGTGCAAATTGTGGAGAAGAGTTTAAAAATTATATAAAAAAATACAGCATAGCATATTGAAATGATTTCTGAAGGATCATGTGACACTGAAGTGTGGAGTAATGATGCTGAAAAGTCAGCTTTGATCACAGAAATAAATTACATTTTACAATATATTCACATAGAAAACAGCTATTGGAAATTGTATTAATATTTCTTAATATTTGTAGTTTTACTGTATTTTTGATCAAATAAATTCAGCCTTCTTCTTTCAAAAACAATAATTAAAAAAAAAAGTCTTAATTATTTCAAACTTTTTGCCAGTGTGTAAAATAATGCATGTGAACTAACTAGTAAATTATATATTTATTTTAGTATATGACACTTTCCTACACGGGACATAGGCTACTTGAATATGAAAGTTGCCAGTTTTACCATGTAGTGTAGGCCTACGTTTGAGAATTATATTTTAAGTTTTACGAATCATTTTCAAATGATTGTGAAATTACTGAAGAAAGCCTTATAGTCAGATACACAAACATTCCCTCGGATATGCTGAAAACTGCTACGTTAATGTTTCGTTGTGCATTGTGTGACGAATAACGTAAAAGGCATTAAAATCTGAGAAATTCGAAAAGGTCAGCTGTAGTTTACATCCCTGGAAATTAATCTCCGTCGTTTAACATTTTTTTAATTGTTAACAGTCGGGAAATATTGCTGTATATTGACTCGTCATGTTCAGCTGTTTATCTTACCTCGGCTCGCATTCAAGTGCTGCTCGGTTTTTGTGGACAGTAAATCCCGCATCCTTCGATTTTATTGGATATCTCATGGGCGCAGAAATGGGCGCAAATGCATTTGCTATTTAAACAATGTGGCGCATGATGTGAAAATGATAACTGCAGCAGGATGAAAAAAAAACACTTGCATCGCGCCTGGCGCCGCGCCGGGTGTATGATAGGGCCCTTAGACTATAGATGTGCAGGAGGATATGGGTGTTCTGTTTTTAACTAAACATTTTTATTCAAGATTAACATGGGCCACATGTAATGCTGCCCGACAGGAATAGAGTAGCAGGGTGTAGACAGAAATTCCATTAAAACAGTATGTTTTAATGAAATTTCTGTCTACACCCTGCTACTCCTGTCAGGCAACATTACATGTGGCCCATGTTAATCTTGAATAAAAATGTTTAGTTAAAAACAGAACACCCATATCCTCCTGCACATCTATAGTCTAAGGGCCCTATCATACAATAAATAGTACATTTCATAGTGTAAAAATACAAAAAAGAATTGTATATGGTCTCTCTTTTTTATGTAATGTTTATTTAACAACAACAAAATTAATATACGTTTACATTTGATATATAAAAAAATGTGAGGACTTTGCCTCCTCATCTTAAAACACCACCGCACACCACTGATATATTAGTGCCCTCCAGTAATATTGGCACCCTTGGTAATTATGAGCAAAGGCGGCTGTGAAAATAAATCTGCATTGTTTATCCTTTTGATCTTTCATTCAAAGAATTCACAAAATTCTAACCTTTCATTGAAGTAAAACAATTGAAAGTGGGGGGAAACTCACATTATGAAATAAATATTTTTTCTCCAATGCATGTTGGCCACAATTATTGGCACCCCTAGAAATTCTTATGAGTAAAATGTCTCTTAAGTATATTCTCATTTATATTTATGTGTTTTAGCACACCAGTGTGACTAGGAGCATGAAATTGTCCATCCATGACTTCATGTTCCACAGGAGTATAAATATGAGGGAACACAAATGCCAAATTCCCTTAATCATTCATCACAATGAGTAAAACCAAAGAATATAGTTCTGATGTGCAGCAAAAGATTGTTGAGCTTCACAAAATAGAAAGTGGCTGTAAAATAGCTAAAGCATTGAAAATCCCCATTTCCACCATCAGGGTGATAATTAAGAAGTCCCAATCAACTAAAGATGTCAATATATTGTCTATATTGTCCTAATGCGCGGTGAGGAGGAGAGTTTGAGTGGCCAAAGACTCTCCAAGGATCACAGATGGAGAATTGCAGAGATTAGTTGAGTCTTGGGGTCAGAAAGCATAAAAAAAATTTATCAAACAGCACCTACATCACCACATGTTGTTTTGGAGGGATTCCAGAAAAATCCTCCTCGCTCATCCAAAAACCTGACTGCTTCTTCTAGAAATCTTATAATGGGCCATGGTTGGATCTTCCATCAGGACAATGATCCAAAACAAACATCAAAATCAACACAAAAATGTGTCACTGAGCACAAAATGAAGCTTCTGCCATGGCCGTCCCAGTCCCCTGACCTGAACCCTATAGAAAATGAGTGGGGTGAACTGAAGAGAAGAAGCACCAACATGGAGCTGGGAATCTGAATGATCTGGAGAGATTCTGTATGAAGGAATGGTCTCTGATCTCTTGTCAAGTGTTCGCCAAACTAATCAGGCATTATAGCAGAAGACTCAGAGCTATTAGGTACTGACATTATTATTACTCCATGTCCAGTATCATCATGAAAACTCATCTTTATTTTCGCAATTTAAGAGAATACATGACAGCTGGAACAGCACAACAATGTAAGACAATTGTGTGGTTGTACAGATCCCAAAAGAAAACATCTACTAAGAAAACATTTTAAAGGGTTAGTTCACCCAAAAATGAAAATTCTGTCATTAATTACTCACCCTCATGTCGTTCCAAACCCGTAAGACTTTCATTCATCTTCGGAACACAAATGAAGATCCTTTTGCTGAAATCTGAGCCAGTTCTGTACTGTTCATTGACAGCTACGCAACTACCACTCTGATGCTTGCGGAAGCTCAAATGTCCTGCGTAACAGGAGAATGAACCTCATTCGTTCTTGCACGTCAAGCGAACATGCTTGAGCTTCCATTTATCATAACTGATGTGTGCGTTGATGAATGTTTATGTGAATAAAAACCTAAATTAAAGTGTTCAGTGTATAAAGCAATCGTGTCTCATCAGAAAATTTGGACTAAACCATTAAATTCATATGGATTCGTTTTACGATCTCTATAAACTTTTTGAAGCGTCAAAGTGGTAGTTGCGTGGCTGTCTATGGAGGGACAGAAAGCTCTCAGATTTCATCAAAAAAATGTTCATTTGTGTTTGGAACGACATGCGGGTGAGTAATTAATAACACATTTTTTTAAATTTTTGGGTGAACTAACTACTTTTAGTAAGAAACGGCACCATTTTTTCCACTTAAGCACTGGGTCAAAGGCAGCAATACATTGTTACAAGCAAGTCACTGTTTTTGACGATTCCATGTCTTCTTTTACATTTTTATAGATTTTTTGTCTTTCTACTTTTCGATGTGTACAGATAAAAAAGACATTTAAATGGTTAAGATATGCAATCATCTTACAAAACAGGCCAGTACAGCTAGGAAATGATTAATTAGGATATGATTCTATGTAACCCTGAGTACAATGTTTTTACTTACATCATATATTTTAAGATATGTAAACAATCACTCCAAGAATGAATTATAGATCATTGCATTTTCTCAAATTGAGGTAGTAATAACTTTTCTTTGCAGGTGCATTTTACTTGCACTTGAAATATAGGCTATGCTGGCTGCAACACTATAATGCCAAGATTTGAGAACATTTGCATAAGTGGCAAATTGAAAAATCTAGGTTTTAAAAATATGCTCTCAACATTCTTTTATAACCTGGAAAACCCCAGTCAAGTGTCTGAATGATTGCATGTAGAATATTTGCCATTTTTCATAGAAATTACAAAATAAACAATACAATCACACAATCCTATTTCTGTCAGGACCACTATCGTCAAAGATGATTGACAATTAGCATATAGTTTGGATTGGCGGTATGGTTCTGTTCTGGGCAAGAACTCCCTGCGCATCCATGCAGCCTAGCATGGATAAGAGCAGGGAGAGCAGTGATAAACCCCCCTTAGGGTAAACAGAACAGAACCAACAATGTATTGCAGATATCATTAATGTCATTATTAAAATGTACAACATAATTCGGGAATTTAGTCTGATTCAAGGGGAATCAGAATGCCAAATCCTGACTGACGAGAGGAGGAGCTGGGGATGGAGGAGGGTAATTACAGTGGGGAGAACAAGTATTTGATACACTGCCGATTTTACAGGTTTGCCCCCTTACAAAGCAAGTAGAAGTCTGTAATTTTTATCATAGGTACTCTTCAACTGTGAATGACGGAATCTAAAACAAAAATCCAGAAAATCACATTGTATGATTTTTAAGTAATTAATTTGCATTTTATTGCATGACATAAGTATTTGATACATCAGAAAAGCAGAACTTAATATTTGGTACAGAAACCTTTGTTTGCAAATACAGAGATCATATGTTTCCTGTAGTTCTTGACCAGGTTTGCACACACTGCAGCAGGGATTTTGGCCCACTCCTCCATACAGACCTTCTCCAGATCCTTCAGGTTTCGGGCTGTCGCTGGCCAATACGGACTTTCAGCTCCCTCCAAAGATTTTCTATTGGGTTCAGGTCTGAAGACTGGCTAGGCCACTCCAGGACTTTGAGATGCTTCTTCCGGAGCCACTCCTTAGTTGCCCTGACTGTGTGTTTCGGGTCGTTGTCATGCTAGAAGCCCCAGCCACGACCCATCTTCAATGCTCTTACTGAGGGAAGGAGGTGGTACATGGCCCCATCCATCCTCCCCTCAATACGGTGCAGTCGTCCTGTCCCCTTTGCAGAAAAGCATCCCCAAAGAATGATGTTTCCACCTCCATGCTTCACGGTTGGGATGGTGTTCTTGGGGTTGTACTCATCCTTCTTCTTCCTCCAAACACGGCGAGTGGAGTTTAGACCAAAAAGCTCTATTTTTGTCTCATCAGACCACATGACCTCCCATTCCTCTCTGGATCATCCAGATGGTCATTGGCAAACTTCAGACGGGCCTGGACATGCGCTGGCTTGAGCAGGGGGACCTTGCGTGCGCTGCAGGATTTTAATCCATGACGGCGTAGTGTGTTACTAATGGTTTTCTTTGAGACTGTGGTCCCAGTTCTCTTCAGGTCATTGACCAGGTCCTGCAGTGTAGTTCTGGGCTGATCCCTCACCTTCCTCATTATCATTGATGCCCCACGAGGTGAGATCTTGCATGGTGCCCCAGACCGAGGGAGATTGACCGTCATCTTGAACTTCTTCCATTTTCTAATAATTGCGCCAACAGTTGTTGCCTTCTCACCAAGCTGCTTGCCTATTGTCCTGTAGCCCATCCCAGTCTTGTGCAGGTCTACAATTTTATCCCTGATGTCCTTACACAGCTCTCTGGTCTTGGCCATTGAAATGACACTTAAATTTCAACTATATTACTGATCTGCCCGCATTGACACTATATGATAATTGAAATGAGCTAGATGACATCACCGTTTTCACCAGAGCGGCTGTACAGCCGAATCAAATTATGTTGCATTATGTTCCTGTTACCACTGTGAAGCTGCTTTGAAACAATTGGCATTGTAAAAAGCGCTATATAAATAAAGGTGATTTGATTTGATTGTGGAGAGGTTGGAGTCTGTTTGATTGAGTGTGTGGACAGGTGTCTTTTATACAGGTAACGAGTTCAAACAGGTGCAGTTAATACAGGTAATGAGTGGAGAACAGGAGGGCTTCTTAAAGAAAAACTAACAGGTCTGTGAGAGCCAGAATTCTTACTGGTTGGTAGGTGATCAAATACTTATGTCATGCAATAAAATGCAAATTAATTATTTAAAAATCATACAATGTGATTTTCTGGATTTTTAGATTCCGTCTCTCACAGTCAAAATCGGCAGTGTATCAAATACTTGTTCTCCCCACTGTAGCTCCAGAGAAAAGCGATAGCTGCTGATAATACTGAAGGAGCTTATATATGTATGCTGTAATAGATATCGTATTCCTATAGGTAGACGTGATGCGCTGACAGTCAGTTCATGCGAGCTTGACTAACGTGACCTGCCAGAACTAACGCTACGCTTGATTTCAGGCATAAAAAAATCCATTGTGGAAAATAATAATACCAATCCCAATCAAATTGACCAGTTTACCTATTAGGTACCCCATCGATTTTTTTTTTTCTTTCTTTTAAAACAATTAGCCCTTCTGTTCAAAATAACCAGTGCTGTATAAGAATGTAAAACACCTTCAACCTCCTGGGGCTGGATTCACAAAAATCTTATTAGGAAAGAACTTTTGAAATTTGTAAAAGTCACCATGAAATCAAAATGGACAATTCTTATTTTTTAATGGAATATTCTGCTATTTATTATAAATGATTTATCCATGCACATCATTATTTTTTTTAATATTCAAGTTCCCTTGTAATCTTTCACCAAAATAAATTTCCCTCTCTCTTGCAATGACATTTCTTCTCTGATGACGTTTACTGGCACGAGAGCAAGACAACCTGTAACCTGAGATCATAGCAATAGCAAACAACAATGATCCAATCAAACCCCGCCCTACATTTTTTCTTGTTAGAGAAGATGTTTCACTTGCATATGTCACAATAGGGAGTAAAGGACTATAAAAACTTCAACTTCAAGATAAATTCCACAAAGTTCGTAAGAATACTCCTGAGGGCACTACTTAAATCTTAAGAACTCCAGCACTCAGCACTCGGTGTCACATTTTTAATACGCTGTGTATTTTAAATAGTTATTTTTAAAGAGCCTGTGTCAAGATGGATTGGTCTGTTGCATTCATGATTTGAGATCTGTCTTTTTGCAATCTCTATGCGCCCTGTAGCCTATGTGCCCTGTCTGTGTGTCCTGTGTTGAGAATGTGTCCTGTATATGACCACTCTCATTTGTGGTGAATGCTGCCGAAAATGATTAAAATAAAAAATGAGGACATTATTTGACTCGTTTTTGTTGTTACTGAACTGTGATGAATTTCACATGTGAAAAAATAGCAATTACAAAGAATTTTATTCTTAAGAATGTTTTGTGAATCCAGCCCCTAAACACTAGACTATCTAGTCCCATTCTTCATCACTTCTGTTTCTGACCTCGTCCCTGGGTTACAGATAGAAGCTAGATGCTTAAACGCTGGTCCAAGGTCAGAGAACTGCTCAGGATCAAACTCATTAATGGGCAGGTCTATGGGGTCAAGGTCTGCAAAGTTCTTGGAGTTGTCCTCAAAAGCGTAAAGCTGAGGCTCGTAATCAAGCAACTCATTTTCTAGGGACTGTATTGAATGCAGCCTCTGAAAGTTGAGGAAGAAATATGTTCAGTGGATAAAAGAATGAATCAATGTTGAATTTATCTATTGCTTGTCTGTGGAAAACTGAATCAGCTACTTTGGAAGTTACCTGAGAAAGCAAGCTTTGTAGAGTCGCTCGGCTGATGAAATAGGCACTCTGTCTTGTTTGTGAGCTCCTCCTGCTAAATGTTGAACCCTAAGGGGTGTAAGGATTTTAAGATTTCACAAGAGAACCATTTTACGGAACAAAAAAATGTTTAGACGTCTTAAAATGATTAAGATTTACCTGGTAGCGGTTGTTACTCTGGATTTGTTTCCACATCCATGTTTGTTTCTTAGGTACAGAAGACAGTACAGTGAATATTGAACTTCCACTTTTACTTTGAAAGGATCATTACATTAATTATTTTGAAATTAGTTCTTTTTAAATGACTGTGACAATTTTGTTAACAAACTCTGCTGTATTACCTCACTAGAATACTGTGATCTGTCTCTAGACCAATACTCGTCCACTTGAACTGGGAGACTATGAGTGGCTATAATGTTGCTAGATACCTGTGGCCAAAAAAAAAAAAAAAAATTAATTAATACAATACAATTCAATTAAAGAAGGACAGTGGCTTTAGGAACTTAGGGCCCTATTTTAACGATCTGAGCGCATGGTTGGCGCGCCAGACGCATGGTCCAAAAGGATTGTACCTAGTCTCTTAATGAGTCATGGGTGTGTTTTGAGCGTAACGTGCAATAAACCAATCAGAGTCTCATCTCCCATTCCCTTTAAAAGCCAGTTACACTTGCACCATGGTGGATTTGCTATTTACATGGCGGAATTTGCGAGCGGAAAGACTGAACTAGAGACCTGCGCAGGGCGGATTTTTCAGTCCCGCTCCCGCAGGATTCTGTCCTGCTCCCTCAAAAATATATGTTACCTTCTCCCGCCCGCAACATTCATGTTTTGTCCCGCTCCCACCCACATAAAAGTATAAATAGATTTTTTTTCTGTACATCCATGAAATAGTTTCAAGTAATTTAACATAAAAGCAAGCGAGTACATGGTTTGGCATGGCAGAATGACCGCAAAGTGCGCTCCCTTAATAATTCCTATAAAGCTAACATCTCAGTTCAGCGTGATCTCACAAAGCTCCGTTATCAATGAAGCTGACTGCACAATGAATCTTTCATAATGTCTACACATTTTCCTTGTTATAATCTCAGGATTTGCCAGCATGCAGAATTCAGCACTGAACAAAAACTCACTTTAAGCGGTGAGTGGATTCTATCATGCATCTGATTGGCCATTGCATTGAAGAAATCAACACATATGTCTGTGATTGGCTAAATGCACAACGCTGCAAAAACATGTTATAAATATAAACTCTGCCCATGCTTGCACCTGTAAATCGTTTTTATTTTGTTTTAGATGTTCTTGTTGCTTTTGTGCAATAGATGAATAACAATTTATTTGTTTTTAGATGTTTTATTTTTAGATATTTCTATTTTGCAGGAGTCCCGCGAATCGTTTTATTCTCCCGCAACCCGCACACACACACGAGTGCCTTACCGTCCGCACCTGCACTCGGCCATCAAATCTAGTCCCGCGCCACACTCTATTGCATTGGGTCCCGCGGGAGTGCAGGTCTCTAGACTGAACGCTTCTCCAGAGAGGAATCCTTTTATTTTTAATATGTAAAAATGTTTGTGTGCTGCTGCCCAGTGTGTGTAATAAGTAGAGTGTATGCGTGTTGTGCACCCGCCTATAGGCGCATATTACTAACGCGCTCTTTAAATAACACAAAAAATACTGCTGACTTTAGACCAGGTTTTTGTTGGTCAATGGCGCAGTCATTTTCAGTTGCCTCAAAATAGCAACGCGCCAAAAATGCGCCTGAACACACCTCGTTTTCAGACGAGCACAGACGAGAACAGATGGGCGCGAGTGCATTTGCTATTTAAACAACGTGGCGCTGGACATGAAAATGATAACTACGTCAGGCTGAAACTAGCAAAAAACACTTGCCTGGCGTCGCATTGCGCCGGGTGTATGATAGAGCCCTTAGTGTTTCCAAGACATCATTATGCAACAAACAGAAATACCATTCTTTATTCATCCATTACCATACCTGCTGAATGTCAGATGTCTGTTGAACCCCATTATAGACAAGAGTTGCTTCCTTTGACTGACTAACAGATGTTTTCTTAAGTAGAATAGTCGGGACCTTTATGAATGTAAATAACAGATTAACAGTCATTTGTTATCTTTGTAGAATTAACTTAGGAACAAAAAGACAAAAAAGGAAAGCTTCATTTAGCTTTTCATAAGAAATCATAATGTCAGATATTACCATACAATCAGTGCCAGGTTTCTCAATGTTAGAAGGCAGAAGGGCATTTTCTAAGACATTGTCTACCTCCACTAGAGTCTTCACAGTCCCACAAGAGCAAGTGAGGGACAGCAACAGGCATGCTAATAGGAAAAATGGTTTTCAGATTCAAGATTTAACTTTCTTACATTCAACATCAAATATTATAAATCTTAGTGCACTCCCACAAGTACTAGTGAGTACCAAATCCTCGTTGTGCAAGGCTAAAAGGCTGTTAAAAAGTTTTTCAATATGTCCTGCCCCAATAATAATAGGACAACACAGGATAAGAATTGTGTTTATTCAATCATTTGGGAATTTAACAGAATCCAGTGCTTACCCAAAATCATCAGTGCGGCAAAGATGGTAATTCCTATCACACCTCTTCCTACTTTTTGCTGTGTGTTGCGCTGCAGAAGACAGTTTGGTGAGACAGCACAATCGCATGCAGCAACAGAGAGATTCTGGAGGACAAACCTGCCCTGCTTATCAGAAATTTTCACAATCAGTGTGTACAGACTGGTATGAACGCTTTTATCCTTCACCAAATGCACTGTGTTACCTAAAAGACAAAGTGAAAAAATAAAAATAAAAAAAAGATGAAAGGTGATGATTCATCCTCCAGTGAGCTGACAGTGGCAATGGAAAGGTTTTATTTACCATGGCTGGGGTCAAAGCTCCATTCTTCTTTATGATCTCCTATTATTTCAAAACTGAATGGTCCGCTGTACGGATCTCCATCAGGGTCATAGGCTGTGATCTCTGTACTTGACACTTCATCAGACTGACAGACAGAAACCATGTTCTCCTTTAACAAGGGGACATTATCGTTCTTGTCTTCGATGTGGATCTGAATTGTAGCAGTGCTTGTCATTGGAGGATGGTCATCTGGTGTGGAAAATCAGTAATTCGAAGATTATCGAAAAATAAATAATACTTATATACAGCTGATAATAGTTTTAGTAGACTATGTAGGTGTTGTCTGTGCATTCGGCCTGAGACACTAGGCTTCAGTGTCTCTAAGACCCTACAAGCGGTTTGGAAAATAGATGGATGTATGTTTTGGCAGTTTTTTGCAAGCCGAATGCAAAACAACCATGTTGTATTACCCTTCTCTGTCACAAGGACTGTGACTGTGTAAGTCCCATTGGTCACATGACTTGACTCTCTGTCCAATGTCTCTTTTACAAAGATTTCCCCGGTTGTTTTGTCTACTCTGAACCACCCTGCAGGATCTTGTTCAATAGAATACCTGATGGGAGGAAACAATAATTTTAACATGCGTATCTGGATCCCCCAGAAGTGGCATCAAAAGGATCTTTTGGACAGTTTAGTCACAGTCACTGTCATTATATTAGATACAAAATAATGAACAGAATTTTTTTAAATGGCTTTTAAGCAACTGGCGTCAAGGTGATTTTTAGGAGAGGAAACGCACTGCACAAGTGCACAAAGGGCGTGTCCGAATCCACTTTTGCTAGTTTAACGACGGGGAAAATGTTTGGCGCACCCGGCGCATGGTCTAAAAAGGTTGTCCCTATTCTCTTAATGACTCATGGGTGTGCGTGCAACAAACCAATCAGAGTCTCATCTCCCATTCCCTTTAAAAGCCAGTTGCGCTCGCGCCATGGCAGTTTCGCTATTTACATGGCGGAATTTGCAAGCTGAAAGACTGAACGCTTCTCTTGCGGGAAAACGGATCTGCTCGTCCAATGATGCCTGCTTGCTCGTCATTACTGCAAATTGGTAGGTTAATTCTGATACATGCAATGACTATCCATTATGACATGTAGGCATTTTTATATTTATGTACAAAATAATAATCTTTTACATTTTAATCCTTTAATTTTTCATATATAAAAATGTTTGTATGCTGCTGCGTGTCCCTGTGTGTGTAATAAGCAGAGTGTACGTGCGTTGTGGACCCGCCTATAGACGCATATTACTAACGCGCTCTTTAAATAGAAAAAAATATTGCGCCATTGACTTTAGACCAGGTTTTTGTTGGTCAACGGGGCAGTCTATTTCAGTTGCCTCAAAATAGCAACACGCCAACAATGCGCCTGAACACACCTCATTTTCAGACCAGCACGCCCATGGGTCGCAGAAATGAGCGTAAATGCATTTGCTATTTAAACAACGTGCAGGACGTGAAAATGATAACTGCGTCAGGCCTGTCCCCGCATTGCGCCAGGTGTATGATAGGGCCCAATAAGTTCAAACAGGTGCCCCTATCAGAGTAACCACAGGTGTAGTTCATTAATACCAATATTGTTTTATCATTTCAAACCTAACAAACTTCTTTGTACTATTTTTCTTTAAAAAAAATACCATATGGTTTGATACTTTGTAATAGAATGCAACAACATCCACACATTTTTAACTGTGGCTTTAGAGTCCAGATGGACTGAAATTATTCTGATAATTGAATACATAAGAAACATACTCTAGTTTGTGGGGACGTCCAGTGTCAGGATCGACTGCTGTCACTCTGTCCACAAAAGCTCCAATAACACCATTTTCTTCCATAATTACTTTCCTTTTTGGATCTAGGAAGTATGGGGGGTCATTTGCATCTTCCACTGTTATGGTAATATTAATAGAGGATGGTTTTGATGGATTTGTGATGACAGTCCAGAGGCCATCTGCAGGTTTATCCTTTACCTCGCAAGAGAAATAAGGCGCTTCATTCTCTACAGAGATGGTGAGTTTATGTTCTGCTTGTTCTTCAAAGTCTAGGGGCTGCATGCAGAGAATTAAGAGAATTAAAACCAAAACGAAAGAAAAAACAATAATGTACATAATATCAATATAGCAGGTCTTTGCTTGTGTGCTAAGAAATAAATTTGTTAAAATTACACTGTAATAAATACATACATCACAAAATAAATACATCACAAAAGCAACACTAAGTGTAACCCTAAATCACTAAAATGAATAATGTTATTAATATAAATAATTTATATTTTATACATTTATATATACAATATGAATTATGAATTCAAATAAAACATTTTCACTCATTTAGCCTATAGGTTATTGAATAACGGAGATGTAAAACAAACAAACAAACAAAACAAACAAAAAACATGCCACTCAGGTCGTTACATGAACACTAAACATGCCCCAATTTTTAATTTGTAATTTTATCTTTTCACTTCAAAATAAAAACTATATTGTTTATTCCACAAATCTAAAGACAGTAATGTGTCCACAAATCCCTCATTAACAAATAGACACAAACACCTTTGATATTCACCATAATACAATGTCATCATCGCAATTTCCAGAGACACAAAACTGTGACTGCCTAAATCTTACAAATGTTGATATTCAGATGAAATTACAAAATTAAGAAGAGTGTAGCAATTTATTAAATGTGTTGAGATTAAATGAGATTTTGAGGCATCTATGATCAAGAAAGAAATTAAGGCGGGCCCTACTAATGACCTCTAAATGACTGTATCCCTGAATAATTTATTTCTTTGTGATGATGAGATTGTGAACACTGACATTTACAGAATAGGCTACAGTGTGTAAACATACCTTAATCACTGTGATGATTCCATCATTGGTGTCTGGATCAGTGTGGATGTAGAAGTGACCACCTTTGTCCTCTTTTATGGAGTATCTGACCCTCCATGCAGCAGTAAGACGCGTGTCAGTATCAGTTGTGTGTATTTTGAGAGGGGAGGTACCGTTTGTCTCTTCTATCACATTCCCTGAACCCTGAATGAGTATGATAATAAATATATAAATAAAAAAGTTTACCACAATTTACCCCAATTTTTCCAAACCTGTATACATTTCTTTTTTCCTGTGGAACACACACACACACACACACACACACACACACACACACAAAAAGATATTTCGATTTTTTTTTTGTTTTTTGCCCATACAATGAAAGTCACTTGAGTCCAATGTTTACTGCCATTGTACAGACAACCAGGAAAGTCATAGAGTTTTGGAACAAGATGAGGGTGAAGGTTATTTTTGACTCAACTATTATTTTAAAGGGTACATAACACACACAGTTTCTGCCAGTCTCATGTTAATCTTGAGTACCTATAGAGTAGTATTGCATCCTTCATATATCCGAAGAGTCTTTAGTTTTATCATATTTATAAAAGCTCCGGAAAAACTAACTGCATCCACTGTTTCCTTAACGCTGGGTTATTTGGGAAGCTGAACAAGGTTATCTTTCCCTCACAACCAACACTTCTTTAGCGACATTGTTGATTTTGTGGTCTAAAAACAAAATGACAGCGCTGCTGACGGCCGAACGAAGCTCATTGATGGGCGGACGCGCTCATCCAGGAGAAGTGCCCATACAAGCAAATCCGCCCTTTATGAAGTCATACAGGGCCATACTTGAAAAAAACTTTCCAAAACTTATTTGAATCCTAAAGGAGTGTATTTGGCACAGAAATACTCCTTCATACGTCCAACTCGTTTTTTGAAATTTTGTTCATGTTTAGCATGAGAATCCAACTCTTTAACAGTGTAAATAAGTCAGAATGCATGAAATAGCATTAGAAAAAAAAAAAAGTGACTTTTTTTTCTGAGTAACTAATGTATGCAATTATTTGAAATATGATATATTGGACAGATTAAAACTAACCGTTTGCCCTGTGATAACTGGCAGATGGTTGTTGCCATCCTGAAGGTTGAGAATAATGGTCGCTGTGCTTGACAACTTTACAACTTCTCCACGATCCTTTGCTTCAACAGTTATAGTGTATTTATTAGCCACCTGAAAAATAAAACCGGTTATACTTTCATATACATACTCAAAAAGTTCACACGCTAACTTTAAATCACATAAATGTCAAGATATTTTAAAGACATGTTTTCACATGTTACTTTAACACTGTGACTGGACTGTGATGCCTGTTGGTTTGTTAGGCACTAACATGATGGCTCATGTCTTGTTACAGCAATATTCCAATGTTAGCCTGACACACAAGTTTTACAGGCATGCATATGCCATAGGCCATAGTATGTTATGGCCTGAATGCACTGTGCAAGTAACAAGAAAGTCTTCTGTTTTCTTTGTGCTTTTTACCTCATAATCAAAGCATCCTTTAAACGATATTGCACCACTGTCTTGGATATAGAATTCCGTATTTTTAGTGGCTGGAGTGACGGACATGATTTTGTAATCAATGGTGGAATTCGGAGTTCCCAGTGCGTCCTTATCAATTGCTAATACACCTACAACAAAACTACCTGCAAACAGATAATATAAAGAACATTGATTTTTTTGATTAGATCTCCTGAAAATGAAAACATGAAAAGTTTGGTTCCAAAACGCAATAAAAGCCATTTAAAAAAAAAAAAAAGAGTTCCCGCCAAAATCTGTATTGTATCTGGTCGGTATTGAAAAGGCAATTTTTAATTTTACGCAAAATGCGATATCCACCGTGTTATTCTGTCATGTTTTCTCCCTATCTCCACTCACTCACTCTCTCTCGCTCTCTCTTTAACACATTTTTACTCAAATTAATCAAAATCGATTTGTTGCGTTTTGGAACCAAACTCTTCATATGTTACTACAACTTGTTTCATCCTTACAATTACAATTAATATGGACTGATTACGCTTCAAAAACTACGCAAAAGAACTTCTAGTGTTCATGTATTTCAAACAGTAAAGAACGGTGCAAGCAACACATGGATTTGGTTATTGAAATGCCCTCTTTGAATACAGTGGGCCAGATTTACTAACAGCTTGCGCCAACGCAAACCCTCATTTGGCATAAAACACTACTATCAGGATTTACTAACGACACATAGTGAACAATTAGCGCTGAAAAGGCGTAGACATTTATTTTTGGGGCTGAACTTATTGCATATGCATTTGTAGGAGTTTTTCCTTTCAGACGCAAAATGTATGGGAGGAGAATTCATGCAATGTGATTTACTAAGGTTTGCGCTAGTCAATTTACTGGTGTTTGCGCCATTATTTACAGACCAAAAAAAGCATGTCTTAAACCAGACGATAATTTGCACTGCTCTTGGTAAATTGTAATTTTGGAAATGATCCGGCTGCGTCTGTGTTCTTTAATGTGCGTGTTGTCGTCAGTAAATCACACAGAACGTTCCACTCCCATTAACGCTTTTTTGGAATTGCCCTCTCACGCTAATTTGCTGTTTAGTAAATCTGGCCCAGTGTGAAAGATATAAACATCTGCAATTTGCACAAATGTAAATTTACTGTGAAAAAATTATAAATGTATAAGCGGTTAACTGTTGTGACTGGATCATTGAATTAGTCATTAGAACTTAGCAGAATGTATTATTCAGAAATGTGGATCAAGAAACATTTACAATTTCATAAATCGGGCCCCTACTTCTCTTAGGGCGAAGATGTCAAGACTTTCAATGAACAGCAACTCAAACTGTCACACAAAGCTTACAAGTCATATAGACCACCTTCATAATACTTTCATGGTACTCTTTGTAATTGTATAGAAAAGTGCAAAACATTTTGTTAAAAATTCTGTGTTCCACAGAAGAGAGTTAGAATGGTTTGTAATGACATGAATGTTAGTAAATAATAAACTATTCCCAGTAACACCTTGCAATATGTGTTTGGTTTGTTAACCTTAGTTAACGCATTAATTAACATGAACAAACAATGAGCAATATATTTTTGCAGCATTTATTAAACTTTGTTAATGTTAGTTAATAAAAATGTTAATGTTCATGTTAGTTCACAGTGCATTAACTAATGTTAACAAGTTGTAGATACAACTTTTTATATTAAAAATGTATTAGTAAATGTTGAGATTAGCATTAACTAAGAATAATAAATGCTGTAGAAGTATCGTTCATCGTTAGTTTGTTAACTAATGTAGATAACTAATGAAACCTTATTGTAAAGTGTTACCCTATTCATTTCAAGATCTCAGTGAAGTAAACAGATGACATATTTGCCATAGTAGTTGTTCCTTGCTGATTCATATTTTTAAGAGCTTATAAATAGAGCTTTATTTATAAGAGCTCACAAATACATCTGTGTTTCTTCAAATATGGGAGTAGTTTTTTTATGACGGTCATGAAGGTTAATACAATTATAAATCATATTATAATTACTATTTCGTAATTTAAAAAAGTATTTTTTCACTATTCTAGTTTTCAAATAAATCTTTAAAAAATCTCGAATACGTTTGATTTTTTTTACAATTCTGATGATATAGCGTAAAATAAATGTTTGAATAATCATTGTCTGAAATTTACATCAAACTTTAAAACTGTCCCATATGAAATGTTATGTGTAAAAACAGAATTGTGAACAATATTTTTATTGAGTGTAATTTCCGATCAAACTGTAATTTTGTCGAATTATGCAAAAAAAAAATAAAACATAATATAATTTTATTGTGTGTATTTTGGATGCAACAAACTTCAAGCAACAGTATAATTTTATTCAGAATACAACATAGATGACATATCAAATGTTTAAACTGAGAAAATATATCATTTTAAGGGAAAAATAAGTTGATTTTAAATTTCATGGCATCAACACATCTCAAAAAAGTTGGGACAAGGCCATGTTTACCACTGTGTGGCATCCCCTCTTCTTTTTATAACAGTCTGCAAACGTCTGGGGACTGAGGAGACAAGTTGCTCAAGTTTAGGAATAGGAATGTTGTCCCATTCTTGTCTAATACAGGCTTCTAGTTGCTCAACTGTCTTAGGTCTTCTTTGTCGCATCTTCCTCTTTATGATGCACCAAATGTTTTCTATGGGTGAAAGATCTGGACTGCAGGCTGGCCATTTCAGTACCCGGATCCTTCTTCTACGCAGCCATGATGATGTAATTGATGCAGTATGTGGTCTGGCATTGTCATGTTGGAAAATGCAAGGTCTTCCCTGAAAGAGACGACGTCTGGATGTGAGCATATGTTGTTCTAGAACTTGGATATACCTTTCAGCATTGATGGTGCCTTTCCAGATGTGTAAGCTGCCCATGCCACACGCACTCATGCAACCCCATACCATCAGAGATGCAGGCTTCTGAACTGAGCGCTGATAACAACTTGGGTTGTCCTTGTCCTCTTTAGTCCGGATGACATGGCATCCCAGTTTTCCAAAAAGAACTTCAAATTTTGATTCGTCTGACCACAGAACAGTTTTCCACTTTGCTACAGTCCATTTTAAATGAGCCTTGGCCCAGAGAAAACGCCTGCGCTTCTGGATCATGTTTAGATATGGCTTCTTTTTTGACCTATAGAGCTTTAGCCGGCAACGGCGAATGGCACGGTGGATTGTGTTCACCGACAATGTTTTCTGGAAGTATTCCTGAGCCCATGTTGTGATTTCCATTACAGTAGCATTCCTGTATGTGATGCAGTGCCGTCTAAGGGCCCGAAGATCACGGGTATCCAGTATGGTTTTCCGGCCTTGACCCTTACGCACAGAGATTGTTCCAGATTCTCTGAATCTTTGGATGATATTATGCACTGTAGATGATGAGAACTTCAAATTCTTTGCAATTTTTCTCTGAGAAACTCCTTTCTGATATTGCTCCACTATTTTTCACCGCAGCATTGGGGGAATTGGTGATCCTCTGCCCATCTTGACTTCTGAGAGACACTGCCACTCTGAGAGGCTCTTTTTATACCCAATCATGTTGCCAATTGACCTAATAAGTTGCAAATTGGTCCTCCAGCTGTTCCTTATATGTACATTTAACTTTTCCAGCCTCTTATTGCTACCTGTCCCAACTTTTTTGGAATGTGTAGCTCTCATGAAATCCAAAATGAGCCAATATTTAGCATGACATTTCAAAATGTCTCACTTTCAACATTTGATATGTTATCTATATTCTATTGTGAATAAAATATAAGTTTATGAGATTTGTAAATTATTGCATTCCTCTTTTATTCACAATTTGTACAGTGTCCCAACTTTTTTGGAATCAGGTTTGTGTATATATATATATATATATATATAATGGTGTTTGAACGGGAAACAAGGCTTTGTTGGGACAGCATTCTTGCAATGCACAGAGAAAAGCAATTAAGGGAGTTTAACATCTAAAAGTCAACAAGGCCAAACATGTCCTTAGTTGAAAAAAAAGCCATAATAGGATCTACATATTAATGTGCAGTAAATCAAACCTGAAATACCCATGGTTACAGTTGATAAAAATGCTAAGCAATGACACTGACCTTGTTTTGCTGCTTCATTTATAGTGATATCATAAACTTTCCTCTGGAATATCGGCGGGTTGTCATTGATGTCCAGTATGTTGACCTCCATGCCTAGTTGTGTGTCTATGGCCAAGTTGGACTTATTTCTTGCTTGAAAGGTCAGCTTTGAAAGGGTGATGAATTTAGTTTTAAACCTACTGTATATGCCCTTCATATACCATCAAAAAAAATCTGATTCCTCTTACCTTCAGAACACTGTACTGCTCAAAGTCGACTTTACGGTGGACTTTAATGACTCCTGTTTTCGAATCAATAGACAGGACACCCTTTGGGTCTTCATCCACACCTTTTCCTTTTAGCATGAACTCCACTAAATAGGTACGCTCCAATTTAATCTAGAATTTGGGTAAAGGAATTTTCTCAGGAAAGCAAGTTTTATAACATTATGGCACCTTATTTGCAGCAAAAGGATAACTACTTACAGTATGTGATTTAACATAATTCATTTGTCGATTAACACCCTTTTAATGAAAGAATATTAGGTTACATTTTTCATTGCACACCTATTGCACTGCATTTTCATTTAATTTAGCAACTTGGGGCTAAATGTCCTGAATATTTATTTCCAATTATATTCCTTTATTTTGTAAAATTTGAATTGAGGTAGCAAAGTAAAATAGAATAAAATTTCGATTTTAATAATACATGTCATGTTTCAGTGTGAATTACCCAAAAACATCTTGCACAACAACATTGATAATCATGAATAAAAACATTAGATATTAATATTCAATGTCACTATTAATATACAATGCCACCTATAAAACTTTAACTATATTTAACTATAACATTTCTATAATAAATATTTTTTTGGACAGGTTTTGGTGTTATTTGATAGCATGGCGGTTAATTCTTGCTGAAGACTCGCTGAAAAAAAACATGTTTTTGTGCTTCCTGCAGTTTACTGTAATCACAAAAAGCATGCAGACTATGGGTGTAACAACTGCTCAGTTGCAATGGGGGTTATGCGCAACAAACTTCCATATTCTGTAAAACAGGTCGCATTGCTTCCAGTTCAGGTCTTTTATGTACTTTGTTAAATACTGAGCTGTTTTATTCAAGATGGTTAATTCATTTAAGCTCGTCTTTTTTGCTCTCTCTCTCTGGAGTGAATGCATCCTGTAGGCTATGTGAGTTTGTGCGTGCTGCTAGAGTGAACGCATCATGTGTATGACAGCTCTCACTTGGGGCCCTATCATACACCCGGCGCAATGTGACGCCAGGCGCAACGCTAGTGTTTTTTGCTAGTTTCAGTCCGACGCAGTTATCATTTTCACGTCCTGCGCCATGTTGTTTAAATAGCAAATGCACTCACGACATATGTTCGCCCATGGGCGTGCTGGTCTGAAAACGAGGTGTGTTCAGGCGCATTGTTGGTGCGTTGCTATTTTGAGGCAACTGAAAACGGCTGCGACTTTAGACCAGGTTTTTGTTGGTCAATGGCGCGGCCGTTTTCAGTTGCCTCAAAATAGCAACGCACCAACAAAATAGTATTTTTTGTGTTATTTAAAGGCCGTGTTAGTAATATGTGCCTATAGGTGAGTGCACAACGCACATACACACTGCTTGTTACACACACAGGGATGCGCAGCAGCACACAAACATTTATAAATATTAAAAATAAAAGGATTCCTCTCTGGAGAAGCGTTCAGTCTTTCCGCTCGTAAATAGCGAATCCGCCATGGTGCAAGCACAACTGGCTTTTAAAGGGAATGGGAGATGAGACTCTGATTGGTTTATTGCATGTTACGCCCAAAACACACCCATTACTCATTAAGAGACTAGGTACAACCCTTTTGGCCCATGCACCGGGCTCGCCGACCGTTTTTTCCGTCGTTAAACTAGCAAAAGTGGATTCGGACACACCCTAAGTGCACCTGCGCCATGCGCTTCAGACCATGCACTCAGGTCGTTAAAATAGGGCCAATGCACTTCAAGCTGCCAAAAATTAGCCTATGTCGTAATTAGGCTAAAATAAAAACGAGGTCTCGTTTTTGTAAAGCTGTTATTGAATTTCGAATTCAGCAAAAAGTCACGTCACACATAATCATGAACAATCATTTTATATTATCGATCACTGGTGTCACAAATTACTTGTAACTTGTGCGTGCACATCCCTATTGGCTAAATGTAGCTATAGTTATGTTGTAATACTTAAATAAGCTACAACAATTCATTTGAAAGAATCCAATAAATTCATAAAATATCTTACCAATTTAAAACCTAACTATAAGAAGTTATTTACAATGATTTCTTTTCAAGAAGTTTTGTCTTCAGATCAATCTTAAGAAATAACTTGCTTACTGAAGAAAACTTTTTTGTTTTATTTTTAGGAATATTTTGTGAATCTGGACCCTGCAACCAAAAGGCAATACCATCCTAAATCTAAATGTTTTGTATTGTTTTATGATTTAAAACTAGCAATACATTTTTTGCGAGCATTGATACTTACCTGCCCCAATTCATAAGGGAAAGGCCCCGGGTGTTCCTCCACAATGTCAAACGATTCTATAATCCATGATCTTTTTTGGCGTCTGAGAGGCTCTGTGCTACATAGACAGATAATTCCCTTTCAACAGAAACAGAGTGCGTTATATACTGTATGGATTTAAACACGTTATATGCATTAGAAGCAGGGAAAAAAAAGATTGATCAAGAGCAGTACATATGATCAAATCACAGACAAAATCTGTATTTTATTTGCTTTTGGAAATAAGAATGTAATATGCTGTGAAACGAGGTATGCCACTGTTTATGTCTAAGATGGGGGTAAGTGTATGGGGTCATAGCCCCAAAACAATCCATCTGCTAAACCAAAAGAGAATTAGTTTCTCAAAAGCAGTCAATTAGATTAGGTGATTATGATGCAACAGTTTTGCTTTACCATTCAAAATACCAATCAGTCATTCAGATTCAGGTCAATTTTAGTAATTTCTGTCATGAAGGCAGGGCAGGGGCGGACTGGGGCAAAAAAGTGGCCCTGGACTTTCTGGCACAAAGTGGCCCATCACACCGGTCTGCAACACACCTCACCATAAACCCACCAGCTCATTATGCACAGAGCAATTTTAAACACCACCTACTAACATATAGATGCTATTTATACAGAAATATAAATTATATTAATTTTTTTATTGAAATGCTTATCATAATGAATGACTGGCATACTTTAGGTTATAATTTGTCTTTCCTGGTGCACATGGCAAATAGTATTTTTTTTTTTTTTTTTTTTTTTTTTTTTTACAAATTTTGAATTCTCTTTTCCATACACTGAAGTTTAATATCACTAAGTTCAATACCTACCATAAAATCAGTCCATATACAATGCTATGGTCTAGAAGACTTAGAATGTAGTGCAGAATGTGGACTGTTTTATAGTGCCTTTCTAGTGGGTATAGTATGTGTCCTTTCAGGAGCTTGACATCTGTCATTTTATGGAATAGAGCTCAAATTGTGGAAAATTATAATAAAAAAATACAGCATAGCATATTGAAATGATTTCTAAAGGATCATGTGACACTGAAGTGTGGAGTAATGATGCTGAAAAGTCAGCTTTGATCACAGAAATAAATTACATTTTATAATATATTCACATAGAAAACAGCTATTGGAAATTGTATTAATATTTCTTAATATTTGTGGTTTTACTGTATTTTTGATCAAATAAATTCAGCCTTCTTCTTTCAAAAACAATAATAAAAAAAAAAGTCTTAATTATTTCAAACTTTTTGCCAGTGTGTAAAATAATGCATGTGAACTAACTAGTAAATTATATATTTATTTTAGTATATGACACTTTCCTACACGGGACATAGGCTACTTGAATATGAAAGTTGCCAGTTTTACCATGTAGTGTAGGCCTACGTTTGAGAATTATATTTTAAGTTTTACGAATCATTTTCAAATGATTGTGAAATTACTGAAGAAAGCCTGAAAGTCAGATACACAAACATTCCCTCGGATATGCTGAAAACTGCTACGTTAATGTTTTCGTTGTGCATTGTGTGACGAATAACGTAAAAGGCATTAAAATCTGAGAAATTGAAAAGGTAAGCAGTAGTTTACATCCCTGGAAATTAATCTCCGTCGTTTAACATTTTTTTAATCATTAACAGTCGGGAAATATTGCTGTATATTGACTCGTCATGTTCAGCTGTTTATCTTACCTCGGCTCGCATTCAAGTGCTGCTTGGTTTTTGTGGACAGTAAATCCCGCATCCTTCGATTTTATTGGATATCTCAAACATTTTGACATTGACCAGCACTTTTAGACCACTGACACTGATCAGGCTAAATAGATTAGAGTTTTGCCTCAAGTGGGCCGCGCGGGCCATTCGTCTGGGCTGACGGAAGGATATAGGCCTAGGCTATGTAATTTTACTATAATTTATTCTTCATATATATTTACGTAGCAACGGGCCGGCCCACATTGTCCAGCGGCCCACCGGGAAAACGCCCGGTGCTCCAGATGGCCAGTCCGCCCCTGAGGCAGGGTCAAGGACCCTTTTTTGTGCACGTTTTGAAACTCTTTGAACTATACTGTATGAGTATGTTTACCTGAGAAAAATCAAAGTTGTGTAACAGGTTTGGCAAAGCCTATTCTTAATTCTCTTTTGTTGCTGACCCCCAGAAAGAAAAATCCCCTGGATAGTAACTCATGTTACAGGAATACACATATAAAAGCCTATAAGAGTCTTCCATAAAATGTCTAATAATAATCATTCTAATCACCTGCACAGATTGTCAGAACAAATACTAGATAGAAAAGTATTCATGTGGTAACATGAATCAACAGTTTAAGTCAAGTCACCTTTATTTATATAGCGCTTTTTACAATGCCAATTGTTTCAAAGCAGCTTCACAGTGGTAACAGTAAAATAATGCAATGAATTTGATTAGGCTGTACAGCCGCTCTGGTGAAAACGGTGATGTCATCCAGCTCAGTTCAATTAGAAAGGCTATGTAAATTGAGTTACATTTTAATTTAATTTATTTATTTATTTGGCATTAGGTTAGACTAACAAAAGTCATTTAAGTGTCAGTTGAGGTAGAAATAACTCCTTATTGTAACAAAAACATATATTTACTATTTCGTTCCTTTGCAAAACAAAATAAACGGTAACACTTTACAATAAGGTTTCATTAGTTAACATTAGTTAACTACATTAGTTAACATGAACTAATAATGAACTGCACTTCTGCACTTCATGTTAATTTCAACATTTAATACATTATTAAAATTAAAAGTTGTATTTGTTAACATTAGTTAATGCACTGTGAATTGACATGAACAAACAATGAACATTTATTAACTAATGTTAACAAAGATTAACAAATGCAGTAATTTATTGCTAATGGTTAGTTCATGTTAGTTAATACATTAACTAACGTTAACAATTGAAACTTTTTTGTAAAGTGTTACCAAATAAACTGTGACAAACAAGCCATAGAACAAAACAACATTTTGATTTAAAGATCACACTGAATCTTGAATTAACCTACTGAATAACTGTGAAACAGAAACACAAACTACTTACCACAAGCACCAAATGGCTGAACATCGTTGTGGCCATAATAATGTCAGTTTGAGGCAATTTGAGGCAGAGTGAAGTAACACTGGAATCTCATGAACGTGTACGCTCAGACCTGCTTCTGCTTTGGACTGAGAGCACAATCATTCCTATATAGTGCAGAAGCGCAGGTAACTACACCCTGGGGCAGTGTATGCAGTGTACACATGTAGACATTATAGAGAGAGAGAGAGACATTACATGAATCTATAGGGGAGAGAGAGAAAGAGAAACTGCATTTTTTATAATTTGCTTTTAGTACAAATATCTAAAATTTCGTTAACACTTTACAATAAGGTTTTATTAGTTAACGTTAGTAACTACTTTAGTTAACATGAACTGATAATGACCTGCACTTCTACAGCATTTATTTACTAATACATTATTAAAGTCAAATTTTGTATTTGTTAACATTAGTTAATGCACTGTGAACTAACATGAACAAACAATGAACAGCTGGATTTTTATTAACTAACAGTAACGAAGATTAATAAATACAGTAACAAATGTATTGCTCATTGCTCATTAATACATTAACTAATGTTAACAAATGAAACCTTTTTGTAAAGTGTTACCAAAATTTCTTATGACAAGATTAAATTATTTGAGAATTAAAAAAGACTTGGGTAAGATTGTAAAATTGCAGAAATAACATTTCTGAAAATATACCTTAAGTTTATATTTCTTATACCCTGATATTGGCATATTGTTTCTTTTTTTCTTGTTTTAAGCATAAACCTTACAAAAGTTTGTTAGATTTTCTTAAAAACAAAAGAAAATAAATGCTGATATGTTAATATTTTCTTTAAGAATGTTTAGATATTATTTTATTTAAAAATAATAATAATAATAATAATAATAATTACATATATATATATATATATACACACTTTTTTCTCTTTTTTTGGTGGTGGTGTAGTCAAATTACATCCAAATCCAAATTATCTGAAGAAACAGTCACTCAAGCCCAACCAGGTGTCAGTTCATAAGTCACACCTACCTGTGATCACACCTGCAACATCTGCATTACCAGTCAAAATCACAATAAATGCATCATGAAAGCAGCCAATATAACTCAAACAAGTCATGCAAACTTGCATGTTGTGTTTACTGATGTCAAACCTGTTCAGTGCTCAATTTTTTGACAATGGATGAAAATTACATTTTATAGACTGGAAAAAAAAAAAAATACTTAGGACCAACTTAAAACTGATTTGTTACAGGCAAATTCATTAGTTTTTCTCATATCATGTTTATGGTTTAATTCAAACCCTACATTTTGATTTAATATTAATCAAAAACATTTTTTTTTTTTTCAATTTACATTCATACTAAGTAAAGATTATTATAAAGACCATACCATACTTAATATATTTTCTTCAAACAGAAGTCAAAATTGTGTGTGGCTGTAATGAATGCATAACGTTGCAGAATAAGCAGAAAGTCGTTATTTCACAATCTAATAATGAACACGTAGGAGAATTGTGAAAAAACACACCCACTTCCAACATAAATGCAAACGAGACCAAATACAGAACTAAGGAAACTCAGGGCTTAAATACATAGGGAGAGTAATCAAGGTAAAACAGAACAGGTGTGTAAATTAATTAGGAGCTATGGAAACTAAGCACAGGGAACTCAGGCAAACCAGGGGTGCGTTTCCCCGAAAGCATCGTTAGCCAACTATGGTCTCAAGTTCTGTCATTATTAGCATAGTTCAACGAGTCAGTGTAGTTCCAACAAACATTCGCAAACACAGGTCGTCAGACCCGTGGTTAGAAGCATATTTCTTGTTTGCATGTGGTCCTATATATCCTCATCTTGGGCAAAATAAGCAAGCTGACATTCAGTACAGTCTATATCTTTTATTTTGAATAAATACAAATGTCATTTACGTCTTTTAGTTTGTCAAGAGATTTAAAGCAACGTTTTTTAAGAGTGTGTATATTATGTAAGAACGAGCTTATGATTGAATCTGGAAATAAAGCAAAATGAGAAAAATGAGAACTAGTCCTCAGATACAATGTCCCAAATGTCCATAATTTATAACAAAAAATCTAGCATTAATTCGATCTCGAACGGAGATCCACCACCTGTGTGGCATTATTAACCAACATGGTTAAACGACAAATTTCCAGCAATATGTTTTCGGGAAACAGTCATGACTAACTAGTTTTGATTTGATTTTTGATTAGTTTTAGTTTGATTTCTTCAACGATGCTTCGTACTATGGTAGTTACACAGTGAGTTACGTCGTTGCATGGGAAATGCACCCCTGAACAGGGGAAGCAGAACAAAAACACAATGAAACTAAACAGACATAGGACTACATGTTACAATAATATATATTTGGCTTTTTACAACTTTCACCATAAACAAAAGCTAAATTTGCTAAAGTAGAATGTTTTGTTAGTCAGTGTTTAACTTTCTATAAATAAAGACTGGAATACTCTCTTCGAACGACCTTAATGTTTATTAGGATATGTACTAACAAAAAGAAAAACACTTAAATAAATAAATAAATAAATAAATGGGGTGAATTCAGGGTGATTGGGACACTTTTGGCCATTGAGAAGACTTGGAAAAAGTGTCCCATTCAACCTGAATTCACCCCTAAATAAAACCCACAGTAATGTCTGCAGTCAGTAAAGCTAGCCATTGTGTTCTGCACAAACTGAACAAAACAGGTTTACACTAAAAAACGTTTTGATTAGACCAATATAAAAATGCACTTTAAATAAATGACACAGTTGTTTCACTTTTTTCAGTGTAGATTGGACAAATGTATGGTATAGCCCTAAACTTACACATTTAGTTTTCTCTCATACTCATTGCTATTTCTGTTGATATTCCACAATTTTCTTTACTTATTTACATTTTTATTTTCAAAACTGATAATTGAATCCTTCGCAAGTGGCACTCCTAGCTCTCAACGAGTGTCACTGCTTAAACAACAGATCTATGGTTGACATGAAAATCTTCTTACTGTCTAAAATGTAAGCCCAACCCTTGTGTAAAATCAACAAAATATGATTTTGACAGCTCTGTCTTGTTTTTCTTTTTCTTTTTTCTTTTATTAACATTTGCTTGAATGACGCCCCACTACATTCCTTTGATGGGGTGTTTGGTCATGACAGCAAAGAGCAGTCACATTAACAGACTGTTCAGGAACATGCTGTCACTCTTTACAAGTACACCTGCTAGCCTCTCATTCTTACAGGTCTAAATGAGCAGTCTTAGGTGGCTTTAAAATGGTTTAAATAGTTAACTCTTGTTAACTGAATTCCACACATTTAGGCAAATGTCTGTGCACTATTGTAGGATGTTGCAAAATAATCTAATGCATTTCATGGATTTCATACATTAGAGTCAGAATGAAAAATCCTTCTAGGCCATCAAGTTTGAACACCACTGACTAAATGTGTTACTCATGATCGAAAGAATATTTTGATCTAAAAGCTTTGGCTTAAAACATACACTATATTGCCAAAAGTATTGGGACACCCCTCCAAATCATTGAATTCAGGTGTTCCAATCACTTCCATGGCCACAGGTGTATGAAATCAAGCAGCTAGACATGCAGACTGCTTCTACAAACATTTGTGAAAGAATGGGTCACTCTCAGGAGCTCAGTGAATTCAGGCGTGGTACCGTGATAGGTTGCCACCTGTGCAATAAGTCCATTCGTGAAATTTCCTCACTACTAAATATTCCACGGTCAACTGTTAGTGGTATTATAACAAAGTGGAAGCAATTGGGAACAACAGCAACTCAGCCACGAAGTGGTAGGCCACGTAAAATCACAGAGCGGGGTCAGCGCATGCTGAGGCGCACAGTACGCATAAGTTGCCAACTTTCTGCAGAGTCAATAGCTACAGACCTCCAAACTTCGTGTGGCCTTCAGATTAGCTCAAGAACAGTGCGTAGAGAGCTTCGTGGAATGGGTTTCCATGGCCGAGCAGCTGCATCCAAGCCTTACATCACCAAGTGCAATGCAAAGCGTCGGATGCAGTGGTGTAAAGCACGCCGCCACTGGACTCTAGAGCAGTGGAGACGTGTTCTCTGGAGTGACAAATCACGCTTCTCTGTCTGGCAATCCGACAGATGAGTCTGGGTTTGGTGGTTGCCAGGAGAACGGTACTTGCCTGACTGCATTGTGCCAAGTGTAAAGTTTGGTGGAGGGGGGATTATGGTGTGGGGTTGTTTTTCAGGGGTTGGGCTTGGCCCCTTAGTTCCAGTGAAATGAACTCTTAATGCGTCAGCATACCAAGACATTTTGGACAATTTCATGCTCCCAACTTTGTGGGAACAGTTTGGGGATGGCCCCTTCCTGTTCCAACAGGAATGCGCACCAGTGCACAAAGCAAGGTCCATAGACATGGATGAGTGAGTTTGGTGTGGAGGAACTTGACTGGCCTGCACAGAGTCCTGACCTCAACGCGATAGAACACCTTTGGGATGAATTAGAGCGGAGACTGTGAGACAGGCCTTCTCGTCCAACAAATGCGTTTGTAGAAGAATGATCAAAAATTCCCATAAACACACTCCTAAACCTTGTGGAAAGCCTTCCCAGAAGAGTTGATGCTGTTATAGCTGCAAAGGGTGGGCCAACTCCATATTAAACCCTAAAGATTAAGAATGGGATGTCATTAAAGTTCATGTACATGTAAAGGCAGGTGTCCCAAAACTTTTGGCAATATAGTGTATCATTCACACAAACTACGATATATACAGTTTCATAACTAATAATCAATAACTATTGTGGGACAAATGACTAGCGCTATCTAAACATTTGAACCTTTACATTTGTAACTGTATTATTTAGCAATTTTGATGACTTTACTCATTTACTAAAAGGTAGAACATAACAATAAGAAATGAGAAGGTGCATCCATACTCTTGGCTGCATTAAAGAGATCATAGTAGGGTTAACCTCAGACCTGCATATTTTTCAATCAGTTTCATGTTCACTCATATTTGGAAATAAAAAAAATTAAGTACAAAATAATTAAATACCAATAATACATAATTAAATACCAATACTCTTTATCTGGCATTTGGCTTTATTTTGATGGCAAAGCATAAGGTGTTGCGGACATCAGAGAGGAAGTCATATCCTCAGCACATGATGAAAAAAAAAATACAATTCTGACATTCTTGACATACACACCCAACAGTTTTAGACCTCACAAAACTTTTGGGGTCATATTTCACCCCAAATCAAAAGAAATAAGAAATAATATTTTGCTTAACGAAAATGTAGTCTATCAGTGAATGTTACACAATGGGCTGTGCAAACAGTCACAAGTCATGACATGACTGTGAGCTCATAGTATAGAGGTTTAATTTTGGGCTGTTATGGGTCCATTTCCCATCCTCTCGCCCCTACCTTATTGTTTACTGTCTTGGATAAAAAAGGCAATCCATTAAAATAAAATTAATTATTAAGTTTTTTTTTTTTTTGCATTGTGACATTATTTTCATAACAATTAAGCACATTTCCTCTTAAATTCTCATTAACAATTTATTGTACTGTATTAATACTGTATATGTACACCATGCTAGTATTTGTTGTATTGCCTTTTATGTTGATTTAAAAAAAAAAAACATATTTATTGTGATAACAGAAAATGCAGTAATAATTTAATGAGAATAACCATTAAGATAAAAAAAAAAATTACAAAAAAAGAGAAAAGAAGGGGAAAAAGTAGAGCATGACCTTGGTGCTAACAACGTCTGCCAAACACATACATTTAAAATAATGCCAAGATGCAAAAAACCTTATACGGATATTTCTACCAAAAATGAAAATTATTAAATTATTCATTATTCATTATGAAACCAAAAATTTAAATGTGAATGTACCTTTTAATGGTGTAAACAAGAGGCTTAATTTTCTTTATGTTTTGTTTTCTTTTGATATGTGTGGTGAAATGTTTGTGTGAGACTCACCTCAGCAGTTTTAATTTAAAAAATGAGTCTCTCTTAGTCTTTCATTGTTTGCATTTATTCTCTCTACAGATCAGCATCAATCTTCGCAAAAAGAATTGCAAAATATTGGTGGTGTGTATGTGGTGTCACTATACCTGCAGATATTTGTTGAGCAAATGATACAGTAAAATGTTGATGAGACGCAAATGACAATACAAAAATGCAGGTCTGTCAAAGTGTGACACTCCCTGTGTGGCGTAATAGGGGCCTTGAATGCATTGAATTTTGCAAGCGTTCATGAAGGTCTTTGGTAGATTGATTTGTGGCTAAAACCATTCAACCCAACCCTGAAACAGTCTCAACCTAGACATGTAACGCTTTCCAAACTGTCAGTAATAAATGGGAAGGCAGGTTATAATGAGAGGGCAGAGGGCAGGGGCTCTTTTACTGCATTGTTGCCTTTGGGCACCCCTGTTTGCAACAGGCTATCTTCATGCACGTCTTCATCATCTGATTGGACGACAGGAGTGTTTGATCCATCCTCATTGGAGGCCTGACTGTCACAGGTGGAGTTGGAAGACGTGGACAACATACGTGTTTTGATCACACAAGGGTCAGAAATTCTCAAGGACACGTCATTTCTCCGCAATCCATCTTCTTTTATGTCAGTGTGACCAAGAGCTGGAGAAGAAATGGATTATTTGTTCACTATGGAATTCTAGGGAATTTTATCTACAAGATTTTTGTCAGTGGTCATGCTCAGATCTGAGCCACATGGCTTCAACATACAATGAGTGACTGTTTCTTATGACACTTCCTAGTAAATTGTTTAACAATAAAAGGCTTTTACTAGAAAGCAGTCCCTTTTCTCTTTAACAATGCAGTTAAAGGTGCTGCAAGCCATTTTTATTTAACAGCACATAGAAAATGTTCTTACTACCTGACAGACATCACTGAAATAGGTTTCCTGAGAAATCACACCTGTCTCTGTGAAAGCCTTAAGCCCTGTTCACACTGACAATGTTTAAATTGCTGGCATGTTTTTCCCTCCCAAACCAGTTAAGTGTAAACAAGCCATCTGTATCTCACTGGCAGTCCCTTGGCTGACACATGACCTCAAGTATACGATTTGAAATCTGCCGACATTGCTGAAGGGAACCAGGCAGCAGACAGAAAAAATATTTCACACTTTAAAAACGTCTACTATAATGAAATATTTGTTATGCTGTTTGCCAAAATTTCCTCAGAATACACAGTGACTTGTTAATGGCCATCAATGGAATTTTTTTTTTTTATTTACATATATTTTTTTTTAAATAAAAAATAATACAAAATGTTTTAATTATAAATTTATAGCCACAGAGATTTCCCCACCCCTCAAATCAGTTAAGCACAAACCCTGATTGCGTTGATCAATTAACTTGTCTGTGGGACAGGGTTCAAGCTTAATTGGTTTGACAAAAAAAAATCACGTTCGTAGTAGGTGTTTCAACTCGACTGCAGTATGCAGCTGTATGAGGCAAAGCATCGTCGATACTTCAGTGCTTACTGCATTGCGTCACTGTTATTTGCATATAGTTGATCTCTTGTCATCGTTGGTCTCTATCACTCATTTTGCTAGAAATTGTCGGGGTCATTTCCATGTCCCCCAGATTTATATGGCACATAAGGAACACATGAAAAAAAAAAGGGGGGGGGGGGGGTTTATTTGTTCCACGGAGGCCAACTTTCTGGGTCCCTGAACTGCCTGCACCTCCCTGGCTCCCTGCACTGCTGATGTCACCCTGGAGGTTTCCCAGCCTGCCAGCACCACCCATGGTCCACGGCTCAGGTCTGCCCATGCTCCACGACGCAGGCCCGCCCATGCTCCACGACCCAGGCCCGCCCATGCTCCACGGCCCAGGCACGCCCATGCTTCACGGCCCAGGCCCGCCTATGCTCCACGACCCAGGCCCGCCTATGCTCCACCACCCAGGCCCACCCATGCTCCACGGCCCAGGCCCGCCCATGGTCCACGGCCCAGGCCCACCCATGAGCCACGCCCCAGGCCCGCCCATGAGCCACGCCCCAGGCCCGCCCATGCTCCACGGCCCAGGCCATGCTCCACAGCCCAGGCCCACCCATGATCCACGGCCTAGGCCCACCCATGCTCCATGGCCCAGGTCCGCTAATGCTCCTTGGCCTAGGCCCGCCCAGGCCCGCTCCACCACCCTCCTGAACTTTTTGTGTTTTGATTAGAGATTTCTAAATTTCTCAGCCGATACCGATAGCCGATTATTCAGAATGATATTGGCCGATGCCAATCACGATAGTTTGATTATTTTTATAGAAAAAAAACCTCTCCCAATAATGCTGCAAACTATATAGAGAACCCTCTCATTTGGTACACAATAATATTGGTTGCAATTAACAACAAAGTTGTTTATAGTATTATATTAAATTGCTATTTATTTTCAGTTATAATAAGCTTATTACACCCAAATAAAAAACTGAAATGCTTGTATACAACTCAATTGCACATATAAGGTATTTTTCATAAGCACTTGTCTTCATGACAAATTTATTCAAGCATACATATATAATTAACAGTAAGCAAGCTTCTTTTCTAGTGTTTCTTTATTGCTAACTAACAAACTGTGAACATCGGATGACTTTCCTGAGGTAGGCTGTTGAAACACTGATTGAATGAGTCATGATATGGATTTCGGTAAGTTGCAGTGTATCTTTCAACATACCTTTTGATATTCAAGCATGTTTTTCGAGATATAACTTGTATTAAAGTGGAAGAGATGACTCTAATGTTTAGTGTAGGGAAAAACTGCAGACCTGGCAACCCTGGCTTAAACTACAGGTGATTCATAGAGTCATTTTTTAACTGTTAATGCGCTATTGTTGTGTTATTGTTCAATGCATTACCGCCACCAACTGAACTGGAGTGTGGTGGGGGATATATCACGGTTGGTTTTGGGTTTTGTTTGTGCTCATGTCTTTTATTTTGTATTCATGCTCTTAGTTATGCTTCCTGTTTGTCATGCGATTCCTTGCCCTCATGTGATCACGTCATGTGCTTCCCTAGTCTCATGTGTTATGTTCTTATTGGTTCCTTGTGTGTGTCACGTTTTGATTGGTTCATTGTTTCACTGTGTTCAGGTGTTTCTTGTTTGCTCATTAGTCTTTTTCTTACCGAATTAAAAGCAAAAGATGAGATAAAAATTAAAATCTGTCATTTAGACAAAGGTCAGATAAAAACTGGTTTTACACCTGACATTTCTGTCCCGCTCACTTTCTCAAACGATGGCTACGCCCCTGCCTAATGTATGTTAACAGACCGCTGAACTGGGTAATAGGACCTATAGGAACATATTATGTTCAATATGTGCCATATACATCTGGGGAACATAGGACCCTGGGAACATATGCTTCCAAAATCGTCAACTCTCAATGAAAATGAGGTTGCTTTGTTTGATGGCATGCTAGTCTGAATATATTCAAAGTTGCTATTCTTGTTGTGTCACACCCTGGGTGCAAATTCAACACACTCTCATGGCAATGCGTATTTTAAATTTTGAGGATGAATATGAATTTGTACAAACTCATTTGTACGTTTTCATTCAATCTGCTTATGGTTTACATTCTGTTTATGGGTGGACCTTCATGCTTATTTATTTTCTAACAATTGTATGTTTCCATGTGACTCACATCATACAAATTAATTTGAAATCACCACCTCCTAAAATTGTCACGTTTTCTCATGAGAACAGGTTGGCAAATTCACATGTTAGTCCACAATTCTACTCCATATACTATTATATTGGGAAAAATATATAATATTTTTGGCAGTTACTATCACTTCGAGCACTATTTAGCTTTCAGTTAGGATATAAAAATGGCTACTTTGTATACTACAGGGAACTTTGCACCTGGTTAGGAAACAACGCACATTTTTACACTGCTAGCAATTTGCAGCAAAAAAGCAACCAGAAGTTGTCCATTTCAGGTGTCATGAGCAACAGACTGATGGCAATGCAGTAGAGTTCTACTTTATGCAAATACCAAATGGGAATGCACACGGTGAGATCATGTCACCTGAAACTGTTGGATATTGCAATCAAGCAGGAACACCGCCTAGCAATACAGAAATTTGTCGACCCACAATCAGTATGAACGGCCATTTAGACTGGTGCAGAGTTTACTGTATACCTGGAAGAGGAGATGTCAGTGCTCCTTCCTCTCCGCTGGCACTGAAGAAGACATCCAAGGTCTCCTGATCAGAGATGTCCATCAGGTCCATCTGTTCTAGCATATCGACGTTCACCTCCATTGATGAGATGCTTCCTAAGGGAGCTGCAATAGGAGGGTCAGACACAACATGCAAGAAGAAAAGATCATGGTCTTTCAGCCTTCAAGTGGATTTTGTTATAATGTGTGATATTGATCTATTAATATTGTGTGTGTGTGTGTGTGTGTACCTGGTATGTCCCCACAAGAGTAGTAATACCAGTATTTTTTGCCTTGTGGGGACATTTTTTTTTGTACAAAATTAAATATTTTTCCTGAAATAATTTTGACGAAAAAGTGTAAAGTACAATTTTCCTAAATTTATCTGAACACTTTGTATAGCTTAAATTTATAGCTTTAAAGGAACTTTTTTAAAGGCCGAAAATTATATTATATTAGATTTAAAAAATGAAAAGAGTCACCCATATATGTGTGTGTTCAAACTCACGTCTCTTATAATCTATCTGCAGGTGTGCAGAAGAGAGGTAGACATCCACATCGTGTTGAAACACCTCCTCAAAGAATCGTTGTCTTTCTCTCAGCCTCATTTGCTGGGTCGACTCTGTGTCCGGTACTCTCTGTGCATGTTCTGTCTCCGCTATCAGCAACAAGAGGGACAGTAACTTCAGTCACATTTTATATCAACACCCATTAACAGGATATTTGCTTAACACCACATTTTTATACCACAGTTAGTTCTGCAATACTTTAAATGGACAAGCTGCACTGTAGAACCCTCGTCAAATTTTTTTTTTTTTTTTTAATTCCGCCAGCAGGGGGCATAAGTTACTTGAAATCTCTTTACTCTATTTTCAGTTTGTGCCTCATTACATTAATATCTAAATTCTTTTATTTATTTATTTTTTTTTTCAGAGCAACAATTAGAGACATGTATCCAGTATCAAACATGATTTGCATGTCCATTACCTCATATCTCTTCTAATAAAATTCGGACCTGTGGTTCACAGTTTTTGTTGGTTCTCTAAATTAACAAAACTTCTTGAGCCTTGTTCACTTCAGCCAATACTGTAGTAAATGAAAAAGGCTAGAAAGAGAACATGCTGTGCTAAGACAAAATAAACATATAAATTACAATATCCGATTAACCCAAAAAGCACTCAGTATAGTGGGGGATCCCACCCATCCCTCACACAGCTTTTTTAGTCTTCTGCCATCTGGGAGGAGGTTTCGGAGCCTCCAGGCCCGAACCACTAGACTGAAGAATAGCTTCATTCACTAGGCTGTCAGGAAGTTGAACTCTCTTCACTCTCTGCCCTCAGATACATTGAACTGTAACTTTCTAACCTTTTAATACACATGCACATGCATACACACACATTTTATCATATTATGCACTTTTACAACTGCTGCTATCTTGTTTACATATTGTTGGCACTTAATAATATTCCTAAAACTTTAAAGTTTTGTGATGTTTTTGATGTTTTTAACGTATATATTGTATCTATTTATTTTTAATACTTGTCTTATGTTGTTGCCGTTTTTACACCGTGGGTCTGAGGGAATTTCCATCCTCTATGTCTTGTACAACTGACAATAAAGTTGAAGTTGAAGTTTGTGGAATATATGAGAATGTGTTAGAGATATAATATGAACATCTTGCATCAGTTTGTTCAGTATGACTGATGAGTCAGAGGCCTGATAAACCTTCTTTACTTAAGCCTTATTTGAATGAATATAGGTGTTGTGTGTATTCGGCTCTTAAGTAGATATTTAAATATAGGTCAGCATGTAAACATGTTTGTTTGCATGTCTGTTTTATAGAGAGAAAAAAAATACTTTTAAAATGGAAAAATGGTCGATAAAGACATTATCTAGTGCCAAAATAAGTTTTATTTGAAATATCATGGTATTTATATTTATATACTGCCACAACAAGCAGTTACTTTCTTGAACAAGCAGTAGTCAATGTCTTGCTTTGATAATAATAGTAAAACATGTTTTACCATAAATTAAAAACATGTAAACGTGTATGTTTTTTGACAGTCATTTATGGGAGTAAATTTGTCTGGCCAAGAAAACTGACCTTTGACCTGGAAGCAGATATGTTAGTCATTGCTCTATATACGGAGACCTCTCAATGTGTGTTAGCACATGCACAACAACCTCGAAATAGACAATATGAGTCATCTGCCACCCTGACCCCAGAAACTAAGCAATTAAAAACATAAACAACCAGTTCTGAAGCAATGCTTTTTTCAGCTTTCATCAGATGCAGTTTTATAATCACTTAACAGAGGTTCATTATAATTTTTTTTCATTACATTAGAATCTTTTTACATTACACACAAGCAACAATTGAGCTAATTATGGGTTGCCACTAAGACATGTTCAGCCTGACATTTGTGTTTCACTGACTGTCCTTGAAAAGTGACACAGGGAAAGCATTAGCTCAACTGAAATAACAGTCCTAAAGCTTGCACCACAGCTCTATAGTGTTAGAGAATGGCATTCTTTTACTTTCACAAGTCATTAATACATCCAGCCTCACAGAGACAGTGTCCCGCAACTCAACCATAATTAGAAGGCACAGGCTGAGCCTGAAATAATTGGATCTGCCTTTTAAACCTGGTCTAAAATAGGAATAATGTAAAGATTATCTAGTGTGTGCTAGGAGAGCTGATCGCATTCAGCTGCTTTCAGACATGCTGTAAAACAAGGCCGTCGTCGGAGGGCGATAACTGTGAACATTGCAGGGACTGTGACAAGGGGGGCCCACTAAGTTCTCTATGATACAGTCTACTCTTTTTGCCTGGGGTAATAAGGGTCCTATATATATATACATACACTATATTGCCAAAAGTATTGGGACACCCCTCCAAATCATTAAATTCAGGTGTTCCAATCACTTCCATGGCCACAGGTGTATAAAATCAAGCACCTAGGCATGCAGACTGCTTCTACAAACATTGTGAAAGAATGGGTCACTCTCAGGAGCTCAGTGAATTCAAGCGTGGTACCGTGATAGGTTGCCACCTGTGCAATAAGTCCATTCATGAAATTTCCTCGCAACTAAATATTCCACGGTCAACTGTTAGTGGTATTATATCAAAGTGGAAGCAATTGGGAACAACAGCAACTCAGCCACGAAGTGGTAGGCCACGTAAAATCACAGAGCGGGGTCAGCGCATGCTGAGGCGCACAATGCGCAGAAGTCGCCAACTTTCTGCTGAGTCAATAGATACAGACCTCCAAACTTTGTGTGGTCTTCAGATTAACTCAAGAACAGTGCGCAGAGAGCTTCATGGAATGGGTTTCCATGGCCGAGCAGCTGCATCCAAGCCTTACATCACCAAGTGCAATGCAAAGTGTTGGATGCAGTGGTGTAAAGCACGTCGCCACTAGACTCTAGGGCAGTGGAGACGTTCTCTGGAATGACGAATCACGCTTCTCTGTCTGGCAATCTGATGGACAAGTCTGGGTTTGGTGGTTGCCAGGAGAATGGTACTTGCCTGACTGCATTGTGCCAAGTGTAAAGTTTGGTGGAGAGGGGATTATGGTGTGGGGTTGTTTTTCAGGGGTTGGGTTTGGCCCCTTAGTTCCAGTGAAATGAACTCTTAATGCTTCAGCATACCAAGACATTTTGGACAATTTCATGCTCCCAACTTTGTGGGAACAGTTTGGGGATGGCCCCTTCCTGTTCCAACATGACTGCACATCAGTGCACAAAACAAGGTCCATAAAGACATGGATGAGCGAGTTTGGTGTGGAGGAACTTGACTGGCCTGCACAGAGTCCTGACCTCAACCCGGCAGAACACCTTTGGGATGAATTAGAGCGGAGACTGTGAGACAGGCCTTCTCGTCCAACATCAATGCCTGACCTCACAAATGCGCTTCTAGAAGAATGGTCAAAAATTCCCATAAACACACTCCTAAACCTTGTGGAAAGCCTTCCAAGAAGAGTTGAAGCTGTTATAGCTGCAAAGGGTGGGCCAACTCCATATTAAACCCTACGGATTAAGAATGGGATGTCATTACAGTTCATGTGCATGACACAACAGGATTTTCAGCACAGTTTTGATCATGTTGATTTGAATTTAGAGGCCTTAGAAATGTGGGTATCAAATATGATACAGATTTATAGGGTTAAACTATCAGTGCACCTTTAAAACAGACCAGGCATCAAGTACAGCATTTACGAACCATATCAATAGGGCATTGGAAAATATGCATTTGTACAGTATATATGAGTTCCCACACAACAACAAAACTCCCAGTGTTAAATTAACACTGCCAGTTTTATATAATCAGTGTGGATTATATAAACCCTGGCATTGTTCATTTCACACTGGGGGTTTTGCTGTGCAGTAACTTTCCAAAAACAACTGCCAACACATGTTTACATTATTGACAGTGTGCAGAGACCATCATCCACCACCAATGTTTGAGCAGATGTCTCATGTGGTTCCAAACCTTTATGCAGTACTTTATACTGTGGAACACCTACAAACATATATATTTTTTTTAAATGTCTCAATACAGATTTTTCTGTATTGTCTCAATTTTTTGTCCATACAATTAAAGTCAATGGGGGACATTAGGGTGAGTAAATGATGACAGAATTTTCATTTTTGAATGAACAACCCCTTTCAGACACTCCAAAAAAGAAAGATCACAAATAAAAATTATTTAATATGTCCATTGTTCTCTTAGGGTAGCAATATATTTTTGCAACATGGAGAACCTGGGTAAGACTGTGATGACTGGATTTCCTTTTTATTTCTGTTAAAGAATCCATGAGTCATCACATTTGACAGGCAAACCGCCAGAGTAGGCAGTTGTGTAAGGTTTAGATGGGGCCATTCTCTCTCGCCTGGTAGTGGCAGTGAGGACAATGGGAGGCATCCAGGGGCCACAGCGCTGTCACTCTGAATAACTAATCAGATCTGCACTAGCTGACCACTGCGCTCAGAATGGGCAAAGGGGGAGCCGGATGTCCCATTTGTGTTTCCATCTGACACTACTGTGTGGCTCAGCACAAAGTGTGTTTATACAGGTTTGACTGGGCAATAAATTGAATATTTAACATATATTTGTGATTGTTTATCTGGTAATATAAAATGAAGCAACATTATGAATATCGCAATGATGTTTTAAAAGCTCTTTTTAATGTACTTTTATTAAATCAGTTTTGTGATTGCGAGTATGAGAGCATTAACAGAGATGTTGTGATCTCTAGTTTAAACTTTAGTAGTAAAAAGTTTGTGAATTTGATTCGTTTCCGTAAATCAGTTCAAACTGTCAATTTCAGTTAATGGATTCAAAATGCCTAAATGTCAAACTATATATAAAATATCACAAAATGCAACTTTGTATGATCTAGCAGTTAGAAGACATTCTTCAAATTCTCCAGACATTCTCCAGATTCTTCAAAGTTGAGGTGTGGTGCTTAAATGATACCCTGATACTGTTCCTCTTCCTTCCAGAGCTTTTATTGGTTCTAATAGTTATTTGAGCAGTAAAGTTGTCTAAATCATCCTTTTAACAGTGGTGGTGTCACAGCTATGTTCTATTTTGTTCATGGACTTTCAGTGTGTTTTCATTTGTCACGTTTCTTTGTTCAGTTTTCCGCCACTCATCTGTCCCCATGGTTACCCTCGTTAGTTTAGTTCTGTTCAGCTGTGTCTTGTCAATTAACTCGTGTCTGTTTGCTATTTAGTTCTCCCCTTTCTCTCAGTCCTGGTCTGATCTCTGTTATGTATTGTTGTGTGTACCTGTCTGCCTGTTACCTTTTGATTAAACTACGATTTGCACTTGATTCCTCTACCATCGTCTTCCTGCCTACACACACCTGTGACAGAAGATCGGACCGCCCAAAATGGATGATAGGGTCAGAATAATCGTCCTGGCTCAGGAGAGCCAAAACCTTTTTTCTTTTATTCAAAGTTTTGTTTGTGTTGCCATCACCAGTGCACTCGAGGACGAGACACTGAAATCTCTGTTCAGGATCGGGGCTAATTACCATCACCCCGTGGACCTCCCAGACACCACTGGAGAGAAGCTGTAATCTGGTGTCTGGAGAGCGTCGCGCCCTGGTCCAGGACACAGTGACGCCCCCTGTCTCCATCCAGAGCTCAGTGACGGATCCAGCCCGCGACGAGTGTCCCGTGAGGGCTCCAGCCCGCGGCGAGAGTCCCGTGAGGGCTCCAGCCCGGGACGAGTGTCCCGAGAGGACTTCTTCCTCCGTCCAGGGTTTCCCGAGAGGACTTCTTCCTCCGTCCAGGGTTTCCCGAGAGGACTTCTTCCTCCGTCCAGGGTTTCCCGAGAGGACTTCTTCCTCCGTCCAGGGTTTCCCGAGAGGACTTCTTCCTCCGTCCAGGGTTTCCCGAGAGGACTTCTTCCTCCGTCCAGGGTTTCCCGAGAGGACTTCTTCCTCCGTCCAGGGTTTCCCGAGAGGACTTCTTCCTCCGTCCAGGGTTTCCCGAGAGGACTTCTTCCTCCGTCCAGGGTTTCCCGAGAGGACTTCTTCCTCCGTCCAGGGTTTCCCGAGAGGACTTCTTCCTCCGTCCAGGGTTTCCCGAGAGGACTTCTTCCTCCGTCCAGGGTTTCCCGAGAGGACTTCTTCCTCCGTCCAGGGTTTCCCGAGAGGACTTCTTCCTCCGTCCAGGGTTTCCCGAGAGGACTTCTTCCTCCGTCCAGGGTTTCCCGAGAGGACTTCTTCCTCCGTCCAGGGTTTCCCGAGAGGACTTCTTCCTCCGTCCAGGGTTTCCCGAGAGGACTTCTTCCTCCGTCCAGGGTTTCCCGAGAGGACTTCTTCCTCCGTCCAGGGTTTCCCGAGAGGACTTCTTCCTCCGTCCAGGGTTTCCCGAGAGGACTTCTTCCTCCGTCCAGGGTTTCCCGAGAGGACTTCTTCCTCCGTCCAGGGTTTCCCGAGAGGACTTCTTCCTCCGTCCAGGGTTTCCCGAGAGGACTTCTTCCTCCGTCCAGGGTTTCCCGAGAGGACTTCTTCCTCCGTCCAGGGTTTCCCGAGAGGACTTCTTCCTCCGTCCAGGGTTTCCCGAGAGGACTTCTTCCTCCGTCCAGGGTTTCCCGAGAGGACTTCTTCCTCCGTCCAGGGTTTCCCGAGAGGACTTCTTCCTCCGTCCAGGGTTTCCCGAGAGGACTTCTTCCTCCGTCCAGGGTTTCCCGAGAGGACTTCTTCCTCCGTCCAGGGTTTCCCGAGAGGACTTCTTCCTCCGTCCAGGGTTTCCCGAGAGGACTTCTTCCTCCGTCCAGGGTTTCCCGAGAGGACTTCTTCCTCCGTCCAGGGTTTCCCGAGAGGACTTCTTCCTCCGTCCAGGGTTTCCCGAGAGGACTTCTTCCTCCGTCCAGGGTTTCCCGAGAGGACTTCTTCCTCCGTCCAGGGTTTCCCGAGAGGACTTCTTCCTCCGTCCAGGGTTTCCCGAGAGGACTTCTTCCTCCGTCCAGGGTTTCCCGAGAGGACTTCTTCCTCCGTCCAGGGTTTCCCGAGAGGACTTCTTCCTCCGTCCAGGGTTTCCCGAGAGGACTTCTTCCTCCGTCCAGGGTTTCCCGAGAGGACTTCTTCCTCCGTCCAGGGTTTCCCGAGAGGACTTCTTCCTCCGTCCAGGGTTTCCCGAGAGGACTTCTTCCTCCGTCCAGGGTTTCCCGAGAGGACTTCTTCCTCCGTCCAGGGTTTCCCGAGAGGACTTCTTCCTCCGTCCAGGGTTTCCCGAGAGGACTTCTTCCTCCGTCCAGGGTTTCCCGAGAGGACTTCTTCCTCCGTCCAGGGTTTCCCGAGAGGACTTCTTCCTCCGTCCAGGGTTTCCCGAGAGGACTTCTTCCTCCGTCCAGGGTTTCCCGAGAGGACTTCTTCCTCCGTCCAGGGTTTCCCGAGAGGACTTCTTCCTCCGTCCAGGGTTTCCCGAGAGGACTTCTTCCTCCGTCCAGGGTTTCCCGAGAGGACTTCTTCCTCCGTCCAGGGTTTCCCGAGAGGACTTCTTCCTCCGTCCAGGGTTTCCCGAGAGGACTTCTTCCTCCGTCCAGGGTTTCCCGAGAGGACTTCTTCCTCCGTCCAGGGTTTCCCGAGAGGACTTCTTCCTCCGTCCAGGGTTTCCCGAGAGGACTTCTTCCTCCGTCCAGGGTTTCCCGAGAGGACTTCTTCCTCCGTCCAGGGTTTCCCGAGAGGACTTCTTCCTCCGTCCAGGGTTTCCCGAGAGGACTTCTTCCTCCGTCCAGGGTTTCCCGAGAGGACTTCTTCCTCCGTCCAGGGTTTCCCGAGAGGACTTCTTCCTCCGTCCAGGGTTTCCCGAGAGGACTTCTTCCTCCGTCCAGGGTTTCCCGAGAGGACTTCTTCCTCCGTCCAGGGTTTCCCGAGAGGACTTCTTCCTCCGTCCAGGGTTTCCCGAGAGGACTTCTTCCTCCGTCCAGGGTTTCCCGAGAGGACTTCTTCCTCCGTCCAGGGTTTCCCGAGAGGACTTCTTCCTCCGTCCAGGGTTTCCCGAGAGGACTTCTTCCTCCGTCCAGGGTTTCCCGAGAGGACTTCTTCCTCCGTCCAGAGTTCCCGAGAGGACTTCTTCCTCCGTCCAGAGTCCAGTGAAGGCACCAGCACCGCCAGAGCATCCTGGACTCCCACCCAGCCTCCCTCTCCCACCTCCTCCCATCTACACCTTATCCTCGCCTCCGCCACTTCCTGTCGACCCATCTGCTCACCCTCAGTCCACCATCGGAGAGGTGTGTTCGCCGTGTGTCCGCCAGTCGTCAGATACATCATGGTGGGTGGATCCACGGTTTCCGCCTACGGCCTCCGCGACCAGGACTCCACCTCAGTATTTAGAAAACGGCCACTTATATGCAATTTAAACCCAGAACATTACTTCAATCCTGCAGGGACAAACTAGGCTTGTAGCAGGAACTCATCTAGTATCCAAATGTCAAACCATTCAACAATGTAAACTCACCTCTTTGAACACTGCAGGGATCTCCTCTTCCATTTTTCCATGACCTTGTCCAAGTTTAATATTTAAAAACATACGCTGGTGTTTATATAAAAGGTTAAGAAAGGTTGAAGCACTTAAAATTCGACAGACATGCCATGAATGGATATTGCATAACCAGGGTGGTATGACTCGGTCCTTGACATCTGCCATGTGCATATTTGCGTGTGTGCATGTGTGTGAAAATAAAACAATGACTTGGTGCTTCTGAAATAACACAGGATTAAGTGCTCTGCTCAGGGGTGCAGTGTTTTTACATTCTCTGGCATTCCCTTCCAGTCAAATCGACGTGATCGAGAAAGGAGCAAGTCAGGGAAAATGTGATTTGACTGAGCTATTGTCCTTAGAAAACAAAATTTTGCTGGCCACTCTTGCACTTAGCAAAATGCCAGTGCAGTGGGCATGGTGTTTATTCATGTCAGCTGGCAGATTTGGCAGAGCTTGTGAGTGTTCCTGACCTCTGGGTCACATATCAACTTGTAGGCAGCAAGAGCTACATTCTGTTCATTTACAATACAATACTTAATTTACTGTACAATACTTTAATTCTTAAAGTGTCCCTATTATGCTATTTTAAAGTTTCCTAATTTAGTTTTGGAGGTCTCCAACAACAGGTTTACATGCATCAAAGGTCAAAAAAAGTTTCATTTTCTCATAATATACATTGCACATCACCACAAAGTTCAATGATTCTCAAATGACTCGATGATACAGTGGCTAAATTAACAAGAAATAAAGCTTCAACTTCTGATGTTTGCAAACAGCACAGCTGTAATGACTTTATGAACTTTTTGACGTGCAAGATTGATAATATTAGGAAGAAAATTATAACTATACAACCATCTACTACAGTATCGCATCAGACAGTGCATTGTAATGTCACTGAGAAAAAAATTCCATTCATTCACTGCTATAGGAGAAAAAGAATTGTCTAAACTCATTAAATGTATGCTCGACCCTATAACGACTAAGCTACTGAAAGAGATGCTGCCAGAGGTCATAGATCCACTTCTTAATATCATTAATTCATCTACATGCCGTTTGCATGGACTCGCTTTTTTGGGGGTTTGCGCGGGGATGGTGGTGGTATAGTTTCAAAACTATTTCAAACCTATTTCATGTTTTGTTCTCCGGCCACCAGGTGCTGTTTTGCGGTGCGGATGGGGTCCGGAACGCATTGGGGGTTTTCTGTTTTAGTCGAGGATGGTGTTGTTTACATGGCGCCAAATTAAATAACTAATCAGTTTTTACAACAGAAATTAATCAATCAAAAACTTACTTTAGCTTTTCATCTAAAACAAAATTAATTTCCTATTATCACTGTAAGCTGCTTTGAAGCAATCTGTGTTGTGAAAAGCGCTATATAAATGAAATTGACTTCACTTGACTTGACTTGACAAGTGTATACCAACCACTGTCACCATTCAACCACCCAAAAGAACCTTAACAACCTTACGGAAACAATGCAGTAGTGGATGGAGTCAGATCTGCTGTAGAGTAGTATGTTCCACAATTGATCAGCCAGTGTTTTCCAAACGGACTGAATCAGTGATTGATTTAAAGTGAATGATTTCATCATGAGGCTTTCTGACCTTGCCCCAAATCATCCAATAAGATCATTCATAAGGCAAGTAAACAACCGCATGAGGATGAGATCATTCTATTTTTCTCTTCCTCTCTAGGACTCATCTCTTTCTCACATCCATCCCCCTTTTTCACACTGTGCTGTCCATTCACACAACAGTAGGCTGGGAGGGGTGAGCAAGACTTGTTAGATCAAAGCAGAAGAAAGGCAGATTGTCTGTAAGGACTGATTTGTCATTCCCTCCATACAAGGCAAAGCTCTGTTTCCACCCCACCCTACCCCCAGCTTTCTTTGTCACAGTGGTTCTCATACTAAAGCATTCTGGGGATTATAATCCAGCAGGGTACCGGACATGGCACAGCATCCATACAGGCACTTTCAATGGTCTTAACCTTTTCAGACACAAATAAACACTTCATGCAGCTCTTGATTTTAACAGATCTTGGACTCATTAACAGGAATGTATTCGGTTTGTATAAATAGTCATATAGGTTTGTGTAATTACTTACCACAGCAGAAAAGCCTTAACCACACATCAACCTCTTCCAGTCATCTCACCCAAAACACTTAAATTTTTCTTCTAGGAGGTGACTTTCAGAAGCATTACAGCCCAAAAAACAACCTAAAACCAGTCCACCACATTCCTCTGAGGACAGTTTGAAAACATGGGAAATGAACTTTCCAGATGAATGAGTTAAAAGTTCATGTGTTAAACCTCAGGGACTTAAGAGAGTTAAAGCTCTGCTTTACTAACTAAGACACCATACCTTAAAAATATAACTAAAAAGCAGATGCTCATTTCTCTCATTGAAGAATGACAAAAGAATGTTCTCTTTTTTTTTTTTAACCCACTTTTGATAAGTATGGTAACCTTAAACCAGAATTTTCAAACCCACAAACCAAAAGTAATGAAGACATTGGATGAAGTATGTGGTATTCAGCTATAAACACAAGCTCTTAAAAGATTAGTTCACCCAAATATTTATGTTTTAAATTAAACCTGAGAGATTTCTGTCCTTCCACTGAAAAATCATTCCACCAAAACTTTGACGCTTCAAAAAGTTCATAATGAGATCATAAAAGAAATCCATAAGAATTAAGCATATGAATTCATTAAGAAGTCAAAGTCTTCTGAAGAAACTTGATTGCTTTCTCACATAACATTGATCAACACACATAATAGAGCACATCAAATATGGTAAAAGGAAGCTCAAAGTGCTTGCTTGACAATATACTGTAAAAAAAACAAACTTATGTTCAGTTTCTGCCTTAAAATTGTAAGTACAATCAACTTGGCTGTATAAGTAATTTCAACTTAAAATATTTTAAACTGACTTTAAAAAAAATGACTTGAATCTTGTATAAGTTGAAAATGGCTTAACTTATTTTGATGAGTTAAAGTAATGTAAAAAACGTTGTGATTAATTAAAAAACTATTAGTAACCCCCGGTTTCACATTCAAGGCTTAAGCCTAGTTTTCAACTAAAAACTGAAAACATTTGTATGCGTTTGGCCGGAAAACTTTTTATGCGTTTTGGCCAAAAATGCAAACTTTTGAAAAAAGGACAAGTGCACTTAACTACAAAAACACGAATTTGTGAAAATGTTGACATTATGCATGCATATTACGTCCCGTGTTCAGTCTATAGGCTACAAAGTGACCTCGCCAGCTACTGGTCTGGCATGAATAATACAGCGTGTTTAATTGTTTTCGCAGATCCTTGTGAACAGGGATCGTTCTGACAACGTTGTCGCCTATACCCGAAAAACGCAAAGGAAAAATGTTTCCGTTTTTAGTACATCATTGTCGTGTAAACATCCCCTCAGACAATGCCCAGAAACCATCTCTCTGACAGAGTGCGCATATAGTGAAATGAGTTGTCTTTCGCTGCACATTGCGCTTCAACAGTTTAAAAATCACCTGTTTTTAACCCTCAAGCGTCCTTAATGAGTCCTTCGTGGACAAATTTGACAAATTCGTGGACATATCACTATCTTCCATAAAATAAAAACTATCCATTATCAACTATCAACTTTAAAAACTATCAACCAATGTTGTAACAAACTTAGGGCCAGATTTATTAACAGCTTGCGCCAGCGCAAACCCTCTTTTGGTGTTAAAAAACTACTTCAGGATTTACTAAAGACACGCAGTGAAAAATTGGCGCTGAAAAGGCGTGGACACAGTTATTTTTACGGCTGACCTTATTGCATATGGATTTGTAGGAGTTTCCTTTTCAGATGCAAAATATATGGGAGGAGAGTATTTAAATGAATCATGCAAGGTGATTTACTAAGGTTTGCACTCGTCAGTTTACTGGTGTTTGCGGCATTATTTACCGCCCAAAAAAGCAAGTTTTAAACCAGATACTAATTTGCGCTGCTCCTGGTATTAAAATGATCTGGCTGCGTCTGTGTTCTTTAATTTGCGTGTCGTCAGTAGATCACGCGCAGAACATTCCACGCGGAACTGCGATTTATTGGAATTGCGCACTCACGCTAATTTGCCCTGTTTAGTAAATCTGGCCCTTAACCTCTTAAGTTTTAGATTTGATCACAAGTTAAAATTGTAGAATTTTTTGAAAACCATTTATGTTGGGTGAGACTATACAAAGATGCCAAAATATGCTTACAGACAAATCTGACCATGCTATAAGGAAAAGACAAAGTAGGAGACAGAGTAATCATTTATTTCTAACAAAAAACATAAAATTTCAATAACTGAAAAAAGTAAATGGTACCAAACAGGTAAGAATAAACAATAAACCTAACAATATTAAAAAAAAGTAAATGGTATTAAACAGGTAAGAATAAACAATGTACAACAGGTTTTGTTTAGAAGCATCAACAAATCTTGAAGTAGGACTTTGATCTAACTTTGAAGTGTGTGTGTGTGTGTGTGTGTGTGTGTGTGTGTGTGTGTGTGTGTGTGTGTGTGTGTGTGTGTGTGTGTGTGTGTGTATGTGTGAGTGACTGTTTTTATTTGACAAATTTAAAATAAAACCCTCTCTGTTATAGTTCGATTTGTTCATTCAATTCTTTGTGTGTGTGTGTGTGTGTGTGTGTGTGTGTGTGTGTGTGTGTGTGTGTGTGTGTGTGTGTGTGTGTGTGTGTGTGTGTGTGTGTGAGTGTGTGAGTGTGTGAGTGTGTGAGTGTGTGAGTGTGTGTGTGTGTGTGTGAGTGAGTGAGTGAGTGAGTGAGTGTGTAAATGTTTGCCAGAATGTTGTATAGGCTCACCCCTTCATTTATGTGTATATGATCTGTGTTGGATTTATTGATTTTTATTGGAAAAAAAAAAAAAATTGCTCTGAATTATAGTCTCTCTTATTCATCAACCACTTAACATTGTTGAATCAAGTTAAATTTTTTTGTGCGTATTCAAGTGGCAAACTTAGAAAAAGTAGTAGCCAAGTCTTGTACTGTGCAGATTAAGGAAACTTAAAAATTAAAAAAAGATTTTGCCCACATTTGTCCCCCAAACTGCAATGCTTAAAAACACATGCAAATGATTAGCTTTCATCAGCAACATCACATGAGCGCAATCGCGATAAAGACGATAGTCCAAAATCTCTACCAGTTGACAAAATTATACCACTTAATTGTTTCTGCTGGTATATCGCCCACCCCTACTAAGGAATATGCTACCATGTTACCAAGATATTAGCCACAAGGCTAAAAACGTTGCCACAAAACTCCAGTTTTGATTTCATGGGTTACTTAAATACATATCCAGGATTTATATACTAATAATGACTAAATGTATTCCTTATTAATACTGATTAAATGCAAAGCAATTTATTATATTTATGTATCACAAGACAAACAGCTGATCTAAGGCACAACAACAGTCTGTTATATCTGTTTGCTCCTTGGATGATTATGTAACACTAAGCACAATGTGATGATGTCACAGGTCTGTTATAAAAGATGTCATGCCATACCAATGTCATGTTTTGTCAGGTCATTTGGAACTGCTGCTGTTCATTAGTGTTTCCCTACTTTACTGATCTCTGACCTGCTGTGCTTTCAAACTGCCATCCATCAAACTGCAGAGGGAAGCATGCCACACTGGGTTCAGTTTAAATAACAGTCGTCACTTTGCAGTATGTTCACATAATGTGAAGGGTGATGTACCCAAAGATGCTTCCAAAAAGATAATAGGCTACACACTAAACTTAGAGAAACAACATGCTTCTGTTGGAGCCATAAACGTCTCGGTTACGTATGTAACCCTTGTTCCCTGAGAAGGGAACGGAGACGTAACGTCAGTGACTGACGAATGGGGGTTTCGCCTAGAAGCCTATCATCTTTGAGATCTAGAAAACGCCCAATGGCAGTGCCAATGCCATGGGCATGCGGAATTTTCATAGCGTAACTCCGCCCCACAGCGTGGGTATATAAGGAAGTACGCTGGCGACATCGCATTATGTTTACCTGCTGAGGAGCCAAGACTGAACTCCCGGCCGTTCCAGCGGTACAGCGGAAGTGGCAGAGGGACGTTACGTCTCTGTTCCCTCCTCAGGGAACGAGGGTTACATACTTAACCGAGACGTTCCCTTTCGTTCAGTCACTCCGAGTAACGTCAGTGACTGACGAATGGGGGTCCCAATGTAATCACGCCACTCGGCTGTCATCCAGTGCCCTGCGTAAGCGTGAGCTCCCTGTCGTAAGCTAGTACGGACGAAGGACGCCCACTTAACACAGGAATACCAAGGTACAATGGGAAGCATATTCCAGGTGGAAGTATGCGCCAAGCGCCTACCCGTAGGGAGGACTTAAGGATACACATATGACCCGCTCAGGGCAACATATGGAGAACTCTGGGGTAACCAGCCGAAGGTGGAAGAATTTTTACCCCCAGGGGTGGCAAGGGGCTTGCCAAGGGAAAGACACATGCTCAGGGAGGCTTACAGTGGAAATACACATGTGGGGGTCGCCCAACGGGGGAACCATGCACACGGTGGCACCTAGCCTAACACGAGGGCCTGACCGAGTGGGCAGACGTACTGGTGTCGGCATCAACAGTGCTGGAGGAACTCAGGGCTTCAGGGAAACTACCTGAGGAAATATCGCACGTATCCAGTCCGTGGAGTGGAATCGCGAGCAAGCGAAGACACCTGAGCCTAGTCCATTACCGGCCACTAGTAGAGGCGAGTACAAGAGAGGACACTGGCTCCACTCGGAGATTATAGAATCTGGCGAATGTGTTGGGTGTCGCCCAGCCTGCAGCTCTGCAAATGTCTGTTAGCGAGGCGCCATGCGCTAGAGCCCAAGAGGAGGCCACACTCCGGGTGGAGTGAGCCCTGACCCCTAGGGGGCATGGACGCCCCTGCGTCTGGTAAGCCAAAACAATGGCGTCCACTATCCAGTGAGACAACCTTTGCTTGGAGAGAACCTTTCCCTTCAGCTTCCCTTCAGCTTCAGCAAAGAGCTGGTCTGAGGTCCTGAAACACTGCGTTCTGTCTACGCAAGCACGGAGGGCGCGTACTGGATAGAGCAGTGCCAAGGCTGGGTCTGCCTCCTCCAAAGGCAGCGCTTGCAGGTTCACCACCTGGTCCCTGAAGGGAGTGGTGGGAACCTTGGGCAGATATCCAGGCCGGGGTCTCAGGATCACGTGAGAGTAGGCCGGCCCAAATTCCAGGCACGCTTCGTCAACCGAAAATGCCTGCAGGTCCCCTACCCTCTTGATGGAGGCCAAGGCGGTCAGGAGCGCTGTCTTCATAGACAGGAACTTAAGCTCGACTGACCGCAATGGCTCGAAGGGAGCCCTCTGCAGAGCACTTAAGACTACTGAGAGGTCCCAAGAGGGTACGAGGGGAGCGCGAGGAGGATTCAGTCTCCTCGCTCCCCTCAGGAACCTGATGACCAGGTCGTGCTGACTTACCTTTTTCGTCTCCACAAGGGCGTGGCAGGCTGATATAGCGGCCACATAAACCTTGAGGGTGGAAGGAGGCAGCCTTCGTTCCAACCCTTCCTGGAGGAATGCGAGCACGGACCCGATCGGGCATTTCCAGGGGTCTTCTTGTCAAGAAGAACACCAGATGACGAAGAGGTTCCACTTCAACCCATAGGCGTGTCGAGTAGACAGGGCCCTAGCGGAAGTGATGGTAGCCACCACCTGAGGTGGTAGGGTACTCAAACCTGCCGCGTCCCATCCAGGAGCCACACGTGGAGGTTCCAAACATCCTGTCAACATCCTGAACGGAAGCCTGTGAAGGGATCGGTTCAGGACGCGCAGGTCCAGGATCGGTCGTAACCCACCGGTTTTCTTGGGTACAATGAAGTAAGGGCTGTAGAAGCCGGACTCCATTTCGGCTGGAGGGACAGGCTCGATCGCACCCTTCGCCAGCAAGGTAGCAACCACCGCACGCATGAGAGGGGCGTTGGGCCCCACCATGGTGTATCGGACTCCCCGAAAATGGGGAGGAGCCTGAGCGAACTGAATCGTATAGCCGAGCCTGATGGTCTTCGCAACCCAGCGGGACAGTCCAGGAAGCTGAAGCCAGGCTCCCAAAAACTGCACCAGCGGGGTCATGCGAACCACAGACTTACCCCGGGTGGGGCAGCGAGGTGGCGTGACCGGCCCGGACGTGGGAGGCATAGCGTCCCGGTGTGGGGGCACGGTCATCAGCCGCGTCCTGACAGAGGAGACCAGGGAAGGACGCGCGTTCCACTGGGGTTTGCTCTGAGAGGAGACTGGCGTCAGAGAGGGACGGGAGTGGCGTGGCCCGGGGGCGGCGCACACTGCCATCGGTCTCTGGTTGCTCAGGGATGGGCATATCAGTTCTTTCTTTGATCATAATAGGGTGCTGCTGACCCGGGGGCCAGCAGCGGAACAAAGGATTCTCCCCTGGCCCTCCACCGGGGGAAGGAGTGGCCCTGCTACCATCTCCTGGAAAGAACTGCCCATCCCTGAGCTGTCCGCGTCAGGAGCGCCGCTTAGCCTGGCGCTTGGCGGGCTGCAGGGCTGGAGCGGACTGGGGCGCCTTCCTGTGGCGTCCTCCGCGGCGCGGCCCAGGTGGAGGCTGCTGCTGGGGCGGCGCGGGAGGGGCGGGAGCCTGGAGGATGGCCATGGCATGCAGAGAGGCGGCAGCCTGCCCCGCAGCTCTGTAGGATTTCGCCACCAAGGTTGATGTGAAGCTACAGGCTTTGGAGGGGTGCTTTGGGTCGCCACGCCATGTTGAAGCACTCTGAGGACACAGTTGCATCACAACAGAGCGTTCAACCGGGGGAACCCCAGTGTACCCTTTGGCCGCGGCCCCGTCGAGGGCAGAGAAGGCGGAGGAGGCAGCCGATCGGTCACGGGAAGACAACGGGGACTTCCAGGACCGCGTGACCTCCTCATGCACCTCCGGGAAAAAAGGTATTGGGGGCGTGGTCCGACGGGTGTCAGAACACGGCGCCCCCAAAAACCAATCGTCCAACCGCGAGCGTTCAGGACGGGGTGGAGGGTTCCACTCCAACCCGAGGCTCGCGGCTGCCCAGGAAAGCATGGCTGTCAACTCCGGGTCCGACTCGGACAATGCTGGCACACCGGAAAGCGGCAGCATAGCCGAATCATCATCCTCGGAGGACTCCAGCCCACCTTGTGATGCGGCGACCGACATCTGCTCGTCCTCTGCGGGCTCGAACGACACACTCGGAACAGCAGGAGCCGTGGGAACATGACTCATCCACAAACGCTGCCTGAGCGTGCTGAAAGCCCAAGCACATCAGGCAGTGATTGTGCCCATCAGAGGGCGGCAGAAATCGACCGCACCCAGAAGCACACGGGCGAGACATCTTGAAAAAGACGTGCCACGTGTGAGCTCTTTTAGGAGAGGAAGCTTCGCAGCGATGCTGAAGCGCCCAGGGACCGGATACCAGCTGGATGCAGACCACTGCACAGATCAGCAGGCAGGCAGTAAACGATCGCTGGAACACGCCGTAACACCAACACCGACTGGAAAGCTGTTCGTCTCGAAGAAGCTGACAATAACTCAGAAGGCTTAAGGAGTGAAAAGAGAGATACTCTTGGCTCCAAAGCAGAAACATAATGCAATGTCGCCAGCGTACTTCCTTATATACCCACGCTGTGGGGCGGAGTTACGCTATGCAAATTCCGCATGCCCATGGCATTGGCACTGCCATTGGGCGTTTTCTAGATCTCGAAGATGATAGGCTTCTAGGCGAAACCCCCATTCGTCAGTCGCTGACGTTACTCGGAGCGACTGAACGAAAGGGAACTAGTGTTTAGCACAGATGCATTGACACACTGAGCTGTGTGCAACTGAGTCTGGTTTGCAAGATTTTCCTGATCTTGTTTCCCCCTCTTCACACTACCATTTTCTGTCCTCTCTACACTAATTTATAACAGTTGCAAAATTACATTGTTTTTGAAAAGCATCTCTGACACAAGTACATATGAGGTGAAGTAATGTTTGTCATAGCATTACTGTATAGTCAGTTTCATTGTATCATGTAAGAAGTGCAACCCATCAGAAGAAAACGGCATGTATTTTTGAATTTTTATTTAAAATGTGTTTTTTTTTTATGGTGGTGGAGGAGGGCTATATCAGTTATATAATCCCCATAAATTTTCATTTTCTCTAGACTCATCAAAATGTTGACAAAACATATTGTCTTGGGAATATTGTTTTAAGGCAGCAGCTATTTCCACTAAGTGGAAAATAGCAACTAGATTCTATTTACACTAAGTGAAAATAGCATATTTTCTTAGCGATAGATGCTATTTACACTAAGTGACAATAGCAGCATTTTATTATCGATGCTAATTACACTAAGTGAAAATAGTGATATATTCTATTTACACCATGTAAAAGTAGCAGTTCTTTGCAATATGTGTAAATAGTAATTAGATGCTATTTATACTTTATTTTGGCAGATACATACTATTTGCATCTAAGTATTGCTGTACATTAATAGGATGCAAGTGTAAATGATTATATTTATTAAAATTATTAAATGGATGTTGCCTTAATGGGACAATAAAAGCCCTCCCTACACCTACTCCTAACCCTACCCAATACATACTTTTATTATTATTAAACATTTCGTTAGGCAATTTATTTCCACTTTTAGAACATTTTCCTTATTTTTATCGAAAGTAAATGCCTTTCCGATGTGATATGTGATGGGAAAAGGGAGAAGAGCGAGCTCGGCAAAAGGCGGATTTGTACCCGGGTCGATCACATCAAAACCTATTTCCATTACGCTCTACTGACTACGCCACTGAAGATATTGAAACATGCGCGTCTTTTTTAATCTTGTGTGGCCCAACCAGGCATTGTTGGGTGGAGCTAGTGTAAATAGCGCTTGCCAACAAGGCATGCTATTTGCCCTTGGTGTAAATAGACACTCTGTTGTTTTAATCTATAATCATTTTATCTTTTTTTATCATCTTTTTTTAACATCATCCACCCTATTAGTTGGTTTGTCTCACTTTAAAACATGAAATCCTTCTTGACAAAAAAGACATAATATAATCACTACTTAAATCAATATTTACTTCCAGTTGGCACCATCATTTAATTTTAGCTCTTTGTTCCCATCCTGTTTGGCATCCTATTAATTATTTTAACCAGTGTGTAAATAAAAATGAATTACATTTAAAGGTGCAGTAAGTGATTTCTGAGAAACGCTGTTGAAAGTGGAAAGTGAAAGTGGAAAGCACCACAACACATTTGTAGCTAATTAGCAGTAGGGGGCATTTCAACTCATGATGATTTGAAGAAAGACTGAAAAAAGAGAGATGGCTGAGTGACATTACAAAAGAGAAAAGGTCAGAGGAATATCACTGGAAAAAGAAGGCTTTAGGATCCACGTTAATATTAAAAAAGAACGAAAGTCTTGTGGGTTTGGAATGACATGAGGGTGAGTAAAGTCTGAACTATCCCTTTAAGTGTCTGAGTATTACCAGAGTGTAATTCTGAAAGTCTGATAAACTCTTATATAGAAATAACAGAAGCATAAATAGTTGCTGCTTAATCAAGAAATCCCATTGTCCTGTGTTAAATCTACACACACATCTGTGGATCAGTGCATTCCTAAACAAACTGAATTATTAATAGTGGGAGTATATATATATATATATATATATATATATATATATATATATATATATATATATATATATATATATATATATATATATATATATATATATATATATATATATATATATATATGCCTTTGTGTGTGCGGAATGTGTGGGTATGTGTGTTTTGGAAATAAGGAAACCCAGAAACCAAATATCTCCAGCTATCTGACAAAGAAGTATTGTTAACAAGCTAACCTCATAGACATCTAATTCAGCATCTTTAATAAGCCAACCATCAACTCTATTGGTTCTATTTTCAGAGACACTGAGATTCACAGGAAAGTACCACAGAGAACAATGTGAGTGGAACTAGAGGAATTTCTAGAAGATTCCACAAGATTAATGACATGATAATGAGTCATAAGGAAAGTATGAAGCAGGGAGTAGAGAACTAGATAGCAAGTGCTGTCGACCAAAAGGACTGGAATGTATTTTCTCATTCATTTGCACACACTATAAATCCTAAAGTGTGAAGATAAAAAGTAGTCCTTGTAGGTTCAGTGAAATTTCTCCCCACTTTTCATGCTATCATCTAAAGACTTGTAAGTGATACATACAGTGCTGTGAAAAAGTTTGTTGCTGTGTGATTTTCTGTATTTTTTTTATTTTATTTTATTTTTTACATTTTCAACCAAAACTTATGAATGAATAAAAGTTACCCTCCATGAACAAAAAACACTACAATTTACATCTTACATGTATTCATTATTGAAAGTTACAGAACTGTCCACCTGAATTGTAGTGTTTTTTGTGAACTGTCCAAAAAAAAAAAAAAAAAAAAAAACACCATTCCAGAATACAATCCTAATAGGCTATCATGTGATCACATACTATATAGTTATGCATAAACTCAAAAAGACAGGGGGCAAAAACTTTTTGACAGCACTATAGAGTCTGATTCGCTCCAGTCTTTATCAGAGTTGAGTGTCATTTGTTAAGTCTCTTCATTAGTGCAACTATGAACCCAAAATCAGCCACTGCTTGAACACACAGAGTTATAAAGATAAAACCAAGTATATTTTAGGCCAAAATTAACTGATTTTGATTTTGAATGCATCAGTAGGTAACAGAATCAAGTAGGCACTTCTACTTTTTTGGAATGAATGGTCACAAAAATGTGATTTCCAGTAAAACATACCTCATACATTTAGTCTGTTTTTCTATAAATGTAAATATAATTTGATGTCATTCCATTTTACCATGTTGCCTTATTTTGACAAATCATGTACTATAATTGTTAATCACACAAATGAAGACAATTAGCAAAATGTACTTGTACAAGTGCCATTCCTGTAGATAAGAGTCATTCCACTGGACCCGAATGACACCATCCTAAATATCTGGAGTGCAAATCTTTTTGACAGACATGGGCATTTTGCTCATAATCTGAGCAAAATTGAAAGATAGTGTGACAAATTGTCTTGTGGCCAATCTAATTTCCAGTCTCAACCTCTAAGCATGTGTGTGTGGGGGGCCAGTGAGTGTGGGAACTTGGATTGTATACAGTCCCATCTGCTAAAAATGGCAGAAAAACAATCCCATTTAGAAGGATTTCAGTGAGGTTACTCCCAACAAATGTAGCAAGTAAGCTTTGGCAGGTTCATTAAGTCATTAGCTCTTTTAATGTTTGGTCAAAACAATAACTGAAGATCCTTAGAAATAGAAAATCTACATAACAGAAAATACATTTGAGAAACTAAGCAAAACCTTTCAAGCTCAGGTTATAAATAAAAAGTCCTGCACTATGATAGACTAAAATAAAAAGTGCTACGACTCCACGACTGTTTAAAATATTTTTCCTTATTTGGCCCAGGACTTGTCCAAATAAGGAAGGCATTTTTAATGTTGTTATTGGTGATACTTCAAGGATAATAATAAATAATATGTTTTGTCACACATTTGAGACCGGGGTTAGTTGTCACATTGCAGTGCATTTCTGTATTTGGTTGCGTTGTGAGTATTTGCAGCGCGTTTCTGTATTTGGTTGCATTGTGAGTATTTGCAGCACGTTTCTGTATTTGGTTGCATTGTGAGTATTTGCAGCGCGTTTCTGTATTTGGTTGCATTGTGAGTATTTGCAGCGCGTTTCTGTATTTGGTTGCATTGTGAGTATTTGCAGCGCGTTTCTGTATTTGGTTGCATTGTGAGTATTTGCAGCACGTTTCTGTATTTGGTTGCATTGTGAGTATTTGCAGCACGTTTCTGTATTTGGTTGCGTTGTGAGTATTTGCAGCGCGTTTCTGTATTTGGTTGCATTGTGAGTATTTGCAGCGCGTTTCTGTATTTGGTTGTGTTGTGAGTATTTGCAGCATGTTTCTGTATTTGGTTGTGTTGTGAGTATTTGCAGCGCGTTTCTGTATTTGGTTGTGTTGTGAGTATTTGCAGCACGTTTCTGTATTTGGTTGCATTGTGAGTATTTGCAGCGCGTTTCTGTATTTGGTTGCGTTGTGAGTATTTGCAGCATGTTTCTGTATTTGGTTGCGTTGTGAGTATTTGCAGCATGTTTCTGTATTTGGTTGCATTGTGAGTATTTGCAGCGCGTTTCTGTATTTGGTTGTGTTGTGAGTATTTGCAGCACGTTTCTGTATTTGGTTGCATTGTGAGTATTTGCAGCGCGTTTCTGTATTTGGTTGCGTTGTGAGTATTTGCAGCATGTTTCTGTATTTGGTTGTGTTGTGAGTAAACGAGTATTTGTTTTCTTAATTTGCTGGTGTTTTTTCTATTTGCATGTGATTTCTTCAGTTGGAATGCATTGAGCTCTCTCGGCCACCATAAATTACACTGTTTTCACTGGCAGTAGTTTTGTATGCTGTTTTCAAACAGAATAGAATATTTTTGAAATATCAGCATATATTTAAACATTTAGCTGAACATTTAGACATTTAGTGAACAAAACCATATATACATGGCATACATCCGTTAAAAGGTATAAGATGAAGGTACAATGTTTTTTTCATAAATGTCAGATGCAAGCTGTCACATATGTTTTATATTTTGTAATTTTATACATATTTAAGTCAAATAAAGTCAAGCCTTTATTTATATAGCGCTTTATACAATACAGATTGTTTCAAAGCAGCTTTACAGTGATAACAGGAAAATTAGGTTATTTCATCTATAAAGTTGGGCCGTATCCAGACCTTAGCCTGGACATGACGACCATATCCCTGAAGTGTCTGTAGAGACCGTGTCAATTAAACTCCCCCTTGTAAATGCTGCATCGACATGACATCCTCATTAAACCCGTCCCCGGCGTGACGACTCCAATCTTTCGAATAATCCTACGAATATCTATTGATCTAATATGACTTCTGACCTGTAATGTTGCCAGAATCATAATCATACACTATTTGTTCGTCGGCCAGAGGAGAACTGGCACCCTGACTGAGCCTGGTTTCTCCCAAGGTTTTTTTCTCCATTCTGGCCCTGAAGGAGTTTTGGTTCCTTGCCACCGTCGCCTTTGGCTTTTGGCTTGCTCAGTTGGGGACACTTAAATTTCAACTATATTACTGATCTGCCCGCATTGACACTATATGATAATTGAAATGAGCTAGATGACATCACCGTTTTCACCAGAGCTGAATCAAATTCCGTTGCATTATTTTCCTGTTACCACTGTGAAGCTGCTTTGAAACAATTGCCATTGTAAAAAGCGCTATATAAATAAAGGTGATTTGATTTGATTTGAAAGTTCTGCAAAAAATGATGTTATCATCCAGCTCAGTTCAGTTCTCATACAACAGCGTCAGTACAGTCAGATCAATAATATTTTTTAAGATTAAGCGTCCCCAACTAAGCAAAAGCACAGTGGCAAGGAACCCAAACTCCATCAGGTGACAGAATGGAGCAACAAAAAAAAACCTTGGGAAAAACAAGGCTCAGTCGGGGGGGCAGTTCTCCTCTGGCTAAAGTACAGTGGTTTAATATTTTGCAAGTTTTTTACATTATTCTTTTTCATTCATTTCCTTGTGTTTCATAATTATTTTACTATAACAGGTGGGCATGCTTAATAACAGTGGGAAATGCAATCAGAAAATTTCAGAAAAACTTCTTAGGAAATAAAAGATTTTTTTGTAGTCAAAACTTTGTAACCATTTAAAAAGCTGATTATCAAAAATAATAAACCTAAACTGAGAAATATTCACTGGAGTAAAACGTGTGACAACTAGCCATACATATTCTTTAACGACAGTTATACTGACTGGTCATCTGTCATGCTTGTTGTCAAGCAGAGTGTGAGAAGATTCATGTCTTTATGAGCAAAATAATTCAACAAAAGCTGAAATACTCACACGGAAGACGTTTGTTGTGGAGGTTCGTCCCCTTTGAGCTCATGACTCCAGAGTGACAGAGATGCACAGCTGTGAAAACAAAGTGCTTTACCAACAGCTTCAGTCAGTCTGCCGTCTCAGAACAAGACTGGACTCTAAAACAGCTCATCTCCCTTTCTCTCCATCTCTATCTCTGAGACTTTAGGCTGTAGATTCAATCGTGCACTTCCTCTGCAGCAGCGCCAGTGGCCGTGTCTCTCTGCTCAGAGTCAGACCTCAGGTCGGGGGCAAGTGGATCATACCAAGTCCACCCTCGTGGGAGGAGAAGAGTAGAATTTAAAGATGGGATCAGACAGAGGAAGGAGGGAGGGGTTATGTAACAAGAGAGGAAGTGCTAAGAAAATTAAAGCCATCTCTGTCTCTCAAACTCTCTGTCTTAGAGGAGAGCTATGTTTCTTTAACATTTCATGAAGTGCACTAAACACATTTAAATAACATATAAACTTACTTTATGTCTGTTTGTGTGTATACACATATTCATCACATTCAATGTGTGTTTTTGGTTATTAACTCTAAAAGACAGTCAATATATAATATATACTGTTCAGTACATTCAATTTCAGTGCTGTTTAAAAAAAATCATCCTGGGATGTACCTCATGCATTTGGTTTAGTGTGTGCTAGTTTTAAATAGTAAAATAATCTCACAAATATAATAATAATATAAGCAGAAATTTGGATTTGGACCACTTTAAACTGCAGTACAAGGTATGATGATGATTTGTAAGTACAACAGAGATTTTTTTTAGGTTTTGAGGGATTTTTTGTGCACTAGTTTTAAGATATATACAAAGCGCCATCTAGTGGCAATTAAACAAAACCAGTAAAATCAGGGTGTGTATATTTATTTATCTATACTTTATACTGACTTGAATATTAACTTTATATGTAAAGTGCAAAACTTAATACTGTGATGCTTGTATTGCATTTACAGTTAAAAACTTTCACTTATGTAAATGTTAGACTGAAGAACACCCACATATCTAAAAATGTTTAAAACTTTAAGTGGCATTACTCAAGTAACCACTGCAACATCTAAATAGTGAAATACAGAAAAAAAACCCCTTCGTTTTATTACTGATAGAATAATGGAATAATGTTTCATCAGTACATTCCCTCACCACTGATGACAATATTGTGCATGAGAGGCTGAGAGGATCAGAATTGAGGTTAATGCTACTCTCCGGTTTAGTACTGAAACTGCTTCAAACTGTCCTCAGAAGATACACAGCCTCAAAGGTGCAGCTGAGCTTCTGTTGCGTCTGAAGATTAGTTTACCATAGCTGTAAAAGCGTGTGGGATGTGTGGAAAACATGATTGCATCAGCATTAGTTCTCTCTAAATGTCACACATATCTTTACAATTCACACTGACATGCATGCAGTGTGTGTTTGGAGGGGTGTGTGGTGTTATAGAGCTCTTATATGACTCAGACAGAGAATCCTTGCGACTGTGTGTGGGCTTCACTTCAGTGTTTGTGGCCGTAGCATGTCACTAACGTTTCAAGTGCAAACAGAATAAACCAAAAGCGCAGACGGTTACCCTGATAATATTGACACGTCTGACTGATGTTTGGGTTAGATTTTGGTGGAGGAAAAAACTATGTAAAAAGTAACCCTAATAAAGAAAAACAATGTATGACTTGAAGTCCCATCACTCAAAAGAAAGGCCACTCTCAAGAGATCTTCAATAGAACTACAATCATATTTTAATGTAGAAAAAGGTAAAATGTGTAGTTTGTCCACCACTAGCAGATCATTTAAGCATTTGGTGGACACTCAAATTATTTATAGTGCATTCAAGGTATACATTTTTAGTAGTAAATATGTTTCCTGGGCTTTAAACCTTGACTGGGCCAGTAAGCAACTACCCAGCAAACACCCAGAATACCATAACCAGTGATTACCCCAAATTGACACTCTGGCAACCAACAAGAACATCCTAGCAACCACATTAGCAATTTGTCTAACCATATAGCAACATGCTAACAACTGCTGAGATCACACTCCCAATCACACAGCAACACCCTGGAAACCACATGTCCATGTAATATCAAGCATTCACAACACCTAATCAAGCGCATAGCAACACCCTTGCACTGACACATAAAACCCTAGCAACCACATAGCAAAGTGCTAACAATGATTCAAAACACCTTAGGTACTGTATAACAACACTTTGGTATCTGCCCTAGCAACTGTTTTGCAATGTGTTAAAAACCAGTCACCTTATCAACTGCATAGAAACATACTAAGTATACACAACATCTTATAAATTGCATAGCAACACCATTGAACTGAGTCACAAAACCCTAGCAACCACATACCAAAACACTAACAACCACTCAGAACACCTTAGAACCCATATAACAACATTCTGGCACCTGCCTTTATAATAACACTTTAGAAACCACATAGTAATATCCTTTCAACAGGCCAGAATACCACCCAGAAATTCTAGTACCAATTGTAGATAAATGCATTATCAATATCTCAGAAAACCAATGCCTAGCATTGCAATGAGCTAAAACCAGTCAGAACACCTTCTCAAATGCATTGCAACAACCCAGAACACTCTAGCAACTGCAAAGCATTGTGCTAACATCCACTCATAACACTTCAGCAAGTAACGTAATGTGGTAACATCCGGCCAATAAACCAGTACACCCTATATAGGCTACCATCCAGAAATCCTATCAACTTTTTAAAAATGCATTAACGTGACCCAGAACACCATAGCAACCTTAACCTAAAACACATTATCAACTGCATAGCAACACCCTAGCAACCACCTAGATCACTCTATCAACTGCATAGCAACAAACTAGCAAGCACTCACAACACCTTGTATAACACATTATAAAACTCTTTCTCGCAAAACCTTATAGTATGCCTCCTGACCACTTTCCATATATGGCGCGCGTCTCTCTGTGTTTCTTTGCATGATACTTTTGTATCCTTTTTGTAAAGTTTTAGCCTGGTCGCCATTCACTGCCATTATATGGAGGAGCGCATGCAGGACATTTTTCAAAATTTCTCCTTTTGAGGTCCGAAAAAAGATAGGACATAGGGCATTAGAACAACAGCAGGGTGAGTAAAAGATGACTTTTTTTTCATTTCAGGGTGAACTATCCCTTTAATGTCAACTGTGGTCTCAAAAGTCTGGCCAGTTGAAAATACCTAAAATAACAAGTCTGCCTTGGGCGGTTGATCCTTTTCCTATTTAGCACCCAAACTCTGGGACAGTCTTCCTAGTGCTGTTCGGGAGGCAGACACACTCTGTCAGTTTAGCCAAATATGGTTAATTCCTCCCTCTAATTACCGTAGTTTTCATCACTAGATACTAAAAAGGGCTACTGATGCTCTTTGCTCCACTCTAACAGCTTGTGTAGACAACTTTTGCCCCCTTTTATCCAGGCCAGCCCACGCCATCATGCGCCACCCCTTCCTCCCCCTGGCTATCTGATGTTCTTCGCGAGCATCATTCTAAACTCAGGGTGGCAGATGAAGTGGCACAAACCAAAAGACCCCACTGACCTTAGTTTGTATCGGTCACTCCTCTCTTCTTTCTCTGTAAATATCTCCACTGCTAAAACATTCTACCACAACCAAACAATTCTTCTGACACTGGCATGCTTTTTAAAACCTTTTCCTCTCTTCCTTGTCCTCCTTCCTCAACTCTAACAGCTGACGTCTTTGCCACATTCTTCATAAATTAAACAATAACCATCAGCAGCCAATTCTCCACACCACAAACTGACAAACGTATCTTAACAGCAAACACACATACTCTCCCCTCCTTCTCTCCACTCTCGGAGGCAGAAGTCTCCAAACTCATCCTTTCCAATCAGCCTGATACCTATCTGCTTGATCCTATTCCCACTGATCTCCTTCAAGTCATTTCTTCTTCAGTTGTACCTGCACTCACTCACATCATTAACACTTCTCTTCACACTGGTACCTTTCCCACAGCATTTAAGCAGGCTCAGATAACCCCACTGCTTCAGAAACCCACTTTTAGAAAACTACAGACCGGTATCCCTTCTTAAATTCATTGCTAAGACACTTGAGCGAGTCATGTTCAACCAAGTCTTTACCTTTCCGCAGAACTACCTCCTGGACAACAACCAGTCTGACTTCAAAAGTGGCCACTCAACCGAGACTGCATTGCTCTCGGTTATTGAAGCTCTGAGACTGGCAAGAGCAGCTTCCAAATAATCAGTACTCATCTTGCTGGATCTGTCTGTTGCTTTTGACATGGTTAACCACCAGATCCTGCTGTCAACCCTGATGACAATGGGCATCTCAGTCAGGCAACCGCACTCCAGTGGTTCAAATCTTACCTCTCAGGTAGGTCCTTCAGGGTGTCTTGGAGGGGTGAGGTGTCTAAGTCGCAACATCTAGCTACTGGGGTGCCTGAGGGCTCAGTGCTTGGACCACTTCACTTCTCCATCTACATGACATCACTAGGATCTTTTATTCAGAAACATGGCTTTTCCTATCACTGCTATGCTTATGGCACACAACTCTACCTCTCATTTCAGCCAGATGATCCGACGGTAGCTACTCGCATCTCAGCCTGCCTGACAGACATTTCGGACTAGATGAAGGATCACCACCTTCAACTCAACCTTGCAAAGACAGAACTGCTTGTGATCTCGGCCAAAACAACATTTCATCACAGCTTCTTCATTCAGCTATAGGTTCATTATCCAAAACTCCTTCCAGGACAGCCAGGAACCTCAGAGTTGTCATTGATGATCAGTTAAACTTCACAGACCACATTGCTAGAACAGCCTGGTTCTGCAGATTTGCCTTATACAACATTAGGAAGATCAGGCCCTTCCTATCGGAGCATGACTATATACAGAGACTAGGGGAACACATGACTATGACAACCAATGAACAACCAGAACTCAACCACATGACAAGACAATGAACCAATGAGAACTATGGACACATGACTAGACCAACCAATGAGAACATGACACATAGACAAGGGAACCAATCAGAACAAGACACATGAAACTAGGGAAGCACATGACATGATCACAAGAGGGCAAGGAGGTCACATGACAAGAACCAGGAAACATGACTGAGGCAAAATTACAAAATAAAAGACATGAAAACATAAATGTGAACCAAATCCCAAAACCAAACTTGACAGCAACCCAGCCATGACACCCATAAGATCTGATGTACCTGATACATCGTAAGAGGAATGGCATCTACACTAATATTAGTCTATTTGTCTCATTCTTATCCCAAGGTTACCGTAGTCAGCTGGATCCGGTCTGTATCCAGACCAAATGGTAGTCCTGCACCTAGAGATGACCATAACGCAGCCCTGGATGTCAGTGGAGACCACGACAACTAGACATGCCCTAGAGACAGGTCCCCTATTAAGATCTCGTTGACTAGACAGACATCAGCACAGATCCTCAGCAAAGGCCACGAAAACCAGACAAGTCCTCTGCACAGACTTTCTCTGGACTTTCTCATTCAGAGCAGCAGAAAGATGGAATTCAGTGCCTGTTCATATTAGAAAGTGTACATAATTTAATATTTTTAAAACTGAACTTAAATTATGGTTTAAGAAAAATCAATCATGTGATCATTTTTTTTTCCTTTCCTCTTCTTCTATGTGATTCAATATTTGTGATATTGTGATACTATATTATTATTTTCTTTTTTCTGGCTTGTAATTGTCATAAACAGAAGACAGAGGATGGTAAGTTCAACAAAGCTTTATTAAATGCAGGAAGAGTGGAGCGGGGATGCAGAGAGGTGAGTAGGTAAATGGATAGTGGAGTGAATCAGGCTTATCTGGTGACCACAGTTCTATTTCTCGTTGCAGGTGAACAGGAGGGCTGGCTGGTCAGCGAGGATACTGGCGTGCAGGTGACTGGAAGATGGGAACTGAAGTAGACAAACAGGATACAGACGACAGACGACAGATCAGGAACATGTTGGTAACGAGCAGCATGTGAGCAGCATGTGAGCAGCATGTGAGCAGCATGTGAGCAGCATGTGAGCAGCATGTGAGCAGCATGTGAGCAGCATGTGAGCAGCATGTGAGCAGCATGTGAGCAGCATGTGAGCAGCATGTGAGCAGCATGTGAGCAGCATGTGAGCAGCATGTGAGCAGCATGTGAGCAGCATGTGAGCAGCATGTGAGCAGCATGTGAGCAGCATGTGAGCAGCATGTGAGCAGCATGTGAGCAGCATGTGAGCAGCATGTGAGCAGCATGTGAGCAGCATGTGAGCAGCATGTGAGCAGCATGTGAGCAGCATGTGAGCAGCATGTGAGCAGCATGTGAGCAGCATGTGAGCAGCATGTGAGCAGCATGTGAGCAGCATGTGAGCAGCATGTGAGCAGCATGTGAGCAGCATGTGAGCAGCATGTGAGCAGCATGTGAGCAGCATGTGAGCAGCATGTGAGCAGCATGTGAGTCTGTAGTGTCCATAGATGAGACCAGACAAAGAGTGAAGGGAGATGGTGGCTTATGAAGGGGAACTGATGAGTGAGTGCAGGTGCTGGTGATCAGAATTCCGGTGATTGTGAACGAGTGGGTGGATCTGGTACTGATGGCTGCAGAGAGGGCGTGTCTTGCTCCGTGACAGTAATGGAATGCTGTAATTTTATGTAACATCATCCTGCCCAGGGACCACAGATGCAAATTAGCTATTTAGCTAACTCTAGCACAACATTTGTGTTGTGTATGGTCCCTGTTAAATAAATTAAATAAACTAAAAAAACAACAACAACAAAAAAACAGACCCTATGGCCAGCTTCAACTCCTCCCACCATATGGCGGCATGATATGTTCCTTAAAACAGAAGGAACTGGATGAAATATTGTAAACAAAATCAATCCACAATCTGACTTATGATACAGCCTGGAATCATAATCACACCATGTTCATTTGTTTGGCCAGAGGAGAACTGGTCCCCCAACTCCACAGTTTTTTTTTCCATTTTGTCAGGGTTCCTTGCCACTGTCGCTTCTGGCTTGCTCAGATGGGGACACTTAATTTTCAGTAATATATTTGACTGCACTGACATCGGATGAGAACTGAACTGAGCTAGACGATGATATCACTGTTTTCTCCAGAGCTTCAAATTTCGTAATTGATGAACTTTACACAGTCATTGAACTGAACTGAATCAACTCTAAAGTGTCTTCAGCTGAACAATGACATGTTTTTTTTTTATTTTTATTCTGAATTGAATTCTGTTTGCAACATTGATCATCACTTTCCTGTTTATTACTGTAAAGCTGCTATGAAACAATGTAATATAACAATATAATACAAGTATATAAATAAAGGTGACTCGAGCTCTAACAACTATTCAGAATACAGAACTTAGCAACTGCATAGAAATGCCCTAGCAACCACCCACAGCACAGATACCACCCAGAAATCCTAGCAACTGTTTAGAAATGTATTAACATTACCTTAGAAAACCTTACCAACCTTATAACAACACCCTGGCGTCTACCCTAGCAACTGCATAGCAACAGGCTCCCCAGAAACCCCAAAAACCCTAGCAACCATATACAAACTCAGAACTTAGCAACTATGTAACAACCCCTTGGGTTCTATACCCAGAACATACTGACATCATTTGCACAGACAAGTACCACACACAAAAAGTAATTTTTGCAATTTTGTTTGGCACCTTTAGTGTAAATAATAATGTAAAGCAACTCTATAGCTACATATAAACTATGAAATGTATTGAAAAGAGAGAATTGGTGAGCAAAAAGAGAGTGAGAGAGAGAGAGAGAGAGAGAGAGAGAGAGAGAGAGAGAGAGAGAGAGAGAGAGAGAGAGAGAGAGAGAGAGAGAGAGAGAGAGAGAGGGCATCAGCGTCAGACAGAGTTGAGAGGAGAGTGGGAGAGACTGAGAGAGAGTAGGAGGAATGAAAATAAGAGTTTATATGCAAGTCAGCATCACAACTGGATGCACAGCATTTCATCAGCACAGACCCTTATGTTATGTAAAGCAAGGGGTGTCTAGAGGTAAGATAAATCTTTAATCGTGTTTTGGCTGCAGTGGTACTTCTTTTATATTTGATAATTCATTTTATATAGTCAAAAATTAGCACTATAAAATGTTTCGTAAAAGTTCATTTTAATTTGGAGTAATATGAATATATTTAAGCACAAGCTGTTGTTTTAAGATTTTAAAATAGTCCAATTCAGTTGTTTCATTTCATTTTACCTTCATAAGTCAGCCTACATTATTACATTTGCATGTAATGCACAGTTGCATATTTAGCTTTAGAGGGAGCAGTATGATATTACCAGAGCCAGAACCTTCTTCAACAATATGCAAGGTATATTGTGGTTATGCGCTATTCTAGATGGAACACTTAAAAAAAAGCATTGAATTACATTTTACAGATAATAGACCTTTGAAATCAGCATAGAATAGATGAATCATGCTCTAATTGCTGAACTGAAGATTCTTAGATAATTCAGTTGTTTTGCAAATCTGATTAATTTTTAGCATAAATTCCATGACAAATATTCACTTTTGCATGTAAAAATCAGCTGTTAGCTGTTCTACAGCAATGAGTAATTCTTGTTTGCATATGCCTCATTCAAATAAGCCCTTTGGCGCTGATGTTTTGTATATTGCCTGAGAGGGTGTTACTAAAAATGGTCTCTTTATGTTGAAATCTATGTGTAGATTAAGGGCTATAAATATTGAATTGCAGTATTAGTCATTTCATTTGAATAAACAGCTGGGGAATTTGAATAGGTAAATACCTCTTTCCACAGTTCATCAGGTGATAATATGTGATAAGTTTAATGTCTTTCTGACAGCGTGGGAATTGAAAAATGCTTGGATTAGCCAGGACATTTTTTAATATAACTCTGATTGTATTCATCTGAAAGAAGAATGTCATATACACCTAGGATGGCTTGAGGGTGAATAAATTATGGGATAATTTTCATTTTTGGGTGAACTATTCCTTTAACTCTTGTAGCAGTCAAACATGCACTGTTATTATGGAAAATTTGTAGCCATAGAAACGCCCTGACACGGGGGCAGACTGAAGTTTGTAGACTAAGAAGCTGGTGTGAGGCAGGTCGTCTGGTGCTGAATGCTGTTATTAGTGTACCATTAAGTTTTCAAATTGTTAGTGAAAAGGCACTTGTAAAGTATAGAGCACTGTTTCCACAGGGTTACACTTGGACAAAAAAAGAAATAATCTTGGCAGTTAAAGGAAATATTAAGAAACATTAAGACAGAGCCATGCAATAAAGCATCTTTTTTCTAATCAAAATAACACTACCTTGATAGTACCTACCATGAAGTCATGAAAAACAATATTATGTAATTTTGCATAAAATTTGCAGAAAAATTTCAAACGATGAAATGCATTTTTAAAGTAAACTGATGCATTGAGTGAAACAGGATATTCAGAGAGAGAACATTAAAGATATAAGATATAAGGCTTGATTTTATCTGAATTGATTGGATCATGAAAGATAGTCAGGTGTTTGGAGGGAGGCATTACAAAATAAACTGTAGTTACTCAATCTTTTCTTTCAGAGACAGATCTAGTTATTACATTTTGATATAAGTTGATAAAGGTTTCACAAGTCTTTTTTAATACGTATTAAGACAGTAAATAGGGTCAAATTTGATTTTATGTTGAATTTAAAGTCATTTTTATTTGTTTTCATTTGCTGAGCCAACAGTGGTCATAGACTTTATACTGACCTCTATTGGCATGAATGTGGCATTACACAAAAGCTAAAATTGCAATTGTTATTGCTATTGTAGAAAATTCCCTAATCGCATACATAATTGTCACCCAGTATGTATTTATTCCACATTTTATTTAGTAAACATGTTGCCCAGTTGGTTGCTTTAATGTTAAACGTAAACTCCGGAAAAAAGTGCCTTCTACAAGTATAAAATCGTAAACTTCATAATATACTGCATATTTAAGATTAAAATGTTCCTTACAGAGGTAATTTTTAAGACTTAATATTGTACAGGTTTTGCCTAAAGGTGGGTATCACTACAAACAGATCAATCACTAACATAAGTTAATTAACATTTTCTTTTTTCTTTTTTTTTTTCAGAAATTCTTAGCACTGGAAACCACCCAACAGTTCTCCAGTTAGTGTGATCAAGTCTCCTTTGATTCCTAAATCAATTTACCCATCAGCACAATTCAAAAACTATTAAAACCTTGTATGCTCAGACATGCTTGACATTTCTCCACAACCATTAAGCAAGTGGTTTTAAAGAGAGAAAGAGGAGGACAACAGATCATTTATGTCAAATGTGATACTGTGCTATCTTTGTTGTGCTCATGGCAAACAATACAGGTTCCTCCTCAGTTTTAGAAAAATGGGATTCTGTACCAAATTCCAATGAACAGTCATCCGAACACATTTTTAAAACCCCTTCACCCTTTTGGAATCAGGAATTAATATTCAGAAGACCTAGACATGTACGGGAATCCACACCTGACATTGTCACAGATGCATTTAACTTTTATAATTACAGGTGTGATTTAGGCTCTGTCACAACTCCTGACCTCTCTTGTGTTATTGGAGCGAATCAGATCCACCCTTCGCTGAGTCAAAACTCTACTAGCAGTAGATATCTGCCACCTTCATCAAAATTACTTGTGACTGACCCGAATACGCTGCATAGTATTGGAAGGGGTACTTCATACTGGAGTTATTTAACTCCAGAAGTAGGACATGGACTCGTCAAAGGTTTCAGAAAGCTGCATAATCCACAAATCAACCCATTGTCAGCTTCATATTTCTATACAGGGGTTGTTAGGGATGTTCTAAGAAGAGATATTCCAACTGAGGAAGTAAAAATGTGCATGCAAAAGGAGAGACCGAGGTATTCACATTGGTACCACAAACCACAAAGTCAAAGAATCTGCTCCAAAAGAGACAGTGAGAGACATTATGTTCAAAACAACCCACTTCTAGGTTCTCTACTATATACAGATTCTAATAAAGAACATTTTAAACACAACACAAAGTACAACCATCACCAGCCACTTGGTTTGAAATGTTCTACTCGTTCTGTGCCTGAAGAATCAAAGTGGCAAAGTAAAAAGCAAACAAGAGAGGAGCTCCCCCTACTGGTCTGGAGAGGAGATGCAGAAAAACACAATCACCAATCAAACACTAGCACACACTCTAAATCCTCCTCTTCTGCCCTATGGATTCTCCGTCGCTTTATAGAAGGCTCTTTGGTGGAGCTTGAGGGTGGTCAGCTGAAGCGGGTGGAGGATTTAAGGACAGAGGATTTGGAGCAGTGTGCTCAATTACATCCTGAGCTGATGCTGAAACGTTTCACTGTGTTAAAAATCACACCTTCACACACACCTGCGCTCGCTTGCTTGCACGTGGAGATTGAGCATGACCACACGCTGGTAAGCACACACATGGACAGAAAATACTCCTGATATGCTGCATCTTGAGGAATAATCAAGTCTTACTATTACAACCATCTTCTGTGAAAGACAAAAGATGTTTTCTCCCAAGGATCTCTTTTTTTAGAACAATAAATGAGAGGACATGAGTAAATTATGACATAAAATTATATTAAATTATAATGTGCTTTTCAGGTGAACTATTCCCTTTAAAATATTTACATTTTCTCTTCAGTTGTCTTTGGAGGTGAGTGAAGGCCTGCCTTTCTTCGTTTGTGGGCATGGCTGGTCCTCCTGTAACCCTCAACACACAAGTCAATCCTGCAGACTACAATGCCACCAACTAAAGGTGGGTGACGTGTGCTTGGCACTGACGCATATGCCCGCCTCTTCATCACAACCTGCCAATCAGGGCCTAACTGAAGTTGATGGAGATCATTTGGTCCCGAAGTGTCATGCCGAAAAGAAGCCCACACCACAGATAAAAGATAAATCAAGAAAGAGACACTTCACAGCTCCTGAGTTCAGGGAAATTTCCAAGGTACACCACATTAAAGATTGAGCAACTAAAGGCTGAAATATATATTGTTGTATATAAAAGCATATAAAAGTTTATTTTTATTTTTTTTAAATCAGAGTTACAGTCAAATATTTTTTTTTATTGTACACATGTATGTGTACATTGTAACTGCCATCTTTTGCAAATATGTGTATGTACATAGTAACTGTGAAATGTTACCAAATCAATTACACTACCGTTCAAAAGTTTGGTGTCAGTGAGATTTATGATCACACTTTATATGAGGTTTACTATATACTTACATAAAAAGAAAAAAAATGATACAATGTTAGAACCAATGTAATGTTGATTTCATGTTGCATTGCAAAATGCTTTTGCTGCCATTGAGGTGGGATACGGGGAAGGTTAGTGACAGGTTTGGTGGTATGGGTAGTTTTAAGGGTGGGTTAAGGGGTAAAGGAAGAGTCAACAGTGAAAGCATAAAGAAATAGAACAGTGAAGGAAATTCTAGGTCTAATTCTACATAGGAAATAATCATTTTGAACTATTCGCAAATAATATTTACATTAATTTACATTAAAATATGCAAACTTGTACTTTTATTTGCATGCCTTATACGTTGAAAACGTAAAACGTTTTTTTTGTCTCGTCACACTCAGGAATTACATGAATCACATTTTCAATTCAAAATGGCCATATTTGTGTAAAAGACTAGTTTGCATCATTGGATGTTACTGTCGGTCGTTTAACATTTCTATAGTAAAACAGTTGACAGTTGACAGTTGATGTATTAAACATTTCGCTATTTACATCTTACCTCAATCTCTTTTAAACTGAGGCTTTGCGCTGGAAATTCACACTCTGCTAGTCTGCTTCTGTAAACTGTAAACCCCGCCTACTTTGATTTGATTGGCCATTTCAATCATTTTGTAATTGACGAGCGCTGTTAGACCACTGAGGCAGACCAGACTAAAAGGGCCCTATTTTAACGATCTAAGCACATGGTCTAAAGCGCACGGCGCAAGTGTCCGTTTAACGACAGAAAAAAATGGTCGGCGCACCAGGCACATGGTCTAAAAGGGTTGTACCTAGTCTCTTAATGAGTCATGGGTGTGTTTTGGGCGTAACGTGCAATAAACCAATCAGAGTCTCATCTCCCATTCCCTTTAAAAGCCAGTTGCACTCGTGCCATGACGGATTTGCTATTTGCATGGCGGAATTTGTGAGTGGAAAGACTGAACGCTTCTCCAGAGAGGAATCCTTTAATATTTAAAAATGTTTGTGTGCTGCTGCGTGTCCCTGTGTGTGTAATAAGCAGAATGTACGCATGTTCTGCACTCGCCTATAGACGCATATTACTAACGCGCCCTTTAAATAACAAAAAAAAGACCAGGTCTCAGTTGGTCAATGACGCAGTATATTTCAGTGGCCTCAAAATAGCAACGCTCCAAAAAGGCGCCTGAACACACCTCGTTTTCAGACCAGCACGCCCATGGGCGAACAGATGCGCGCGAGTGCATTTGCTATTTAAACAACGTTGGCGCAGGACGTGAAAATGATAACTGCATCAGGCTGAAACTAGCAAAAAGCACTTGCGTCGCGCCGCATTGCGCCAGGTGTATGATAGGGCCTAAAATGTAACTTTTAAACGTTTTTGTCATCCTAATAACGTAGGCTACAAAATGTTGCGTAATGGAGTGCAGCAGAGCAAGAATTTCAAATATTGGATAATAAGAAACATTTCTTGAGCCAAATCAGCATATTACTAGTAATTAGAGTAATGGCTGCTGAAAATTTAGATTTGCCAATGCCATCACAGAAATGAATTACAATTTAAAATATATTATAGAACATATTTTTTTAAATGTAATAATATTTCACAATATTACTGTTTTACAGTATTTTCTATTAAATAAATAGAGTAAGAGATCTTAATCAACTCCAAAAGTTTTGAACGGTAGTTTATTTAGTTAGGCTACAAAATACATTTCAGACCTTCTTACAACAACTACCACAGTATAACAACAAAGCAGGGTATTACAATAGTTATTTTTATGTTTTGCAGTGTATAATTTCTTGTAAGCTCACACATTGGTATAAAGGGCATCTTAAAAACCATGTGCAATATCTTATATTGGTCTTTTTTTTAAACTTAATGTCTGTTAGCTTGGTGGTAATCTATATGCTGGTGTACTCCTAAAAGCTGACAAAATAAACAGCATAACAAAATTTGATGACATAATTTCCTTCTCTATGGTGTATACATTGTGTATATATATATATATTTTTTTTTTTTGTGCAATAAAATGCTCTCTAAAATGGGAATGTCTCCCTTCTGCATTTTATAGCATGTATACTGTTTGTAGTCTGCAACCCACAGATGTTTATAATACCTGGGGAAAACTATCTGTTACTTAAATTCGCATTCAGAATGGTACAAGACTTCATGAGATAACTAGATGCCACTAGCTGAATTAAACATGCAATTTAATAAGGGCATGTAACAATAATGTAGCATACTGTTTGAAAGATTTGCATAATGGATACTGTTTTACACCCTAAGCTATAGGCCGAAAATAGGTGTATGGAATATACTTGTGTTCTTTTCTAAACAAGGGAGTCTATGTAATTCCTAATGCCTAGAGTTAATCATTAACATTCTCATGAACACCCCATAAGTAAGCCCTCCAATAAAACAACACAAAACATCTGATTTCATAGAATATTTACATTTGCATTATTTGATTAATGGGTTCACTTTGTGATTTTTGTAGGCCTATAACAATTTTCATAATGATAAAACAGATTTTCTCCACAACATTGAAAAACACAATGTATGGCATATAAAATGTTTTTCAGTTCTCCAAACATCTGGTTTGGCAAGTCATCTTTTCCATCACTGGAGCCTCTCTTTAACGCACCGCTACAATGTTGTATTGTATCGACGTTATTAAGAACAGCTGCACGGGTCACATTTTCGTCTGCCAAAATCTATCGCACCTGCTTCTCTTTAGACAGTTTTATTAATTTCAATTTATCATTTGATATATTCCGAATGTTCAGATCATAACCAAATGCTCTCCCCTGATACCGCCCACCTGCTGCCTTGGCTGCTCTTCACAGGCGAGGACGAGTTAAGTGATGACTCTGATACTGCAGGTGGACACATACTGCAATACTGATACATGAGTCACATAAGTTGCCAGATACACACACACACACACACACACCTCATGAGGACTTACGCATAATGGTTTTTATACTGAGCTAATGATTCTTTCTATTATTAATCAATAAGTTGTAATAAGGTGTTTATTGTGGTTCAACATGTTCCCTCATTTAGAATGATTTGGTGTTGTATAATATCTTATCAGAAATCTATCTCCAATGATGGACCCAAAAACGTTTCCATCCAACTTTTTTAAAGTGCACGGCGCAAGTGCACTTAGGGCGTTGTCCGTTAACGACGGGAAAAATGGTCGGCGCGCCTGGAACATGGTCTAAAAGGGTTGTACCTAGTCTCTTAATGAGTCATGGGTGTGTTTTGGCCGTAACGTGCATAAACCAATCAGAGTCTCATCTCCCATTCCCTTTAAAAGCCAGTTGCGCTCGTGCCATGGTGGATTCGCTATTTGCATGGCGGAATTTGTGAGCGGAAAGACTGAACGCTGCTCCAGAGAAGAATCCTTTTATTTTTAATATTTAAAAATGTTTGCGTGCTGCTGCATCCTTGTGTGTGTAATAAGCAAAGTGTAAGCGCGTTGTGCACCCGCCTATAGGCGCATACTAACGTGCTCTTTAAATAACAAAAAAATTACTGCGTTTTCAGTCATAAGTTGCCTCAAAATAGCAACGCGCCAACAGTTCACCTGAACACACCTCGTTTTCAGACCAGCATGCCCATGGGTGCACAAATGGGCGCAAATGCATTTGCTATTTAAACAACATGGCGCAGGATGTGAAAATGATAACCGCCTCAGGCTGAAACTAACAAAAAACACTTGCCTTAAGTCTTAATCAAGAAAATATGTTAATTGTTGTGTTTTACATTTCATATTATATTACAGTTACTATAATAACTACAGTACAATGAAACATTTCATTTTTGTGTGTTTTCAGTTCTAACCTTTGGTTAGAAAGATAATAGCTTAGTCTAATAGCCTACTAGTTTAGCATAGAGCGCTAACTGGTTAAGAAAAGCCCTTTTGATTAGCCAATACAAGATATAATGAAAATGTGCTAATGTTTTTGATCAGGTATTGAGGAATGAGGATCTTGCATAACACTCTTGTATGACACTGGATTCAACAACCAGATGAGGGTCAGAACAAATGTATGCACACACATATTAAGTCTGACAGAAATTTAGCATGAGAACCTATTCTAATGCACGGCATAAGTATGTAAAATTATTAATGAATGATATCCAAAGTAATTGAAATATATTCACTCAAAATCAATTGCCAGTGGAGTTGTAAACACAAAACTATGAGCTTGACCGAAACCCCTAAAAGGCCAAATCCAGGCACGTCTTTTTTATTGACTGAATGACTGATAACTGCTGAGAGAAATCATGTGTTCTTTCATGTATGTGATGAAACCAAAGTGACTCCAAGACAAAATTGAATTTCATATTTTCTGCAGCCATGTTTAATTGAGTGCTGAACATATGTGAAAGGGTTTGTTGAGTGTCCTGAAATAGTGCAATTTTGTGAAGAGGGAAAACATTGCTTCGACTCATTGTAATGGACACCCATAATTTCTATTTCTAACTCATATCTTGTGCTGAAATACAGTGGGGTCTAAAAGTCTGCGACCACATGGAATTTCTGTAATTTAACATCTCATTTAAGCCTGGAAGTAATCGAATTTTGATGTGAAATTAAAAATAAATATTTAAGATTATGAATTCTCCCACTGAAACACACAAGAGGCTCTATTTTCAAATCATGCTGAAAGAAGGACATACCAAGTACTAAAACATTCTCAAATCCATATTTGTTTTCCATTCATTTTTTTTTACTCACATTGTTATGTTTATAATATAATTTTTAAAGGAAAAAATATTAAAAAATAAAATCATTTTCATTTCACCAAAATACAAGCATTTTCACTAGTGGTCTCAGACTTTTTAGTCAAATTACTTCAGTGAATTATATACATAAATCATGCCATACAAGTGTTTTTTGTAATTAAATCTCTATAGAGCAATGTGCTTAAATCAATTGCGTCTTCCCTGGTCAGTCTGGTTAAATCTCTAAGGCCAGTTTTTTTTTTTTCTCTGTATCTGCTTATGTCCTCTTTGATACTCTAAACTTGGCTTTCTATACAGAAATGAAAGCCAGAACGCCACACACTTGACTCAGCTGTGGTCAACCTCATACAGTTCCAGGAGTTTTGAGTTTTACATGAAAAAGTATGCTTTGAGTGTGTTCTCTTCTAACAGAAAAGTCCAGTTTGGCTCCAGTAATGAGTCTCTTTCCTCCCCGGGCACATGATAGTCAAAAAAATAAGTATTTGCATCCCATATATTTCCATCCTTTATGGAATCCCTCCGTCAAGGGCAGAAGTAGTGATTAGTGGCATCCGCAGGCTCTGACGACCATGTTGCGGTACTTTTTCAATATTACATTGGAACTGTCATCGAAGTACAAAACGGAAATTCCGTGCAGCTGAGTTGGAGCGCAGCAGGGCTTCGGGACTGTTTCTGGGTTTATGAAATGGACCTAAGAAGACCAGAGAAATACATGATTTGAAGTGAAACATTATAATGATAACAACTGCAGAGAATAAGTATATAAATGTTAATTAGTTGAATTCAACTTTTATTATTAATGTCCATTTCCTGTATAGAACTCCACAGAGAGCTCAGCAAATTTCCAAACAATTAAGGGCTTAATTAAGGGCACTGCGCTTAACCCCGGGTTATCGTCGTTCTAAACCCCGCTTTTAACCCCGGGTAGAGGAATGTTTCACACTTGTAATTTAGAAGCATAGGGCTTAGCACCGCTTTTTACCTGGGGTTATGAAACACTGCCCTGGAGCAGGGTTAACACCACTTTCACAGTCTTAAGCCTTGTGCACAACGGGATGATTATCACACGCGCTTATCGCCAGTGTTTCGAGACATTTTTCAACGCGACTTTGTGTTCAAACGCAAGCGATTTTCACTGGCGATGCGCAGAGTGAATGTGCAAATTCATTCCATGGCAGTAGATGGCGCTTTTGATTTGATTGCAGATCAAATAGGATTCGATGGAAACTCACCATCGAATCCTATTTGATCTGCAATTCCTCTGCATAACAACTCCCTCTTATCGAGATTTTTGTAGTCGTTGTGACGTTTGTCATAAAGTTCTTTGTGTTCAGACACCAAAGAGACCAGCAGCTCTACATTCATCTTCTTCTTCTTAGGTATCAATGTGTGCTCGGCAAGACCGCTTTGTGCTTGAGCACCACCAAGTCGTGTTTTACTGTAACTTCAGCAGCTCCAGGCATGTGAACAAAAGCGCCAATCTTATTGGTCAGCCAGTTTTTAACATGGTGCGTCAAACCAAAAAAACGAACCAGAGGCGAATTTTTTTTTTAATGACGCTTTTACGCCTGCCGTTTTGCACGTCGGTGTGCACATTCACATTGGCGCCCTTTGTTTAGTCACGAGGCGTTCCCGACCGTAAACAAGCCTTAAAGCCCAAATGTGCACAGTGTGAAACAATGCTGTGTTCAAATGATACGGCTATGCTTCACTACCGACAACCAATCACATACCTCATATTATTGTGTTTCACAAGTTCGTTTGCCCATATAAGCGTATTTGGCTCACTGTCCACAGTGAAGGGGCTCGAGGAAGCAGTTTCAACTCGAGCTTAGACATACCTCCCAGTGGGACTACTAATGCTTGGATGATGAGTATGGTAACGAGATGAGAGGCAAGAGTGGTTCACTCCTCCCGAAATTACGTTTGTCACAGACGTAAAATTTTGTCACAAAATTTAAGGCTTGTTCACACTGGGACGATTATCGCGCTCGCTTATCGCTGACGTTTAACGCCTCGTGACTAAACAAAGGGTGCCAATGTGAGAGTGCACACTGACGTGCAAAACGGCAGGCTTAAAAGCATCATTTTTAAAAAAAATACCTCGGGTTCGTTTTTTTGGTTTGACGCACCATGTTAAAAACTGGCCGACCAATGAGATTGCCGCTTTTGTTCACGGGCCTGGAGCTGCTGAAGTTACAGTAAAACACGACTTGGTGGCGCTCAAGCACAAATCGGTCTTGCCGAGCACACATTGATACCTAAGAAGAAGACGACGAAGAGGAAGTAAGTAGACGAAGAAGAAGATGCAACGAGGTAAGATGAATGTAGAGCTGCTGGTCTCTTTGGTGTCTGAACACAAAGAACTTTATGACAAACGCCACAACGACTACAAAAATCTCGATAAGAGGGAGTTGTTATGGAGAGGAATTGCAGATCAAATAGGATTCGATGGTGAGTCCTATTTGATTTGCAATCAAATCAAAAGCGCCATCTACTGTCAAGGAGTGAATTTGCACGTTCACTCGGCGCATCGCCAGTGAAAATCGCTTGGGAACACAAAGACGCGTCAAAAAACGTCTCGAAAAACGAACGCAATAATCGTCCTGGTGTGCACGAGGCTTAACAGTGTGAAACGTCATTATATGAATATCCAGGATTAATTATTAAACCTGGGTAATTTATGAGCAGTGTGGAACATGAAGCAAGATAACCCAGGGTTCAGTTTACCTGGGGTTTAGTATGGCCCAGGGTTAACTATTTCAAGTGTGAAAAGCCCTTTAGAATTTTTTTACCAGTGAGGTATGATGTTATTGACGTGTCACCATATTTGAGTTGGGCTTTATGTACTTCAGTTGATCAATAATTTGATTTGATTTGATTGAATAACCACTGAAATTTTGTTCTGTTTTGCTTAGTTTTGGACCCTATTGATTTTCATTGTGTGGACAAAAACAGGCGAAACATTTGAATATCATCATGTAAGAAAGACAATTATAAGATATTGGAATGACATGTTGATCATTAAATGATGACAAAATTATAATTCTTGGGTTAACCATTCATTTAACAGAAAATGATTGTAGGACTCACCAGTGTCTGTACAATAGCATGGTTTGTGGCATTCATATAAGAGTTCAAAGGAAACACACATTCTCCTTCACAGTAGTACGCAGCGTAACCCTCTGGAGCAATGATCCAGTCCTGGAAACGAAAGAAAGATAGAAAAGAAGAGATGAGAAAGTTTAGAGGAGATAAAGGCATACAATGAAAGAGGAGTCTGAAACAGGAAGCTCACGGTACCTGCCATCCCAGATCTCTGAAGCTGACATAGAGTTCATGCTTCTTGCAGCCTTGTTTGGGGTCTACACTGGCACCGTCTGCATAGAACAGGAGGAAGGATAATTATATATAGCACTTGTTTATTAGGCTTAGGTAGTACGATGGTATATATGTCGGATGGTAGAAATAAAAAAAAAAATGCATAAGGCTGAAAATTACAACAATTAACTAAGACAAGATAACATTTTATTGTAAGAAGTGTCACCTGTGGCCTCGGCTGTCTTTAAAGCCACCTGGCTGGGTGCAACACCAGGTTTGGGGTTTTTAGAACGGTGGTGACCCCTCTGTTTGTTTCCTGATGCTGACCGTACACTACGGAGGTGGATTCCTGACGCTTTCAAAAACGCCACCATAAACGGCTGCTTATTCTGAGGTCCACTACTGCCCACCAGGCCTGCTCTCTTTGGGTTCATTCTTTGACCTACAGAGGGCGACAGTGAGTTGCATGATTACTTTAAGATAAATATTCTGCTTATGAGTTATCATGTCATTCCAATAGTTTGTTTTTGCTGTCCCGAACATTTTTCAAAATATCTTCTTTTGTCTTTCACAGAGGAAAGAAATTCATACAGGTTTGGAATGACATGATGATGAATAAATGATGACAGAATTTTCATTTTTGCCAACTATCCATTTAAAGGGTTAGTTGACCCAAAAATGAAAATGATGTCATTAATTACTCACCCTCATGCTGTTCCAAATCTGTAAGACTTTCGTTCATCTTCGGAACACAAATGAAGATCTTTTTAATGAAATCTGAGAGCTTTCTGTCTATCAGTTGACAACCTACGCAACTACCACTTTCAAGCTCCAGAAAGGTAGAAAAGACATTGGAAATTAATTCTGCCTTCACGTGCTATTGGAATTATCGTAAATACTAGTTTCCTAGTTAATAAATAGGACATGAACGCCCTCTCAAGTCGAAATTTGAATGCGATGAGCTCGTAATCACGACTTCCAAGGTGGGAAGTAGGAAATTTCCGATAGCACATGAAGGCAGCATCAGACAAGATGTTGGATATTAATATTTTGCAAATAAAGTGGTCAATTATGTTTTTTTGTGCAAACAAAGCAATCCCAACTTCATAAAATTAAGGTTAAACCATTGGAGTCACATGGATTACTTTTTTGATGCCTTTACTACCTTTCTGTGGCTTGAAAGTGGTAGTTGCATAGGCTGTCAGTGGAGGGACAGAAAGCTTTCAGATTTCATTAAAAGGATCTTCATTTGTGTTCCGAAGATGAATGAAAGTCTTCCGGGTTTGAAACGACATGAGGGTGAGTACTTAATGACATAATTTTCATTTTTGGGTGAACTATCCCTTTAAGTGCTATTCTGCCATATGGTAGGATGGTAGTTTGGCAGGTTATGTTATAAAGATATCTTGATATTTGAAGTTACCTACCATGTGCGGTTTCCAGAGAAAGCTGCAGTCCCAAGTTCTGACCAGGGTTTATGACCCAGTGGTTGCTGGTGACTGTGAGGTCAAATACCAGCCATCCCTCTTCTGCCGCCCATATCACTCGTGAATCCAGCAGGTACAACTCCCTAAGCAGGGTCAGAAGAGGTCATATATGGGTCAATAGCTTTTTACTACGAATGAGAAAAAGTGGATATGATGACTGAAACAAAAGACACACCAAGATTTTTACATTTTTCTGAATAAAATGAGTCCTCTTTGCCCATGCTAAACCTGTAAATGCAATTGTAATATATTCAGAGTGTTGTTATGCAGTTCCTAGAATGTTCTACGAAGCCCCGCACATGGGTGCTGTCCAAGTCAGTACTAGTGACCCACCACCAAGTTTCTATGACATTCTGGTCCCTAGATATGGCATGAATCAGGTCCCTCGTTCAGTGTAAGTTTATGGGAGTTTTCCTATATATAAATATATAAATAAATAGATCTGTTTAGTAGTAGTAGCAGCAGCAGTAATAGTAGTAGTAGTAGTAAAGAAGCACACCAATTCTCAACACATGATTTCAAGGGAATCATTTATGATAATTTATGGCATAATAAGTGAGGAACAAGATACATGCTGAACTTTCATGTTTAAATTTGTTCAAATAACTAACACATTATGACTAAGCACCACTAACTACAGACATAAAATGATTAGATCTTCTAATTTAAGTAGTGAATTTGATTTATCTATATATTTATAGTAAAGGTGGACTAACATTAACAAAATTTCTCAAGCAAAAAAGGTCTATTCATTGTCAATAGTGTACCCTGCTGAAAAAGCCAGTATAAACACGGCATGAATTTGGTTTATTCTGGTTGAAGCTGCTATAGTGCTGGTGTAGCTGGTGGACCAGCATAGTCATGCTGTTCTCAAGCAAAACTGAGCTGGTGTAGCTGGTCCACAGGTACTCCTGCTTCCCCTTAAGGTGACCAGCAAACCAGCAACCAACATCCCATGCATGTCCTAGCATGCAAAACATACCTTATGCTGGTGACCAGCAATGCTGGATTTTTCAGCACGGTAGAAATGAATGAAGCATAGCTCACACATAATTCACTTTCAAACCAAGCAGCTTCCTAGTCAACGCAGCGAAACTGCAAGACCAACCAAAAATCAAAAATTCGCCAGACAACGGTAAATGTGGCCGCACCTTAAATGTCTCAGTGAAACTTTTACTTCAGTGTAGTTTAAATGTAAATCGTCATTCATAATGTAGTTGAATTTGAGCATCATTAGCATTAACATCATGATTTCTTCATGAGGTTTACTTTGCAGACAAGGAAATGAGAAGCTATAATGCCATCTCATGCCAGAACTTGTTATCCTTCTCAGATAAAGATAACACAAAATAAGTTCTATTCCATGAGATAAAAACTTGAGGTCTGGCTCATATGACCCATAAAATCAAAAACAACTGACGCTGCACAGGCAACAACATGTTTTCAAGACAGTTCGAAATTCTCTCTGATTAAATGTGACGTTACTTAAAAGACATCAGATTGTCCTCCGGTGATGAAAACGGGGCTTCTGGATGGCTCTCCTGAACAATGACTTGACTTACAGGTAGGATTTCAAACCTTGAGGGCATCAGGAGACTAGGTGTCTAGTCGCCTTGCTGTCTGTGCGCATCAACGGGGTGAACCGTCTCTGCATGACAATGGGAGAGGTGCAGGAAGGATGATTCACAATGGGTGGTCTTCACAGGGAATGTGTGCATCGGGGGTGGATAATGCTTTAGTGTGCGTGTAATTTAGGACAAGCAATGGAGAACTCAAGAGAGACAGTCTGTCTGGGCACGTCTCACCTGGAGGACTTCTTCAGGTTTTTCATTTTATGGATACAATCAGAACTTTTCAGAAGAGGTGTGATCAAGGATGAGGGAATAAAGGGGAAATCATTTTGAGTGGAGGAATGGGGTGTTTCTCCAGATGTCAGGGGCGGAGAACCTCCCTTCCACTGAGGACTTTGTATCTCGATAATTGACAGTAATGGCTTTGTAATGGCGGCTGCCCTCACTGCTTGTTAGCGGCCACACCGTAAATCAGATTGAGGAATTCTGTGGGAGCCCTGGCACTAGACATGTACTGTTGGGCAGACAAATCAGTGTGTGTGTGTAGGTCCATCCCTCCCACATTCAGGCTTAAAAAGTGTGAGTGGTGGCATATGTTTCATTTCAGACATCTCACTGTGTTTTTTATTATGACTAGAGGCTTTTACACACTGCTCTATTAAAAACCTAACCAAATTGAACATACCAAAGTCGTGAATTAGCTTTTACATATCTGAAAAATTATATCCTTTACTTACAGCCGACACATAAATAACCAAACCATTAAAGGCCCAGGGCAAACAGATGCACATCAAAATTAAAGTCAACGTGAAACACCACGTCCATTTTACTTCCATAATCAGACATATTTTACAATAGAACAGATTTTCAATGAAAGGACGAGATGTGATATTATAAATTGGTAATTGATTGGATCATGAAAGTGAGTGTTACATACTACAATGGAACAGAAGGTTGGAGGGGAGGAGTTGAGAAGGGATTTGTAAAGTCAGTCGAAAAAGAAAGTAGTTTCCAAGAAGGAGCAATTAATTGCATTTTGGAGTATCATGCACTGTTGAATCACGCACAACTGAACAAGTAATGTTCTGAGCGATGTCATGGGCTGAATGGCCAGATACAAGTATTTTTTCTAATGTATTTCATAATGACATACCTTTTGGACTGCTGTTGAAGCACCTGGAACACACTGACATGGAATGTCTCATTTTCATAACGCTCATGCACAAAGTCCTTGTAGATACGGAACTCTGCGGCAGTCACGGTTTCACCCGCCGGGATGCGGGAGAGGTCAAAGCGGAACTCTCTACGGTGTTGATGATACAAATGGAGGTCTTCATCTGGATCCACTTCAGAAAGAGGGAGATGAATGAGTTAATATGCTGTTAATAGGTATGAAATGTAATTTAACTGTCCTTCAAGAACAAAAAAAACATTTCTATTATAATTTCATTTAGCTGCACATAAACATACAATTATCTATTAATATTATTAAAGGGATAGTTCACCCGAAAATGAAAATTATAAAGTTTTAAATATGGATATTTTTCTTACACAAGCCCATCGATTCGCTTCAGAAGGCTTTTATTAACCCCCTGGAGCCGTGTGGATTACTTTTATAATGGATGGATGCACTTTTTTGAGCTTCAAATTTTGGGCTGCCATTCACTGCCATTATAAAGCTTGGAAGAGCCAGGATATTTTTTTATATAAGTCCGATTGTATTTGTCTGAAAGAAGAATGTCATATACACCTTGGATGGCTTGAGGGTGAGTAAATCATGGGGTAATTTTCATTTTTGGATGAACTATCCCTTTAATATTAGCTGTTTCAAGACAATAATGTGGAAATTAGTCACAATGTGACTGTCCTCATTATGTGGACAGAAATATTATTTAAAATACTTTTATTATCTAATTGGTGTCTATTTTCTATGTGTCACAGTCCACATTTATTTTTCACCAATATTGAGTTCGTGGAGTGACTTCCCCAATCAATGTTATTAACTTTTAATGTTATGATATTTTGCATGGAAGTTTTCTATGTAAAATGTCAGAATCTGTGCCTAGTTGGTTTGGTGTCAATGCAAACTACAGGCTTTTGTCTCATTTAACTTCACAGTGCCGCTGCCAGCTAATGAGTACACACTCTGACACCACAGCATAAGTCACTATTACCCAGACTTCATTCTGTCAGAAATACAGTGGAGTCACACTGAACGCTTACGCTTGATTGCCTCACCCACATCACTGTGTCCAAAAAAGAAATGTTTGCTTCCATAAGCTAGTGATTGATCTGGGCGCTGGGTACCCTGGGGAGTGAAGCTGGGGGAGAAACCACAGGCCCTGCACCCACCCACCATAGACTTCAATCACACACATGTGCCAACCACAAGAAAAGCTCTGTTAAAGGCCTGGCCCGGAAACCAACGGTGCCCCACATATACATATACGTAATGGATACACATGCATGTTCAGATAGTATATTGGTGGCTCAGATGGAGACTCCTTGCCATGCTAACCTGAGAGACCTGTTAACTGTGGTAAATTAATCAAATACCGGATAAGGAAGAGGTCTTAAGTAGCATCTGGCTTGTTTCAAATATTCTAGATATGGTTGACCACATCTGGGACAAGGTTGTTCCTATCCTGTTGAAAGACCACCATATCACCAGCATATGTTGGGTTGTGGATGCTGGGATCAACTAGCTTCACCAAAGAAACCAGCTTGACCATTCCAGCATAACATTCTGAAACAACAGTTCCAAGCTATTTTTTTCAGTGGGGTAGGCCTCATTTCCTCTTTTGTTGGCAATTGGCATCTGAATCTGTGTTAATCCACACCCATAAACAGCAAGAGAGGCTAAAATAAAGTATCTCCATGAGTGCAGAGAAAAAAAAATCATAATGAAGTCTTGGCCGACACAGACTTATCCCCCGTGTTGTTTCCACCCAGCCCTAACCCAGCTGAGGCCATCCTCAGAATTTCCAGTCTGACGGTGGCATGAGCAGAACATTTCCTGGAGGTATTGTGCTGTTTTTACAATGCTAACCAATCTGTCGTCCTTGAGTACCACCCCTCCACTCACTCCAAGGTTTTCAAGTGACCTCCTGCAGGTATGCAGGGAAACAGTCATGATGATTCCTCATCTTTTCATACACATCCTGTCTGTGAGTTCATGACATCCTATGCTAGGGAACAGTGACGCATTTGAGTCTTTTCCAACATCTCACTATCTCGCGAGAGCACGGTTACTGGGGGAAGCACTCTGAGAGGAAGAACTCTGAGGTATGTACATACTCAAAATAGCGAGTCATTTGTTTGACCGCAATTAAACAGTGGAAAGAAAAACATGGATATTTTATGGAGGCAATAATTGCTTGTAAGGTTTGGTGCGTTTATGTGAAATACCATGATGCAATGATCTGCACTCGGATATGCATGCTGCACCATGTGCTGTGTTCTAACACTTAATTCTTGATCTGAGGACAGGCATGAGGGCCAATACACTTAGCAGAACAAACAGTTTTAATTATTTTAATCTCTGTTGAGTAAAAATAATCATTACACTTGCAGATGCAAGCCATTTTCTGTTGTGGGATATGTGCTATCAATCAATTAAAGGTTTTAATCAAATTAATTACATGACAATCAATCAATAAATCGAATACGTATATCAATATTTGCTTAGAAAAGCCCCCAAAAGACGATTCAAAGGTAATTAAAACATTGAATAAACTTTACAAATAGTGGCTTTAGAAGTTAACAAGAGAGCATTCTATTGTCTCAATGCTAGGCTAAATGCTAAACAGACAATGACAAATGTGTTTTCTGAGATGGCTGAAAAACTAATTGGAGGTCTAATCAGCTTTTGATGGGAGGCAAGAAATCTGAGGTAAAATCTGCTTACTTTCTTTAAAATCAGCTTATGAACATAAACAGGTGGATTTGTACACTGCGTGATGTGCATGCTTCTACTTTGAGTTTAGAGATGCATGGAATTTGGATTAACAATTCACATAAGGGATCGCTGTTCATTTCTGTTTGGTTATGATAATCTTGGTCGACTTTTTATCTTAAATGTAAACCGATTAGGTGTCTGCTGCAGCCTTATGTTCCATATCAAACACTTCATTTAATGGAGTTTTTTTTGGTTTAAAAACATGCCAGTCTAAATGTACTAGGCCAAATAAGTGCGAAAGGTCTTGATTCTGATAAGAAAGGTTGTGGAGGATTTTAACATTTTCATTAGTAGGAGCATCAGTGTCTGTGTCAAACTTCCATGTGAAACACGTAAACATGGAAAACGGGAGTCATTTTTACCACAAGCTGCTCTATGAGGTCACAGCCAGGTTACTGGAAAACCACAACCTCTTCGTAAATTAAAACTAGAAAAGGAAAGTTTGGGAAAGCAAACTTTGATGTTAGCTTGACAACGCATTGTTTAAGAATTTAAAATGTATTTTTTTCTTTTATTAGGTTCATTCCAACCAGTTTAAATGGAATCTTGGTCTGTCAAAATTAACACATTAATATTTTAGATAGTTGGACTGAAAAAAACTTGACTTGAAGTTTAAAACCATTTGAAGGCTATATAAACATTGTGCAGTTTGGAGAGAGGTGTAAAGTTTGAAGTTTATATAATCCTTGTGTGCTATACTCTTTGGAAGTTTAAAGAGAGATTTCAGATTTGAAGGGATGCATGTCTACTTAGGAAGCTGCTACAGTGGTTACTTGACAGGCTGGTTGCTTGGTAGTTGTTAGGCCTATAAAGGTGTTTCCTAAGGTGAGTTGCAAAGGTTTTATTGCTACGTGGTTGCTAAGATGCTCTGAGTAGTTGCTAGGGTGGGCTCCAGGGTGATTATTCTGCCAGACATCAGAAAGAAAACACCCTGTGCTACACCAGCCCGATCACCCCATCCAACACTGATTACAAACACATCATAAGCCTGCCCTCTCATTAAATGTGTAAAACATTTGATGAAGTACATTTGATGAAATTCTAGTGCATTGGAATACTTTTTTCCTTGTCCAAAGGAAGCAAAGACAGGAATTGGGTTTAAGAAATGTTCAAGGAATTCACTGACCGGATCTTGCCCTTGTGGACTTAATAAATACACACTCTGGCAAACACATTTGCATCATTAGTTTCACACAACTGCACTCATGTCCACATCTCGGAATAAAATGAAAGCCCTGTCTTTCAAATATTCAGCATCTCTTTCGACCACACACATACAAACTTTTCACACACACTAAGAGGTCTAGTCTTGAAAGCAAGAGTGTTTGGATGATGTATGTGACCCTCCATGTCTACTGCCCTCAGCACTCTCCAAAAAATGCCTCCCTAAATCCTAGTCATGCGAAACAAAGCCCCATTAAACCCCATGTCTCAGAGCTTTGAGGGGATTCTGTGGAAATTGGATACACGGTTGCTGCCATTACATTTAACTGTGTTGAATAAGTCAATTTAGGAAAGTTAAAAAACGGTTACTATGTGTACTTACTATATTAATAACAGTAAATTATGCATAATTACAAGTAACTAACCCTAACTGTAACTCTATAGTATATACATGTAGTTAATTAATATTACTCAGTACTTATTTGAGTAAGTACAATGTAAAGGTCACCTTAAAATAAAGTGTAACCAAAAAAAATTTTTTTTTTTATCTCTCTGAAATGGAATTACTGCAAAACACATTATTTGTATTTAAAATGCAGCTGCTATCCCAGATTTGGGCATACATTTGCTGAACACATTGAATATTAAGAATACTAAGAATATTTAGAGCTTTGATTAATATATAGTTTAGTATATATGAAAATGTAAAACTAATTAAAGTGTTTTTGCAACAAAATAATCCCACTTTATTGCTTTTACAATTTTTACTATAAAACACTTTATCATAAAATAAAGGTTCAAAGTAAAAGAAAATGGCTTTGGCACCCAATGATTATTTTTAAATTCTTTAAAATATACCTATAATGTAAATAAACAAAAAACCTTTTTGTCATCTCCAAAGAGTCATAGTTCTCAAGAACCCAATACAACCAAAATGGTTTTTGATAGGAAGAGGCTTGACCTAAATACCATAAAAAAAACTTTATTAAGTGATTTCTAAGTGATTTATGGAATCCACCAAGATCATATCCTCTTTGTTAAACTGATTAAATTGCAATATGATAACTGATCTGATTGATATTTTTATTCTTACTGGATTCACGTTTGGTACCAAATCATGAGATTCCTTTAGCAATCCATAGACACTGCTTTAGGATTTTTTTTTTTTTTTTTTTTTTAAATAAATGATGTGTTCTAAAGATTATATATCATAAGATGCTCACCCAGATTGACAAAGCTCATCACCATGTCGGCATCGCTGAGAAAGCGACTGTCCTGTTGGGTCATCATCGGGGGTCCCGGGGTCGTGAACGCCGGTTCATAAGAGTACGCAATCCCGCTGCGCTGATCTCCGTCCTCCAGGATGGCGTTATACAGATCCAGCATATACATGGGAGCTGCGGTGCGTCTCTCGTGCAGGAGCGGACGGGGCCGGTGCGGCAGCCCGAGGATGGAGAGGATCTCCCGCTGCATCTCTCTGCGCTCCTGGCTCTTCAGCCGCCGCTGGATGAAGCTGGACTGAATGTCATTATCCAGGGTGAAGTTAGCTTGCATTGCGTCCGCGAGCACACTGCAACCACACGCCACTATCAAAGTTGAGATCAGCTGCGCTGGAATCATATTTAATAACGTATTCTTTAAAAATACAATAAAGAATAAGTCCTCGTTTGATTAGATAACTTGACGTCTCGCTACTTCATTTGATTATATCATGAAGCTGAGTTGAGTTTTATAATGAATATACTGAATGTGTTAAATAATCCAGTCCGGAGATAAATCCAGCATGATCTGTAATGTTGCATTGATGGTCTCGTTGCTTCTGCTGTTGTCTACACGCTTTAAATAGCCCGCTGAAGCTCGTGGGTGGGGCGCGCGCACATGGGCTGTCTTTTAGTAAACAAAAGCATAAACATAGGCTACTATACTTTGGTAAAAATTATGTGCTGATTAGTACAGGCACATTTGTATAGCCTACGTTATTATAATTAGGGGTCAGTTTTACTCTTTGAAATAGCTTGATGTAAAATGCTAAATAAACAAACAAAATAAATAAATAAATTTTTTTTTTAAGAAAAAGTAATGTGACTATTTACACAACCTAAAAAAAATACAGTTTGCATTTGCATCTATAGTAAACAACAGCATTAAATGGCTAGTTCATATATAAACTACAACTCTTTGTAGTCATCATTTCTTTGTAGACCCCAAAAACTAAATGTTGGTCATAGATGTGTCACAACTTATTAATAGCCTACTATGGGAACTCGGCAGTCATAGCTTTAAAATACCAGTTACAGTTATTATTACAATAAAATTAGGGTATCTTTTAGCCACCAGTTATCAAAATAAATAAATAAACAAAATAATCAATAATGAGATCCCATAATAATACATTATTGTTTTACAGTACATTAGCTGTGGTATTTTGGCAGAAACTATCACTACCGTGATGCATTTTTGTTGACTGTTCAGCCAGCACTATTGCTTGCTCAGTGCCATAACAGAATTCTGCTTTATTTTCTCGAGGTTAATAATTGTAGCTTTATCCATCTGAGCACACAATTACCACCTGACCTGTTCAATGAAAACACCCAGCACATCCTTGACCTGTAGGGTACCATGTTACATTCCCTGTCTGCCTTAATCTCTGTCCGATTAGGAAACAAACATCAGGCATGTCATGACAGGACCCTGTTGGGGACTCTGAAAGTCAATAGAATGACAGCGTCAGCATGGTGATCTGCCATGTTGCTGACCACCTGCTGTGGTTTGGGCCCCTTTTCCCTATGCCACTAGTATAGAGAGACACCAGTCTGGCAACCTGCACCACCCTCCTGCTGTGTTTCCAGTCTGCGTGCACCCGCAAGCCTGAGCCAAAAGGTCAAACGAGTCCCACACCCTGGTTAGCTCATACGTACTGCCCATGCTGAAAGGCACCAGTGATCTCACCAGCAACTCTCTTTGTCCTACGATTAGTCCTTCCCAGACACTTTTCCTCTGCAGACCTGGGCTGTCGTTGGGTGAGGGATTATGGTTGGGGGGGTTGACAACTCAAAAAGTTGTCCTGGGCCTTGTGATGAGGCTGGCCCCCTAAGGTTAGCCTACTCATTGGGGCCCAGAAAAGAACGGGCCAACCCATAAAAATTGCTGAAGACATCCATGATTGTTTCACTGTAAAAAACATATCTGTCTCTCTTTGAAGCTGCCTCTCCTCTTTTTGAGATCATAATGTCAACTTATTAAATTGGTAGGATCTGCTGTGTGTTTATTAAATGTGAACTGTCAGGAAATAATTACGCTGCTCATTTGGATTCGTCATTAGAATAACAAGACATCGACTTCAATCAACATGATTTAGCCCTTATTTTAGCCATGATTTAGACCTTTTCATATGTGTTGTTTGTTTTATGGCTCATATAGCATGATATAGGATAATATGGAGCTCATACTCATACATAAAAAAGGAAAAACACCACACTTTTATCCAGAGGCACCAGCTGAGCAAAAATAGGACATATGTTGTTATTTACATGGCCAAAAAGTATGGTGAAATTGCTGATCAATTTATAACAGTCTAGCATACTTACATAAAATGCAGATATAGTTGTTACTCTCTATTTCACAATAGTATGTCTTAAGATATTTAAATGCTTAGTTTTATGATCAAAGCTCTTTAGTTTTTATTGTTGGGGGATAAACTTTCCTCAAAATCATATTTGATACATTTTAACATGATTTTTCTAAAAAATGATGTATGGATCAAGTAAACCTAATTTGCTTCAATTCAGTAAAATATAACTAACAATATAAAAGTTCTTACATTTACTTTCTAAAAAAAAAAACAGTAAAGATTTCACAGAAAAGAGATGCATATCATGACCTCACGTCAGCAAAGTTTTGATCATGTCGATGATTTAAAATATGATACACCTTGGGTTTTTGTGATATGGTTATGGTTTTCCTCTCATTAAACCATTCTACCCAGCGAGTTTAAGATCTTGATTCCTCTCACCTAGTTAAACAAGCCAGAAATGAGTAAACTTCAATTAGCTAGTAGAATACTAATTTAGTTAGTTAATTCCCCACACATTGGAACAAAGTGATTGACAGGTGGGATCTCTCAAACAAGATCAACTGCAAAAAGGTAAGAAATATAAATCACGTTTGAATCACAGTTTCAAAAATAAATATATTCCTTACATGATTGATAATTTTTTAGCAAGACTAAGCAGCGCTTCACACGTTTTGAAGGGATGTTTTGCACCAGAGACACATGGGGAAGGGCTCTTTCTAATATCAGTTGTTGATGGGAGATAATCCCACGACTGGTAATTCGCGACTTTAGTGTCTTTGTGCTAAAACAAAGAGCTGGGAGCCGCCCTTATGTGCAGACAACACATTCAGCTGTTCTATGTACTCGACTTACAAAACACAAGATATGTGCTAATGTAATCACACAAATAGGCGCTAATTGCCCTAAAGTGAACGTGCAAATTTGTGCGTCAAAATGTAACCGCAACCTCTGCCCCCCACAGATAGGCTACTTGTCCATGGATAACATGACGAAATACTACTACTAGTAATAATACTGACAATAATAATAAATAATACAAATATTAATATTATTTAAATATAGGCTTTTTAAAAAGATTTTAAGATGGGCGTGAACATAGCATAGCAATTTTATTTGAATCTGACATTCTACAGTGTAAAGGAATATATTGTAGTTATTGATTTTAGCCTACTGAAGCATCATAAAGGCCTTATAAGCCAAATTGGCACTTTGCAAACAACATTTCTTACAATTTCTAGCCTATATGATATGAATATGCTAGATTTTTTATGGGTAAGAGCGATAAAAACATTCTGAACAAAAAAAGTGCAATTTTAGGTGCAGCTGTTTTTGTTGACAATGTTGATGTTTTCTGTGTTTTTGTGGAATTGGATAAAAACACAATTGTTTGAAAACCCTCAGCTGAAAGTAAAAAAAAAATAACCTAGGCCTATATAAAATCTCTTGATATCTGAATGCAGAAATAGTTTAAAACACAATAATTAATTAAATACAGAGGGGGAAGCTGTATAGGCCTACTTTTTAAAAGGAAAGCAATGGAATTCCAATTTAGCCTATACTGCCACCTTCCGGAGACAATATGGTAAAACAAGGAGATGAATAGTCACCCAGCAATTTTACAGCCATTTTTTGTTATATTTAAAGTATTTTTCGAAATATTCCAGGTATTTCGGGTAAAAATCATTTTACAGCTATATGGGGGGAAAATGGAAAATTTGGATCTCATTTTGCTAATATGTAGGCTATCTACAATAGCACGCTTTTTTATAGCCTATTTAACCATCTTCTAAATTAAAAAAATATATATATTTTTTAAACTCTTAAAACAAGAGTAGCCTATTGTTGCATATTGCAATTCATGATCATGGTAAATCTTTTAGTGATAGGCTAATCACTTCAGACATGTTACATTTAGGCTAAACAAATAACAACACAATTACATAAAGAATGACATAATATGTGTTGCTTTGCGTGTAACATCACACCCTTAATGATTAAAATTATATAAAAATGTACCTTTAGATTTACCGCTTGTCTACGTCTTTTTAATCGCGACAATCCATCACTGCGCATGCGCACGGACTATATAATGCGTGGTCGCCTGTTCGTTCTTCCCAGTTCCTTCTTCTTTCTTCAGGGTAAGTCGTATTTTCTTCTATTAATTTAAGGGAAGTGTTTGTAAAAACATGTTGTGAAGTTATTGAAAAATATGCATTGTGTTTAAATTATATGGATTAAAAAAAACTAAAATTAAGGATTTTCGTGTAGTTTACTCTGACCACGTGGCTCGTTTCCGTTGCAAGCGGGAAGGTCTTTAGACCTTTGAAACTTAATTGATAAAATATTGTAACGCTTTCTCACATTGACGTAAACAAAATGTACAAACACGAGGTTAATGTGAGTTTGTTTAATCGTAGCTGCATACTGGCCATCGTTTCATCTTTATAGCAGATTATTTGTACTTGTCTAATTCTTTATACTTGACTCACTTTATCTTGTTTGTTTCAGTATGTGGGCTGTTGGAAAATGGACCTTTGCTCTAGCGCATACTCCGATCTTGGTGAGTTCAGATTCACATTAGACTCTGCTCTAAAACTTCTGGTAGCAATGATGACTTATCTTTTTTTCCCCAGCAGATCGACTCTGTTGACTTTAAAACTTAAAATAAGCCAAATGAACTGAGCAACCTGTTAATTGCAACAACTCAAGATATTTAGGGTATTTTTAAGGTAACTGAACTTTACTATTCCCTTCCCCACAGATCATGCTAAAACCAAATGGATAACCTCACGTTCGCCAGGCTTTGTTTTATAAGTCCTACACACTCTAACAGGTATGGCAGAACATGTTTTTGGGACTGTGTTTGCCATTTATCTGGTGCACATGATGACTGATCTTTTTTCCCCAGCAGATCGACTCTGTTGACTTCCTTTTTAAAAGAAAATAAGCCAAGTGAACTGAGCAGCCAGGCAGTTGCAAAAACTAGAGCTATTCAAGATTTATATTATGGTAACTGAACTTTACTACTGTTCCCCACAGATCATGCTAGAACCAAATGGATAACCTCATGGTCATCAGGCTTTGTTTCATAAGTCCTACATAACCTCAAACGGGTAAGGCTGAATATGTTCATGGGACACTGTTTGCAGTTTTGCTGGGTGCACATGATGACTGATCTTTTTTCCCCAGCAGATCGATAGTGTTGACATTTTGCTCTAAACTTTAAGCCAATTTATCTGAAGCACCACCAGACTTGCTTGGCATACAAAGTTAGATGTGCATTTCTCTTTCTTAATCACCTTTTTTTCATTTTTCAAAAGGAAGAATTATGTAATTCAAGAGGACTTTTACATGAGTGACCCTTGATGGATGCCAACATTTGGTAGGGTTTTTTTTTTATTTTATTTTTTCCTAGTTTATGTAGTTTCTCTTCTATTCACTAACTTAAACGTTAGATTTGAGTCTTATTGTCTCTTGTACACTTCTAGGGCTCTGAAAGACTTGTACCCTGAAGGCCTTTCAGTGCCAAACCTACGTGAAGTATGCAATGGCTCTCTGCAAAGCAGCCCACATTTACCAGTGATGAGGAAAAACCTATGTCTTCAACACCACCCACCCCCTTCAGCTTGTACTTACTAATGGTTCCAATAAACTCCAACTATCAACTTAAGCATTGCTGTGGTGGCTTTTTATTTTATTTTTTTTTTTTATATAAAACTTGCAATTACAATCTTCAAAAAGCGTTGCGTGCAGGCAGCAGGGTTCCCATGGGTCCTTAAGTTTGTGGCGTTTTGTGGCCCTGGAAAGTTTTTGAAAATAAACATGCATAGATACAGGTCCTCGAAAGTGCTTATTGTTTTGTGCAAGAAGTTCTCTAGAAAAAAATTCAATATTCCCTCCGGTCAACTAATGTGTTATTTCGCCAACACTTCGTAGCCTATGCATACTAGTTTGCTTGATTTACGTTAGTTACATTTACACGTTAAGTGTTTCCCGTGTGAGGTATTTTGTTGCCATGACGTTCACGCGCACAAAATTACTATGACGGTACCTCAACGTTTTCAGTGCTTACACCAAACCCAAATATGTTCAGTCAATGAACATTGTATATTGTGTTCAATAAACAACAATTGTGATCTGTTGCCCAAATATTTTAATGTAATGTTGACTTGCTTTGCTTAAGATAATGTAAACCCATGAGGCAAGAAACTTAAAAGCATATTCATCTTAACTTCTGGTTACATGAGCCTAAGCTCTTTTCAATAAAATCCATGCTAGTTAATATCAGCTCATTTTAGAATACAGTATAGGATGTACTGAATATTCCTCTGTTTTATGCAAAACAGAAATACAACAAATAGAATATCAGATCTGTCATATGGCCAAATATTTAAAAAAAAAAAAGCTTTTTTGCATAGTAGTTTGTCACATGAAAAGTGTAACAATGTCTCTTACAAGGTAACAGTGTAACCTTGCTCTCACTTGAAATGTGTCCCCACATTAAGTCCTTGAATTTGAGGGTATTGGACCTGGAAAGTCCTTGAATTTGAAGTTAACCAAGGTGTGGGAACCCTGAGTCAGATCCCCAGACTATTATATATGGTTTTGTGTTTTGCCAGTTGAAGTTAAGTGACTCACTTTTTACAGTGTGGTGCTTCTGCAAACTAAAGGCATCCACACATTACAAGATAAATGGGGCCAATTTTGGACCCAGATCTCCCCCTCGATTATCTTGATTGGTTCTACAGACTTTCCTGTTGGTGTGATGAGTGATTGAATCTGCTTGGGAGAACATCAAGGCTGCACCAATCTCAAATCATAATTATCCAACATGTTGAAAATCATGATCATACTGTTGTGTGTGGGAACCCCGAGGACAAACGTGCTCTCTAGATTGTCACGTAGAACAAAATGAGACCAAATCAGAAAGCAAGCGGACAGAAACACAACACGACCTTTTTCTGCAAATGTTCTGTAAAAAGCAGTCCAAACACTGTTATCGCCATTTCTTCTTGCCCATCATGACCACGAGAGATTTTTGCGGGATTTTCTGTGTACACAGTCTGGAATCTGGTAGTTTATGAATGGAATCTGTGTGTAGTGTGCTTTCTTGGTCACATTGCGGAACACTAGAGGAACAAAACTGTTACGTCTATGATTTTTTTTTAATCGTTGAGGTCTTTCACATCGGCTAAGATTTTAAAAATCTTTTAGTCTGGGTCAGCCTTAACTTGGTGCATAATACACTCCAAGTCAATATTTATTTATAACCTGAAAGCAAAGTGCCTCAACGAATTTAACACTGACATTTTCATAGGAGAACTGAATTTTCAACTGCACACATTTTTATTCATATTAATTAAGCAGTAGCTATTAAAAGGTGTCATTTATTTCATTTCATTTCATGATCAAAAAGCTTGGATTTCCCATACTGAGATTTGACATGAATGGACTGCACATTGATTTAAACCTAGCTCTTATTGGGTGAAATACCTGACAATAGTTATATAGGGTACTGTGAGAAGGCAGTTCAAACTCTTCTCTGTAGTGCGCAGCTGTTTTAAACTGTACTTTTTAATCAAACAAAAACTAATTCCCATGTGCTGTCCTTATTTGATTCACAGAAAGTAAAAGCAATATTAATTATACACACTTTTGTACAAAATATACAGACGTCTTATAAGACTATGTATAAGACTTAAAGACATCCCGCACTAAAAATAACCATTACAAGAAATCCACCCAGTAATTATATATTTTGTGTTTGTAGTTATCCTCACTGTAACAGCCATGTATTATGATCCAAATAACCTGAAAAGAAGACAAAGCACACATAGAACTCTATTACACAGTAAAAACTCTCCATAAAAACAGCTTTCAATATTGCATAAAGAAGCATGAAAGTAGGAAACAACAAAATGTTTACAGTAAATACTTACACGATCATGCAAAACATGATGAAAATGTTCCAAAGGGCAATGAATATCCGAAAGTACCGCAGACTCAGCAAAAACTCTCTGATGTTGTCACCTAAAGACAAATAATGCATGATAAGAGTCAAATATGATCTGGGGGCAGAAATGCAGAATCTTTTATCTAATATTCTAGTTTATATACTTTTTACAACATAGACCACTCAACACTTTTTGTTGTATGTGATGGACATTTTTCAGATAGATATATACATAGTTATTAAAGAAAATAAAAAAAACTATAGTTGACACTGCATGTTGACCTAAAAGGAAGCATTTTACCATTAGTGAATTAATAATATTACAATTAAATTACAGCATTAAATGAACTATTACTTCGTTACAACGTTATTGAATTGCTGTTACCAGTGCTAGATGATCCAGATTCATCGCCAAAGCCTTGAGACTGTGTTTCCCTCTTCTTTCTGCGCAAAGACACCGCACAGATTAACAAACAATCCTCCAAACTAAAACTGTAAGACAACTTTTGTGTCTTTACTCACAGTTTAAAGTTGAGCACAGCGCCGGCGTTCATGAGCAGAGTGCTGAACACGACGGAAGATGTGTGACGTGGAGAGGAAAACAAACTGCTGTTACACTGGGAAATTCATATACTAGACATATGAACATAACAAATAACTTCATATTTCATAAAAACGTTTCCTGCATTAATAAACATTAGTAACAGTGAATTTACCCCAAAATTAAAAGATCTCCGATCATTTTGGCCGATTATATCCGCCTCTGTTCCTCCTCTTCTTCTTCGATCTTTGTATAGGTACAGTATGAGTCGTTAGATCATCATCGCCACCTGACGGGCGAAATAGAACACGACAATTCTGTTCCTGAGCAGCACACCAAGTAGTGCTCGCTGCAGAGCATCTGGAGCTCAAGGGTTGGGCTTAAGCTGTTTAATGGGTGGAGAGATAGGGTTATGGGTAGGGTTAGGGTGTGGTTAGGGGATGCAGCTCCACCCATCATGCCCATAGTAGGTCAAGAGAGGGGGAGCTGGAGCTCCAGAGGCATGGATCCTCCTCAGCCCCTGACCATGAACCTCCTTAATGGATAGAGGATAGTCACAGAAACCCCTGTTACATATATAATACTGAATGTTACATTTTAAGCCTGGCCTACAGTAACATGCATATGGTAAGCTATAAGAGGCAAAAACATGTTTTTTTTTTGTTTTTTTTTTGACAGCATAAAAGTAGGAAACAACAATGTTTACAGTCAATACTTACACAATCAAGCAAAACATGATGAAAATGTTCCAAAGGGCAATAGATATCCGAAAGTACCACAGACTCAGCATGATAAGAGTCAAATATGATCCAGGGCTAAAAATCTGGGGGCAGAAAAGCAGCATCTTTTATCTAATATTCTACAGTAGTTTATATATTTTTTACAACATAGACCATAGACCACTCAACACTGAGTGGTAATACTGAGTGTTGCATTTTAAGCCTGGCCTACAGTAACATGCATATGGTAAGCTATAAGAGGCAAAAATGCAGGTGGAGCTGGGGGAGGTGGAGGGTTTCAGAAGAACTAGCGGCGCACAAGACCAGCTTACAGCTGGGACTGAACCAGACTATGTTGATCAAGCAAGCTCTTTGGCTGCAGAATCAGCTGAGCCAATCGGCTTGTGCCGTGTAAATGATGTAGTAGATTTTGTACCATGGACATGGTAGCTACTTTGACCATGCTGGTAGAAAAACATTGTATTGCCTTCAAAAAAAAACATGAATTTTCTGTGTGTTTCCATACTAAATTGATATTTCAATGTTCGCCATGTTACATGCCCAAAAATCCATTCACCATGCTGATTCTCACAACACACTTAATAGAATATGTCCAAAATATATATTCAAAGAATAGCATAGGCTATATGATCGATAGCTAGCCTACTATTTTGTTAGGCGTTTCAGTTTCAGTGTTTAATCATTTTATTCTGTTATCTTTACAAATGTTTGAATAGCAAAATCCTTTCGTTCATCGTGTTTTAGCAAAATCATTTCGTCTATCGCGTTTTGAGAAGGAAAGACACACACACATATATATATATATATATATATATATATATATATATATATATATATATATATATATATATATATATATATATATATATATATATATATATATATAATTTACGATCGAAATGGCTTAATTGATTATCGATTAAGCGCGCGCATGTCGCGGTCATCCAGTAGGCAGTATCTGGTTGGTACTGCGCGTGAGCAGCGTCCCTGTGTGTGTTGATTTCACCTCAACAGTGCGCCTGAGCTTGTGCTGTGTATTAATAGGCATCTGCATGTGAGTAGAGCCTTTCACTCGTGCACACGGCGAGTCTCCTGAAGATCTGTTCATGCGGTAGGGTCAGAACATCATGGACGTGCTAGATGTCCTCAATCTGGGCGAAATTGCCCAGTATTTCTCGAAAATGGCGATGTTTCCAGTTTTTGATCTCGCTTATTATATCGTGTCAATACTCTACCTCAAATATGAACCAGGTAAGTGGGATTGTTGTTTAGGGATAATAACAGAATCTTGCACTAGAGCTTTATTTGTGTCAAATTAAAATGACGATTTTTTTATTGGCTATTTATCTTTGCATTTACGCATGAATCAATATGGCATGGGCTATAAATTAATCAACAGCGTTATATATGAAACAATTCATTCTCAAATCATAGGCTAATTATTATTGTTTTCAACAAGTGTTATGTAGCCTAATTTGTCTCAGGGTTCATTGTAACTCTGACATTGTTTTTGCAATAGAATGCAGAACAGTCATGTTCGTGCGTATTCAATATTTTATTCACGTCTCTACGTCTCAATCAGCTATTTTCTTTATGGTGAAGAGTTGTCCCACTCTCGAAGACCCTCCTCGAAACACGATAGAGTCCGTGCACATTCCTCTGCAAGTCTCACTGCAATAAATAGAAGCGCCCTAAATAGACAGCAGCAGAGGAGAGGACAAAACGAAGACCAGTAAATTTGTTAAGCAAATTCATGTTGCTTAGGAACGTTTTACTACGACTTTGTAATTCATATTATTCTCAATGGTGATTCTCTACATGGACACTTAAAAATAAATAAATAAATAAAACAGAATCAATTTTGAAAAGTTGAACAAGTAATACCATTATGTAGCCTATATAAGCCTGTTTTCCCATTTTTGGTTGGCCTAAATAATCTTTTATAATGAAAAGATGTTTTTATTATTATGTCAAGAAGAATGATCTTTTTTGGCATTACAGTTATGAGAATGAAAAGATTTTATTGCATTACAGTTTTACATACTATTTTTTTTTTTTGCATTATGGTAATGAGAATGAGATTTTTTTTATGTGAATTGGGGGAAATGTCCTTAACTGTTATTAATTTTGGGGTGACATTTCGACTAGTGCAGTTCACACGTTAGTCGTCATCCAGTAGTTATAGTTTTAGGTGAGATTGATTTTTCAATGCTTTAATTTAATGAGCTGTCTGAAAAATGCATGCATCACTTAAAGGGATAGTTCACCCAAAAATGAAAATTAGCCCATGATTTACCCACCCTCAATTCATCCTAGGTGTATATGATATTCTTCTTTCTGACGAATACAATCAGAGTTATATTAACCAAATGTCCTGGCTCTTCCAAGCTTTAGTAAATCATGGACTAATTTTCATTTTTGGGTGAACTATCCCTTTAAAATGGCATCAGGTTTTCAGATATACCAGGGCACAGCTATAATAGAATATAACTCTCACACCATACCATTCACAAACTTGTAATAAAGCACATTGATGGTGAAGAATGTGATATTTATATATATATATCCACCACTTTGCCTAAACATTAGCCAGTTGCTATCCTGTCAGCTGTTTGTGCGTGTTGGATGTCGTGGTGTGAAACAGGCCTGCAGTTTGAGATGAACAAAAAGCTTTAGGCTTCTGTTTATTTTTAGGCCACATTTGAGAGGATCATTTTTCATTCAAAATGCCTGTTGGGTGCGTAACTACTCAAGCTACAGCTGTTCTGTAAGATGTGTTCATCCCTGGAGATTTCAGAGGAGTGGTGTTTGGACCCCAAGATCCTGATATAACATCTCTTAGTGGTGTCAGAGATAATGTAGTAAACCTAACACTGCTTTAAAGAGTAATGTTTTTGATGTTACACTGTAAAAATGGGTGTAATTTTAATGGTAAAAGACTAAACATTCAACAGTAAAAATCAGTTAAGGGGATAGTTCACCCAAAAATGAAATTTCTGTCATTGTTTACTCGCCCTCATGTTGCATAAATTTCTTTCTTCTGCTGAACACAAAAGAAGATATTTTGAAGAATGGCGGTAACCAAACAGTTGATGGGCCCCATTGACTACCATAGGAGTTTTTTTTTTGGAAGTCAATGGGGTTGTTAGTTACCAGCATTCTTCAAATATCTTCTTTTGTGTTCAGCAGAAGACAGAAATTCATACAAGTTTGGAACAGCTTGTGGGTGAGTAAATGATGGGTAACTATCCCTTTAAACAGTAAGTTTTTTTCTTATAAGTTATGTACATAGGATATTATGTTACATCTTATGTTGTTAAATTAATATGCATTGCGCTATTTTAGTGTCACTGTGCAGTGTGCACCTTCTGTATATAAGCATTTACATCAGCTTGAAGAAAAGCTACGTGTTATGTACTTTTATTTATCATGTGGCTTTCTCTTTACCGCCTGGTTTTAAGGTGGTTGTCAGTATATTATTCGATTAAAAGCACATTTTAGTAATTTGGTATATTAATATTAATGATTCATTAATTTGAAAAACTTAAAATGTTGCTACTGTTTTATAGATAAGTTCTGGCAACCACAGCTGCAAATTTGTTACCATCAATTTCACAGTTTTTTTTTTTTTACTTCGACTAAAGTACAGTGGGCTCCAAAAGTCTTAGACCACTGAAACACTACTGTTTTGCATTTTTCTAATTTCCAATCAAAACCATATACACTCACCTAAAGGATTATTAGGAACACCTGTTCAATTTCTCATTAATGCAATTATCTAATCAACCAATCACATGGCAGTTGCTTCAATGCATTTAGGGGTGTGGTCCTGGTCAAGACAATCTCCTGAACTCCAAACTGAATGTCAGAATGGGAAAGAAAGGTGATTTAAGCAATTTTGAGCGTGGCATGGTTGTTGGTGCCAGACGGGCCGGTCTGAGTATTTCACAATCTGCTCAGTTACTGGGATTTTCACGCACAACCATTTCTAGAGTTTACAAAGAATGGTGTGAAAAGGGAAAAACATCCAGTATGCGGCAGTCCTGTGGGCGAAAATGCCTTGTTGATGCTAGAGGTCAGAGGAGAATGGGCCGACTGATTCAAGCTGATAGAAGAGCAACTTTGACTGAAATAACCACTCGTTACAACCGAGGTATGCAGCAAAGCATTTGTGAAGCCACAACACGCACAACCTTGAGGCGGATGGGCTACAACAGCAGAAGACCCCACCGGGTACCACTCATCTCCACTACAAATAGGAAAAAGAGGCTACAATTTGCACGAGCTCACCAAAATTGGACAGTTGAAGACTGGAAAAATGTTGCCTGGTCTGATGAGTCTCGATTTCTGTTGAGACATTCAGATGGTAGAGTCAGAATTTGGCGTAAACAGAATGAGAACATGGATCCATCATGCCTTGTTACCACTGTGCAGGCTGGTGGTGGTGGTGTAATGGTGTGGGGGATGTTTTCTTGGCACACTTTAGGCCCCTTAGTGCCAATTGGGCATCGTTTAAATGCCACGGCCTACCTGAGCATTGTTTCTGACCATGTCCATCCATTTATGACCACCATGTACCCATCCTCTGATGGCTACTTCCAGCAGGATAATGCACCATGTCACAAAGCTCGAATCATTTCAAATTGGTTTCTTGAACATGACAATGAGTTCACTGTACTAAAATGGCCCCCACAGTCACCAGATCTCAACCCAATAGAGCATCTTTGGGATGTGGTGGAACGGGAGCTTCGTGCCCTGGATGTGCATCCCACAAATCTCCATCAACTGCAAGATGCTATCCTATCAATATGGGCCAACATTTCTAAAGAATGCTTTCAGCACCTTGTTGAATCAATGCCACGTAGAATTAAGGCAGTTCTGAGGGCGAAAGGGGGTCAAACACAGTATTAGTATGGTGTTCCTAATAATCCTTTAGGTGAGTGTATATTTAACATACGTTACTGTACATAATTTGAGTGAAAAGTTCTTTTGAAGAAAGTGGATGAATTTCTGAATGTCTTTGGCATGTCCCCTTGTTGTTATGAACTTCACAAGTTTATTAAAAACCTGTTGATCAATTTTATCCAAAATGAATTGACTTCTTGTACAAAGGAGTTAAGTAATTAATTCACCCAAAAATGAACATTTCCTCATTATTTACTCACCATCATGTTGTTCTAAAACCTTTTTTGGAATATTTCAGTGCAATTACAGTACAGTGAACAGGGGCTGAGACTACTTTCAGGCTCTAAAAAGAACAAATATCATAAAAGTACACAAGAGAAGTCAAATCTTTTCAGTGAATCAGTTAATGCAGTTTTTAGGTTCAACTGATCATTGATCCAGGGAATATTTTCACTGAATAACAATATCAATTTTGGTCTGTTCACAGAAAACAATCACTTGGCAAACAAGTTGTATAGACCCCTTTTATGACGTTTCTCTTTTTGTGTTAAAAGAACAGAATTTAATTTTTTAAATAAAAGTCAATGGAGTTTTAGACTATATATATACATGCAAATGTTAAGTGTTAATGTCATATGTAATGGTCTGTGTTGATCAGGTGCTGTGGAAGTGTCCCGTAGAAGCCCAGTGGCCTCATGGCTTTGTGCAATGCTCTACTGCTTTGGGAGCTACATACTAGCAGACATCATGCTTGGGGTGTCTCCCATCGACTATTTCCATAACAACAGTCACATCCTCCTGGCCTCAGCTGTGTGGTGAGGATCTTTTAAATGGTTCAGTGCTTGTACACTTTGCATATGACACTGAAGTTACCTCGAAGATCATTTTAAGAACTTGACCTTGACAGACCTTGATATAAAATCTGAAAATTGTGCTTTTGCATCATTAAACAGTTTATAACATGATAATAACTTGATTATAATGTCATATCTCATTGTATTAAGTTATCTTACAGAATCTTATATCACAGTATGCCTATTTTTGAATTTCAGTAATGTTATGTATCACAAAACTGTTATTTTCGCAGGACATGTAACAAAATAAGTAAAAAAAAATTATAATAAAAAGTTTTGTTTCCAGCTAAAATAATTATTATTGATAGTTTATTTTTTATTTTAATAACCATGTCTATTTTGATAATCCAATGAATTAAATATCAAAGTACTAATAGTACATTAAAACAATAATAAGAGGAAAACGAATATTATAAAACAAATAGTCCTCAATGTACATCCCGATTGGATTAGACACATCTGAAGCCATTACAAATAGCTAATATACAGACTTGTTAGCGTACATCAGTTGTACTCTATATTAATGTGGTAAGCTGCTAAGAATCTATAAACAACTATAAACTCCTATGTTTTACATCCCTTAATAACAACTTTGTCCACATCTTGACTTATTTGGGATATGTCTCACTCTGTATTTTCACATTTACTCCATGTTTTTTCATCGATTACATGTGCAAATAACATAAAGCAGTTCTGCAGACTAATAGCTACGTGAATATATCAAAATATATATTCAAACATCGACCAGTTAACAAATTTTTTCCATGACAAGGTATATACCATCATACCACCAAGTTTACTACCTTAATGAAATCCTCTTACCAACATGTGAAACTCTAAACAACAGGGTTCTTGTGTGAATATCTGTTTATCAGAATGTGTTTTTTTCTCTCTTTTTTCAGGTACCTGATTTTCTTCTGCCCTCTTAACCTGTTCTACAAATGTGTGGCATTTCTGCCTGTGAAACTCGTGCTAGTAGCCTTGAAAGAAGTGGTCCGAACTCGTAAAATCGCTGCTGGAGTCCATCACGCTCACCATGCATATCACCATGGCTGGCTGATCATGGTGATTACTGGTTATGTCAAGGGTAAGTATCTTATATCTCCAGAGGGATTTATTTTTGGGGGTCATGTAACACTTTCATAAGACCCTTTAAAAACTCGTGCTCAGGAGATCTGTGCCGCTCTGCTGATTGTCTCTGTTAATACTCCCAGGGTCAGGGGTCGCTCTCATGTCCAATTTCGAGCAGCTGTTGCGAGGAGTCTGGAAGCCAGAGACCAATGAAGTTCTCAACATGTCATTGTGAGTGGTCTTTTACTGGTGAAAACCTTTGGTGGTACACAAAAATCTCTTTCTACTTTCTACTGACATGTTATAGTGATCATATCTGTTTAAATTAAATCATGTTTTAAAAAAACACCATAAAGTAGCATAAAGGTAGTCCATATGACTCATGCCCTTCATTCCATCATTCCAAGTCATTGAAATTATGAGAAAGAGCTGTCCATGTTTTATCTGAATGAATGATATAAACGTGTAGAATGTGGTTCTTGTTTTTTTCAGCCCTACCAAGGCCAGTCTGTATGGAGCCATTCTGTTCACACTTCAGGAGGCTCACTTGCTCCCTATGTCAAAGAGCACGCTCATCTGCCTCTTCACACTCTTCATGGCCACATCCAAGGTAATATTCAGCATCTTTAAAGGGATAGTTTACCCAAAAATGAAAATTATCCCATCATTTACTCACCCTCAAGCCATCCTAGGTGTATATGACATTCTCCTTTCATATAAAAAAATTGCTATCCAAGCATTATAATATATATAATATAATATAAAGTAATCCATACGGCTCCGGGGGGTTAATAAAGGCCTTCTTAAGTGAACTGATGGCTTCCGGTGGACCGCCTTCTGTATTCAACTTACGGAAAAAGTGTAATGCCTCTCTCAGTTCAAAACACTTACGTTACGACCGACGTCATCGTCGCACCAGTTACGCTTTTTCCGTAAGTTGAATACGGAAGGTGGTCCGCCGGAAGCTAGATATTTTACTTTATAAAGTTTTAAATATGGATATTTTTCTTACAAAAACCCATCAGTTCACTTCAGAAGGCCTTTATTAACCCCCCAGAGTCGTGTGGATTACTTTTATAATGGATGGATACACTTCATTGGGCTTCAAATTTTGGTCTGCCATTCACTGCCATTATAATGCTTGGAACATTGTCAATACCTGCACAGCCAAAGACTATAGATATACAAAGACAGTGCACTCCTATTACTTATTAATGGGAGAAACTGCAACACACAAAATGGTGAAATACATTCTGCCTTCTAAAGAAAAGAGCCAATCGCTGATCGGTAAAGTCATTGCGTCACTGCAGCTGCCATTAGAAGCTTTGGTTCCCATAGGAGCCTGAGACTCGCGCTTAGGACTGCACATGCACATTGGCTGGTCTAGCCTGAAAAATAAGCCTTTTTAATGCAATTTGAGCCTAATAAACAACATCTGTCGGACAATTCATGTCAGAATTTGTTGCTGATTTGAAATATGTTATTTAATTGTTCAGCTAACAGTTTTTGAGATTTTTGGATTCCCCCACTCAAATACAGTGGGGAGAACAAGTATTTGATACACTGCCGATTTTGCAGGTTTGCCCACTTACAAACCATGTAGAAGTCTCTAATTTTTATCATAGGTACTCTTCAACTGTGAGTGATGGAATCTAAAACAAAAATCCAGAAAATCACATTGTATGATTTTTAAGTAATTCATTTGCATTTTATTGCATGACATAAGTATTTGATACATCAGAAAAGCAGAACTTAATATTTGGTACAGAAACCTTTGTTTGCAATTACAGAGATCATACGTTTCCTGTAGTTCTTGACCAGGTTTGCACACACTGCAGCAGGGATTTTGGCCCACTCCTCCATACAGACCTTCTCCAGATCCTTCAGGTTTCGGGGCTGTCGCTGGGCAATACAGACTTTCAGCTCCCTCCAAAGATTTTCTATTGGGTTCAGGTCTGGAGACTGGCTAGGCCACTCCAGGACCTTGAGATGCTTCTTACGGAGCCACTCCTTAGTTGCCCTGGCTGTGTGTTTCGGGTCGTTGTCATGCTGGAAGACCCAGCCATGACCCATCTTCAATGCTCTTACTGAGGGAAGGAGGTTGTTGGCCAAGATCTCGCGATACATGGCCCCATCCATCCTCCCCTCAATCTGGTGCAGTCGTCCTGTCCCCTTTGCAGAAGAGCATCCCCAAAGAATGTTTCCACCTCCATGCTTCACGGTTGGGATGGTGTTCTTGGGGTTGTACTCATCCTTCTTCTTCCTCCAAACACGGCGAGTGGAGTTTAGACCAAAAAGCTCTATTTTTGTCTCCTCAGACCACATGACCTTCTCCCATTCCTCCTCTGGATCATCCAGATGGTCATTGGCAAACTTCAGACGGGCCTGGACATGCGCTGGCTTGAGCAGGGGGACCTTGCGTGCGCTGCAGGATTTTAATCCATGACGGCGTAGTGTGTTACTAATGGTTTTCTTTGAGACTGTGGTCCCAGCTCTCTTCAGGTCATTGACCAGGTCCTGCCTTGTAGTTCTGGGCTGATCCCTCACCTTCCTCATGATAATTGATGCCCCACGAGGTGAGATCTTGCATGGTGCCCCAGACCGAGGGAGATTGACCGTCATCTTGAACTTCTTCCATTTTCTAATAATTGCGCCAACAGTTGTTGCCTTCTCACCGAGCTGCTTGCCTATTGTCCTGTAGCCCATCCCAGCCTTGTGCAGGTCTACAATTTTATCCCTGATGTCCTTACACAGCTCTCTGGTCTTGGCCATTGTGGAGAGGTTGGAGTCTGTTTGATTGAGTGTGTGGACAGGTGTCTTTTATACAGGTAACGAGTTCAAACAGGTGCAGTTAATACAGGTAATGAGTGGAGAACAGGAGGGCTTCTTAAAGAAAAACTAACAGGTCTGTGAGAGCCGGAATTCTTACTGGTTGGTAGGTGATCAAATACTTATGTCATGCAATAAAATGCAAATTAATTATTTAAAAATCATACAATGTGATTTTCTGGATTTTTGTTTTAGATTCCATCTCTCACAGTTGAAGTGTACCTATGATAAATATGGCTGCCGAGTGAACAGACTTTCCTTGAAAGGGACTTTGGCACAGTTCATTCAGTACGGTTAAATAGAACCAATAGTGTAAATGTCAGTAAATACAACTGTAATTCAGTATATATACGGGTATGCTATAGAAATCCATCTTCTAAAAAAGAAATTAAGAAAACTGTCCTAAGTAACACTACTTTCTGAATTTGAATCTGAATTCCTTTATTCACTGTATACCAATACATTGTCAAAGCAAATACAGATGTCTTGTTTAGCAATTGAATCTGTCATTATTGTTTCTTATATATCATACAGTTATATTATACTATATTATATCAAATAGTCTCTCACATAGAGGGGAAGTCTGTTGTTCCAAACCATATGCTAGTATTTTTTTAATGAAACATAAAAAGAAACAATTTGAACAATCTTGTTGCAGCTCTTTGCCAGACAAGGAGAATATTTTATTTTTTTTGTTTCTTTTTATTTATTGATTTTACTTAAAGGCACAATATGTAAGTTTTTGGATTAAAATATCCAAAAAACACTAAAACAATGTTATATATTTTGTTGAATACTTACATTATCCCAAATGTTTCCAACAATGTTTAAATCCAGAAAAATCAGCTATTTGAATCAGTGTAACGCCTGTGTCATTGCGTTGCCTGTCAGTGATGTCATGGATCTTGATTTCCATAGAAAATGGCTCAGTGGTTAGCGCTGTTTCCTCACAGTAAGAAGGTCCCCGGTTCAGGAGTCCTTGTGTCTCTGTGTGGAGTTTGCATGTTCTCCCTATGTACCTCTGGGTACTCTGGTTTCCCCCACAGTCCAAAGACATGCAGGTTAGGTGAATTGGACAGTCAAAATTGCCTGTGTGTGAGAGCCCTGTGATGGACTGGCCATCCAGGGTGCTTTCTCCTAGGCCTCTGGCCTAAGAAACTTGAATAGGCTCCAGTCTTATGACTTACAAGGTTGTATAAGGAATAAAGAGAGATATGTCTATGTGGTGTTTTTTGTATGCTTTCAGACAAACCATGTGCAGTTTCATAAGTTAACACCATTGCTGAGTATTTTCTCCTTAAAACTGTTGAACCAAAGTCTCTTTAAAAATTGCTGGGGTTTCTGACGTCACAAACTACAGTGTACCCAATTCAATTATGTTATTTTCCCGGTTGTTTTATGTTCAAGGCTATTTTAAGCAGGATACACTAATCACTGAATATAGGCTAAACCAACCTGCAATGTCAACGAGAATTAGAAGGAAATAAATATATATATGGGTGGTGTGATATTATCCATTGTGACTATCTCAGGCGTTGCCTAGTAACATAGAATGTTAAAACATAAGCGGCGCGAAAATGACAGCATAAAAAATCAAGGCATTACATATGCCCCATTTTTAATCTGGTTTTATCTAAACCATTTTTAACAACAGGGGATTGTAAATAACACAATTTTAGTAAAAGTCAATGACTGGGAGACTTGGATATTTTAATGAAAATCTGTTATGTACCTTAGAGGAACAGCCATTAAAACTTTAATTTTAACTTTAATCATAAAATATGCATAAACAACAAAGAGAAAGGAGCGGCAGCGTCCGACTGTGGCATATAAGCATATTAAAAAAACAGCAACATGAAATGTCCTGGGCTCCCGGCCCTGCTCTGCTTCATACCACAGTAATGTTAATAAAACTTGAGTACGTTAGCTCACCGATGAACATGATTTCTGCCTGGGTCCTGTTGGATTGCTTTCCATCGGCTGTGAAGATGACAATTCCCATGATTCCACACTCATTCACGGCGTCATCAAGCACACCTTTGTTATTGTTTTGAAAAAGTGACCTCTAGCGGCGAAACATACTGTGCCTTTAACAAATAGAGACACAAACCAGAACCCCCTCGAGCTCAAGTGACGAAGAAAAAAACATATATCAGGGCTCGACAATAAGGACCAATGACCCGGGGCCAGCGTAGACGGAACTGTAACGTGCTGCATTTTTACGAAAGTTTATGTGTTTTTAACCCGTGCCAATTTAGATAAAGAAGACACGATACTTCGGTATTCGCTGTTGTTGTGTTCGCAACACACATCCAAAGCTCATGAATTGAGTTCTTTTTCACGTGTTCTTGCACTTGAACGGACACATTCACACAAAATTAAGTCAAAATGGCCGTATTGGTGGGTATCCTCATAAACATAGTCAGTAATGTCTTAAAGGGGCCCTATTATGCCCTTTTACGAAGTCTTGATTTTGTTTTTGGGGTGTACAGGAATATGCTTTCATGCTTGATTGTTCAAAAAACACATTATTTTTCACATTTTACATTATTACAGCACCTCTCTCCCCAGTCTGGCCCAAACGCGCCGTGTAGTTCTGGTTTCGATGAACCCCCTCTTTCCGAAATACGAAATGTGCTGTGATTGGTTAGTTGGCCCAGTGTGTTGTGATTGGCACCGTTTAGTGCGTGTTCGGGAAATGCCACGCTCCTTACCATAACCGCGATCTCTACTTAGGTGTAAATATTAAGGATATCAATTTCAAACCAATTCATGCCTGATTCAGACTTAAGAATGTTAACAAGCAAGGGGATTGTCCAGAACAGATTTCATGCACAGACTTTGCAAGCACGGATTTCACAGGACGTTTCAGAGTGGTATGTTTTTTTTTTATGATTTATTTCTTACTTTTTAAACATTTTACAAACAAAGAATGATACAAAAGGAAGACATTGATAGAGATGGCTATGTTTTAGATACGATGTTATACACCATTTCATCATGATATTTGTCGGAAAACTATAGTAATACAAACAGTAATCGATCACAAAACCAAGTTTTAAGTTTCCTAAGGGGTGGTGAACAGCCTTTCTTTTAACTTGAGTGCCGCATTTTTGGAATGCTTGTGTCATGCGTGAAACACTGCAAAAGATGCAAGACGCCAGCATAAACGGTTAAAGACGTCCTTCTAGCGCGTTTACATTTATAAACAATGAAAAAATTCTGCAGTGGAATGTATACAGTATATTGAACAGTATATTGAATTAGGTCTTAAAGTGTTTTTCAAACAACAAGACAAAGGAAAAAAATCACTCACTGCTCTTGACTGAATAGCTTTTGCAACTTTAATAAGGATTAATATATACTTAATTTATTAATATATATTAATTTATATTATAAGACTATGGAGTGTTATTTTGCATTTGATTACTTTATTAAATTTTTGTTCTTTTGCATTTATTTGTGTTATTGCTCGTAATTTTATTATATATATATATACACACACTATATTGCCAAAAGTTTTGGGACGCCTGCCTTTACATGCACATGAACTTTAATAACATCCCATTCTTAATCCGTAGGGTTTAATATGGAGTTGGCCCACCCTTTGCAGCTATAACAGCTTCAACTCTTCTGGGAAGGCTTTTCACAAGGTTTAGGAGTGTGTTTATGGGAATTTTTGACTATTCTTCTAGAAGCGCATTTGTGAGGTCAGGCACTGATGTTAGACGAGAAGGCCTGTCTCGCAGTCTCCGTTCTAATTCATCCCAAAGGTGTTCTATCACGTTGAGGTCAGGACTCTGTGCAGGCCAGTCAAGTTCCTCCACACCAAACTCGCTCATCCATGTCTATGGACCTTGCTTTGTGCACTGGTGCGCAGTCATGTTGAACAGGAAGGGGCCATCCCCAAAAATGCCATCCCCATGAAATTGTCCAAAATATGCTGAAGCATTAAGAGTTCCTTTCACTGGAACTAAGGGGCCAAGCCCAACCCCTGAAAAACAACCCCACACCATAATCCCCCCTCCACCAAACTTTACACTTGGCACAATGCAGTCAGGCAAGTACCATTCTCTTGGCAACCGCCAAACCCAGACTCGTCCATCAGATTGCCAGACAGAGAAGTGTGATTCGTCACTCCAGAGAGCACGTCTCCACTGCTCTAGAGTCCAGTGGCGGCGTGCTTTACATTGCACTTGGTGATGTAAGGTTTGGATGCAGCTGCTCGGCCATGGAAACCCATTCCATGAAGCTCTCTACACACTGTTCTTGAGCTAATCTGAAGGCCACACGAAGTTTGGAGGTCTGTAGTTATTGACTCTGCAGAAAGTTGGCGACTTCTGCGCACTGTGCGCCTCAGCATGCGCTGACCCCGCTCTGTGATTTTACGTGGCCTACCACTTCGTGGCTGAGTTGCTGTTGTTGGAATATTTAGTAGTGAGGAAATTTCACGAATGGACTTATTGCACAGGTGCACAACCTATCACAGTACCACACTTGAATTCACTGAGCTCCTGAGAGTGACCCATTCTTTCACAAATGTTTGTAGAAGCGTCTGCATGCCTAGGTGCTTGATTTTATACACCTGTGGCCATGGAAGTGATTGGAAAACCTGAATTCAATGATTTGGAGGGGTGTCACAATACTTTTGGCAATATAGTGGATATATATATATATATATATATATATATAAGGATTAAAAAAAAAATAATAATTGAAACAAAAGTAAAATCCAATAATAAGAAAACAGTAATATCAAATAAAGCAACCCTGAGCCAAACATTACACCTGCAGAGAATGTTTTCAGCAAATAACATGTATTTATTAACGTAAATTACGTATAATTTGTTCCTCACCCAACATATACAAGTTAAAAATGACACAATCATGAGCAAATAATGACAACATTTCCATTAAGCCTTTAGTGTATTTTTTAGGGATTTGTAAAGATCATATATACAACATTTTTGCTCCAACTTCCAACCCTACGTATTAAAATTCATCTATTCCAAACTTGAACTTTGGAATGCAGCAAATTTCACATTAGCTTGCGTTTCCTGTATTCGCATACATATGAATTGAAGTGAGCGGAGCAAAAAGTGTAGTGTGACTGTCCTTCAACGTGTACTGCACACATACCCTAGTATACGCATAAAAATCGAATAGCAAACCGAATAGAAATGCCCTGGCAAGCAACCGCCCCCAACACCCATTAGGTCTTTGACTTTTCGCTCAGGCAAGCACCACTCATATTTCATTGAGAAAATGTAATACATCTTAATAACTGAGACATTTCATTACACAAGAACATTTACTATTGTTTTATTAATTGTACAGGTGTTTATGACGGCCCGACACTCTCACGGATCGCCGTTCGCCCTCATTGAGTCCTGGGTGTGCCACTTGCTATTCGGCTCCCCCCTTGGTATTGAAGATGCCCATGATCACCACCACTCCGCCCCAGCCGCTGCTGCTGCACCCCTGTCTCCCGCCAAAACCAAGGAGGAACTGAGTGAAGGAACCCGCAAGAGGAAGTCAAAGAAAGCCGAGTAAAGTTACAACACAAAATCATCAACCCAACCTGTGATATGACAGAGCTGCCCAGCTCTGCTTGAGAAAGGAGGGAATTTGATGTTAAACCAATGCAAGTTTCTCTTTCAATGGTGCTTTTAATGACAGACATGCCACATAGGGACTCTGTAAATAGCTTCCCCCTCTTTGCCAACATCTCTGTCTTTATTTATTTTTCGTAATGTTTTCAATCATTGAAGCCCCATTTATCCCATGCATCTGATGATGTGCAGTATGTCACAGATGAATGAATGAAAGGCAGTGAGATGAGAATCAGCTTCCATCCGTTTGAGTTCAGACTTCACTGAAGGGTCGTCCAAATAACTTGAGACTCGTAGTCCACCGCTGGTTGACCCCATTTCCACAGCACACTGCTGCTTTTTACATCTAGTGGCACTGAAAAAAATATATTTTCAAGAAATAAATTATAATAAATGATTTTTCAGCCAAAAGCACAAGTTGTTTCAAATTCTTTCAATTGTTTCTGCTGCTGCATTGTGAATATTTTTGGGGTCACATGACTTAAATCCATGGTTAAATCTACACTGTGAACGAAGTGGTCAAATCACTGCCTTGACGTCTTTGCAAGCCAATTGCATGACAAATGAGATTGCAGTTTTGAGTATGCAGACAAATAAAATGAGCATCCTTTTGTTGATCGTTTCAGAATTTAAATAGTTTGTCACACATCACACATAATGTATCATTTTTACAAAAACCTATATACTTTGTCAAATTTATTTTAATGATGAAATTATTTGAATGATTTTTATGACATTTAATGGGTACAGTTAAATAGTTTTTTTTTCCCATGTCCTCAAACTGTTTTTTAATTATAGGTTAATAACGTCAACCTATCTATCATCAAGATAACAATCACTTCCATGAGAGAGTATTTTGGTCATTATTACTCATTACCACAACAGAACTATTTCAAACTCATTTGTAAATGTTGGGGAAATTGAACAAATTAAAAATTAATAAGTGATTAAATAGAAAAAGGTTTAAATAGATTTAAAGTGTGTAGTTGGAAAATCACTGGGGGAAAAAAAACCCAAAATGCCTGAAATTATAGTTATCACTCATTGACTTGATAATCAGTAAGAATCAATATTAAAAATGAAAAATTTGTTCACAAATTTGAAGCTATACGCACCAGTAATAGTAATAGAGTGAATAGATGGTAAGCCCACTCAATATATATATATATTTTTTTCAATTTAAACAGAAATGAAGTTGACTGAATGTATTTTTATAAAGCCCCCCCAAGAACTATGACACAATACGAACACCTCCTCAAACACATAATAGGCTACCATTTCTTGCCATGTAGATTCAATGTAGGCTATTGATCATATTGACAGGCTAATAATGAATCATTTATAATATTTTTTTATGTTCTCAATGTGTATGAATCACAAATTGTGAAAATATTTAGCAGTATGACAATCATGTTATGTTGTTGAGTCAGGGCATTTGGAATAGGTTTTCATGAAATGTCTTTACTGCACATTAGGTAGATTACAGGTGGCATCATAGCACCAGGCCTGGGGAAACACTTACAGCAGAGATGATAGATCATTCATCAAAAATTACCACGATTCATCACGATAAGCAGTAGCCTACTGATTTAATTTTTAAATTGTCGGGTCAGTCTTACGTCATTCAAAAAAAAAAAATCTGTAAACATAGAAGGAGGTCCGGTGTTTATGAACAGTGTCCTCTTCACGACTGCTGCTGTTAAACTCTATCCATTAGTTAAGGACACATTGACCTTGCTGTTGTTACATCTCTCACATACAAAACCTGTAAAATAATGGGATCCATCCCGTGATTTAACGGATTATTGTCCTGAATCCTGACATCTGATCTGACTGTTTTCATATATTAGGCCTGAATGGGTTAACCAGTAAATTCTCACCTTGCCAGCAGATGGGCCCAGACCCGCAGAGATTATAGTCAGGTCAATGATGTTGATTTCATGTTTATTTATAGAGCTTTTGACAATATCGTTTCAAAGCTTCACAAAAATGTCTCAGATATGATTCATTGTCTTTAGACCCCTAGTGAACATCTAGCCTAGGTCTTCTCGATCTGTTCCCATCAAGGCTTTTATGGAAGTCTGCACGTTTTGCACTGTGGATAATGACTACTTTGATAATCTTTTGAGTAATTCTTTGCTATTATAGCCTATAATTCAAATAATGGACAAATGTATTACACACATTTTTTGGGAAAAAAAAAAAAATTTGTTAAGAGCAAAATTGTTTAGTGTGGTGGAAAGGACAATTTAAAAAATAAATAAATAAATAAATAAATAAAAAGGAATTATTTTCACCGAAATATTGAAATGGTTTGTGTTTATTTAATTTTGTTTAATATAATGCATTAGAAAAGTAGCAGAAATAAATCATGATTGCAAGGTAAAAACCTTCATTTAGCCTATGTTAGGCCTAATAAAAATCAACCCCTGTGGTATAAAAGCTGAAGAAACCCACAGGCACAGAATTTTAAAAATGTTTAGGGTTTAGGACGTATTAGAACATGGTAAGATAATTGATTAAGTACAAATTCTTTAATAGGCTATTTAATATTTCATATCAGTAGAGCGGGAATTGTAGAATTAGAATTGTAGGCCTACTATTATTATACCACCAATTAGTGCAAAACGAAAATGATCACCTCACCCACCACAGACAGACAGACAGACAGACAGATAGATAGATAGATAGATAGATAGATAGATAGATAGATGTGCGTATTATCAGAGCAGTTGTGAGATGGCTCTGGTTATTATTATAAGGTTGCATAAGTCTCCAACCAATCGCGGGGTCCACAGAGGGTCATGTGATCGGACCAGGAAGAGTGACTGAGCGGCTATTATAGAGTCTTTGAATCGTCGTTGGGACACGCGGTATTGTGACTGAGTGGAAAATGGCTCCTACAGGTAAGAAATACATGCTACGCTAAACTTCAAGTGCACATATTATACCGCTAGAATATAAGAACCTATAAGAACATAACTGTCTGTTGTTTAAATGAAGCTTAGGTAGTACCGACGTGGTGTTTGTAGCTCGTTAGCGCAGTGAGCTAATATTCGGTGGGTCAGCTGTGAAGTTCGGTCAGCTGGTGCCGCTCGTCTCCGCATCCGCCTTCCGGTTCCGACAAGTGAAAACACACGCCATTCATCCCACAATGACAGGAGACTCATTCATCTTCATTATCCTTTTGCAAAAACATGTCCTCGGCGTTCTTCTGACGCTGTTATTCTATTTATAATGCTGGCTCAACTTAATTAGATATGTCGTGTTCAAGTAGAGCAAGGTTAGCTGGATAACCTTTAAGCTCTAAGATTTAATACCAAACTCATCACAAACCCTTAACAATATGATTCACAATAACTGTAACGAGCAGATATCAGTCTTCATTTGGCGCTAAAGGGGATTGCAATAAAAATGTATTTATAAACGTTACTTATACTTAGGTCTTTCTGAATTTACTGTATTACCAGGTGGTAGAACAATCATAGTCCTAGCCTTAAAATCACAGTTACCGTGATTTGTTGATGGATGTGTTGTTTCAGGAACAATAAATTGTTTGATTTATTAACAGAACACCTTTTTAGTTCCACATTTAAGTTCAGTGTGATACTCATACAGTTGTATTATTCAATCTAAGCTGTCATCTTCATTGTTCAGGTGAAGTTGTGTTTGGTTCTGGGGATCGGGTCTGTGATGACAACCGTTTGCGCTGGGACCTCACTCCTGACCAGATCCACCAGCTTACTGAAGAGCTTATTGTCAAGACCAAAAAGGTGTATGACACGGTTGGCTCCCTGGACTTGGTCAGTGTCAGCTATGAGAACACCCTGAAGGCCCTCGCTGATGTGGAAGTAGAGTACACAGGTAGAAATCAATTGAAACGTTACTGTTATCACAATTTATTTATTACTATTAAATATTGTTGTGCACAAAATTATTTAAATTTGATGTAACGCTTATTTTTAACATTTACTCATATTTCACTAATAAATAGAAATGTATTGACACAACTGTTCTGTTATTTGGTTCGGTTATTGTTTGTTTCAGATTACTTTTGCCCTATTAGTTCAACCCAGAGGTGACATTTACAAAGTAACATACCAGGTTTCTCTATCTTTCTACATTTGTAAGCTCCATAGAAAAAAGTCTGAGTGTGCAGGAAAGCTGTGTGCAGTGGTATACACCATTCAGCACTTTTTGCATTGACATGCTGACCTGCCTGTGTGCTTCCCACTGATGCAATGCAACCATTGTTAAGGAGTTGAATTGGCTGAATTTGAATTCCATCTATACCAATTAAAAATTGCCCCTTTTTCTTTACATTGTTCATATATACAGTGGGGAGAACAAGTATTTGATACACTGCCGATTTTGCAGGTTTGCCCACTTACAAAGCATGTAGAAGTCTGTAATTTTTATCATAGGTACACTTCAACTGTGAGTGGCGGAATCTAAAAATCCAGAAAATCACATTGTATGATTTTTAAGTAATTCATTTGCATTTTATTGCATGACATAAGTATTTGATACATCAGAAAAGCAGAACTTAATATTTGGTACAGAAACCTTTGTTTGCAATTACAGAGATCATACATTTCCTGTAGTTCTTGACCAGGTTTACACACACTGCAGCAGGGATTTTTGCCCACTCCTTCATACAGACCTTCTCCAGATCCTTTAGGTTTCGGGGCTGTCACTGGGCAATACGGACGTTTAGCTCCCTCCAAAGATTTTCTGTTGGGTTCAGGTCTGGAGACTGGCTAGGCGACTCCAGGACCTTGAGATGCTTCTTACGGAGCCACTCCTTAGTTGCCCTGGCTGTGTGTTTCGAGTCGTTGTCATGCTGGAAGACCCAGCCACGACTTATCTTCAATGCTCTTACTGAGGGAAGGAGGTTGTTGGCCAAGATCTCGCGATACATGGCCCCATCCATCCTCCCCTCAATACGGTGCAGTCGTCCTGTCCCCTTTGCAGAAAAGCATCCCCAAAGAATGATGTTTCCACCTCCATGCTTCACGGTTGGGATGGTGTTCTTGGGGTTGTACTCATCCTTCTTCCTCCAAACACGGTGAATGGAGTTTAGACCAAAAAGCTCTATTTTTGTCTCATCAGACCACATGACCTTCTCCCATTCCTCCTCTGGATCATCCAGATGGTCATTGGCAAACTTCAGACGGGCCTGGACATGCGCTGGCTTGAGCAGGGGGACCTTGCGTGCGCTGCAGGATTTTAATCCATGACGGCGTAGTGTGTTACTAATGGTTTTCTTTGAGACTGTGGTCCCAGCTCTCTTCAGGTCATTGACCAGGTCCTGCCGTGTAGTTCTGGGCTGATCCCTCACCTTCCTCATGATCATTGATGCTCCATGAGGTGAGATCTTGCATGGTGCCCCAGACCGAGGGAGATTGACCGTCGTCTTGAACTTCTTCCATTTTCGAATAATTGCGCCAACAGTTGTTGCCTTCTCACCAAGCTGCTTGCCTATTGTCCTGTAGCCCATCCCAGCCTTGTGCAGGTCTACAATTTTATCCCTGATGTCCTTACACAGCTCTCTGGTCTTGGCCATTGTGGAGAGGTTGGAGTCTGTTTGATTGAGTGTGTGGACAGGTGTCTTTATACAGGTAACGAGTTCAAACAGGTGCAGTTAATACAGGGAATGAGTGGAGAACAGGAGGGCTTCTTAAAGAAAAACTAACAGGTCTGTGAGAGCCAGAATTCTTACTGGTTGGTAGGTGATCAAATACTTATGTCATGCAATAAAATGGAAATTAATTACTTAAAAATCATACAATGTGATTTTCTGGATTTTTGTTTTAGATTCCCGTCACTCACAGTTGAAGAATACCTATGATAAAAATTACAGACTTCTGCATGCTTTGTAAGTGGGCAAACCTGCAAAATCGGCAGTGTATTAAATACTTGTCCCCACTGTATAATCTAAAATAGGGATGCAATTATTTTCACTATCGGCCAGCAGCCAATGATCAGCCAGTTATATCCTGTTGGTCATAAAACGTGTCAGACTGCAACTCATACTGTGTTTGAAGAAAATGTCTCTTGTGTTGACTTTAGGGCTGTTGAAGTCAATGCTAGAAAAACATTAACAGTAAAAAATTAGCGACGTTAAAGCAGGCTCTATTTAACCCTATGAATCACTCGTAGTTCAAGCCAGGGTTGTCAGGTCTGTGTTTTTTCCCTACACAAAACATTGTTTGTAGCGCACCTCCTATCCAATAATCCCAAAGAGCTTTGTTACTTCTGATAAGAAACAAAGTCTCAGCTTTCAAATTCTGTCCATTTTGTCATGAAATTCAAACAATAAATGGCTTTTCTTCCACTTGAATACAAGTTATAGCAGGAAAAAAAACATATATATATATATATATATATATATATATCCCGATCAGGCATAACATTATGACCAGGTGACGTGAATAACACTGATTATCTCTTCATCACGGCACCTGTTAGTGGGTAGGATATATTAGGCAGCAAGTGAACATTTTGTCCTCAAAGTTGATGTGTTAGAAGCAGGAAAAATGGGCAAGCGTAAGGATTTGAGCGAGTTTGACAAGTGCCAAATTGTGATGGCTAGACGACTTGGTCAGAGCATCTCCAAAACTGCAGCTCTTGTGGGGTGTTCCCGGTGTGCAGTGGTCAATATCTCTCAAAAGCGGCCCAAGGAAGGAACAGTGGTGAACCGGCAACAGGGTCATGGGCGGCCAAGGCTCATTGATGCACATGGGGAGCGAAGGCTGGCCTGTGTGGTCCGATCAAACAGATGAGCTACTGTAGCTCAAATTGTTTAAGTTAATGCTGGTTCTGATAGAAAGGTGTCAGAATACACAGTGCATCGCAGTTTGTTGCGTATGGGGCTGCATAGCCGCAGACCAGTCAGGGTGCCTATGCTGACCCCTGTCCACCGCCGAAAGCTCCAACAGTGCACCTTGCAACTTACAGGACTTAAAGGATCTGCTACTAACATCTTAGTGCCAGATACAACAGCACACCTCCAGGGGTCTAGTGGAGTCCATGCCTCGACGGGTCAGGCCTGTTTTTGCAGCAAAAGTGGACCAACACAATATTAGGAAGGTGGTCATAATGTTATGCCTGATCGGTGTGTGTGTATATGTGTGTGTGTGTATATATATATATATATATATATATATATATATATATATATATATATATATATATAAATATATAAATATATAAATAAAAATGTTGCTTTTTTTTTTTTTTCCCCAGTTCAGCGGAACATGTTGGATTTCCCTCAGCATGTGTCCTCCTGTAAGGACGTCCGCACAGCCAGCACCGAAGCCGATAAGAAGCTGTCAGAGTTTGATGTGGAGATGAGTATGAGGGAGGATGTTTATCAGAGAATCGTGACTCTGGAGGTGAGCAGGGACTGAGCACTAGCACATCTCTCAGGAATTAAACACTAGTATTTCTCAGGGACTGAACTGAGCTCTTGAGAAAGCTGAGGAAACCTGTTAACTGACTACCAAATAAGTCACACATTAGTGTGTTGTTCCACTAGCATGTGCATAATTTTATTAGCCATGAATTATCCCATATAATTATCTTTCCCTTTTTTTAACAGGAGAAGCTGTCAGATGAGAGTTTGACACCCGAGGCCAAGCGTTATATGGAGAGACTCGTAAAGCTTGGGAAGAGAAATGGCCTTCATCTTCCCAAAGAGACACAGGAGGTCAGATATTAAACTTTCAGTTTGTTGTGTAACAGTAGCGCAAACACTCTTTTCTAGCCTGTAACTGAGTTTTGTCTTCCCTGTAACAGGAGATCAAAAAGATCAAGAAAAAAATGAGCACACTGTGTATCGATTTCAACAAACACCTGAATGAAGATACGACTTGCCTGTATTTCTCTCGAGAGGAGCTTGGTGGGTGGGCAGAGTACTTTCCTTTCAGAGAGACACTGAGGATCTGATTTAGTGCCTCCTTAAAGGATTAGTTCACTTCATTCATACATGTCATACACTTACATACCCCCATGTCATCCAAGATGTTCATGTCTTTTTTTCTTCAGCTGAAAAGAAATTAAGGTTTTTGAGGAAAACATTCCAGGATTTTTCTCCATATCGTGGACTTCAATGGGATCCAATGGGTTGAAGGTCCAAATTGCAGTTTCAATGCAGCTTCAAAGGGCTCTACACGATCCTAGCCGAGGATTAAGGGCATTTATGGTTAAAATGTATATAATTTTTTTTATTTATTTATTTTATTTATTTATTTTTTTTTTAGAAAATGACTGATCGTTTTGCTAGATAAGACCCTTATTCCTCGGCTGGGATCGTGTCGAGCCCTTTGAAACTGCAATTTGGACCTTCAACACGTTGGACCCCGTTGAAGTCCACTATATGGAGAAAAATCCTGGAATGTTTTCCTCAGCCTTAATTTCTTTTTGACTGAAGAAAGACGGACATGAACATCTTGGATGACATGGGGGTGAGTAAATTATCAGGAAATTAATTCTGAAGTGAACTAATCCTTTAAGGCAGTTATTATCATTTTAACATTATAATAGAGTGTAACTCAACGGTGTGTGTAAATAATTGTTTATAACAGTTTGCCCTAAATACAGAACACTGTATTAACACTGTATTAGTAACTATGCCAATACTTGTCTTGAGAAATGTCTTCAATGTTTTTTATTGAATTTTAATTGATTTGATATTAATTTTCACACTTCGTTTGCTTTGAATCTGAGCATTAGTAAAGGGGCATTCAGAGTAATTTTCCATATCAAAACGACAATTGATTTTTTTGTGACCGGAGTGACAGAGACTTTTGGTGATGTGACGAAATTGAACAGAGCTGAACTTGACATGCAAATAAGGTGACGACCAACAAAAATAACTACATTGAAGGTATTTTAAGGGCGCATTAGGTTGATGCCATGATATAATTAAGATTACAATTTAGGTAACAAAATTCCAATCGAAATGATAAATAAATTATTTTAATATATTTTATTTCAATAGGAATAAAAATATTTTTATAAAACAGAACATCAATTTTTTTTATACGAAAAAAACTAATTTCAACTAACTAAACTAACCGTTGGAAAAAAACCCCCAATGTAATTTCTATATATATAATAACAAATATTAATAATATTATAAAATAACAATTTTAAATTCCTAACACAGAAATTATCCGCAGGGACTCAAATGAATCTGAACCATTTATTTACATATGTACCGATTCGCTAAAATCAGACTTTTCAATAGAACATGACAGGGGGGACATTAGATTTTAGGAGTTTGTTTATTGCCTCAGCTTGATCAGCTGTGCACAATTCATTGACGTGGGGTAAATGTTTTTTTAGGTGGGCTCCCTGAGGATTTCCTCAACTCTCTGGAGAAGGATGAGTCTGGAAAACTGAAGCTCACTCTGAAGTATCCTCATTATTTCCCCACCATGAAGAAATGCTTTGTCCCAGAGACACGGAAGAAGATAGAGGAGGCTTTCAACTCGCGCTGCAAAGAGGTCAGACATCCCAGAAATCACCTGTAACCAGAATTAGTTTTTTCGGGTAGCATTCTATTTGGCCGATGCTTTAAAATAATGCAAATGAGTCATTTTAATAATGTTATTGTAATGATTCCCCTGACAGGAGAACTCTGCTATTCTGAAGGAGCTTGTAGAGTTGCGCTCTAAGAAGAGCAGCCTGCTGGGTTTCAGCACTCATGCTGACTTTGTGCTTGAGATGAACATGGCCAAGGCCTCCAAGAAGGTTGCAACTTTCCTTGGTAATGACTGCTGTCTTTACATGGAAATGTACCCAAAAGAGAGTCTCATACAGTCGTGCTCAAAGTTTACATAAACCTCTCAGAATCTGCAAAATGTGAATTATTCTAACAAAATTATAATAAGAATAAGAGGGTTCTTTATTATAAAATGCATGTTATTTTTTTTTAGTACTATCCTGAATAAGATATTTTAAATAAAAGATGTTTATATATAGTCCACAAGACAATAAAAAGCTGAATTTATAAAATTGACCCCCTTCAAAAGTTTACATATCCTTGATTCTTAATATTGTGTCGTTACCTGGATGATCCACGGCTATTGTTTTTGTTTGTAATGGTTGTTCATGAGTCCCTTGTTTGTCCTGAGCAGTTAAACTGCCCAATGTTCTTCAGAAAAATCCTTCAGGTCCTGCAAATTTTCCAGCATCTTTTGCATATTTGAACCAGTAGTGAATGTATGATTTAAAAAAATATATATTTTGTATATATCGGTTCATATTGAGATCCATCTTTTCACACTGAGGACAACTGAGGGACTCAAACACAACTATTAAAAAGGTTCCAACATTCACTGATGCTCCAGAAGGAAACACGATGCATTAAGAGCCTGGGGGTGATTTGAGGATCAAAATTGTACTTAATTTGTCTTCTGTTGCTTCCGAAGGGCAGTACTAAATGAAAAAAATTGTTATTCAAACAAAATAAGAAAAATTTGGACATCTTCATCCTGTTCAAAAGTTTTCACCCCCCGGCTGTTAATGCATTGTGTTTCCTTCTGGAACATCAGTGAATGTTTGATCCTTGTTTTAAAATAGTTGTGTTTGAGGTCCTCAGTGTGAAAAGATGGATCTCAAAATCATACAGTCACTGCTGGAAAGGGTTCAAATATGCAAAAGATGCTAGAAAACTAAAGAATTTGCAGGACCTGAAGGATTTTTCTAAAGAACATTGGGCAGTTTAACTGCTTTAGGACAAACAAGGGACTCAAGAACAACCATCACAACAAAACAAAAAAAACAGTAGTGGATCATCCAAGGTAACGACATACAATATTAAAAATCAAAGGTAAACTTTTGAATGGGGTAATTTTTTATAAATTCAGCTTTTTTTGTTGTCTTGTAAACATCTTTTATGCAAAATATCTTATTCAGGACAGTATTAAATAAAAACATTTTGTTATTTTGTTAATTAACATTTTGTAGGTTCTGCAAGGTGCATGTAAACGCAAGGTGTATGTGCGACTGTATATAAAGGAATAGAGCTGTAATTGGAGCTGAAACTGTTTTTAATAGGGATGTACCGAAACCGAAAATTCTGGATACCCTTGGCTGAAAACCGAAACAGAAAATTACTTTTTAAAAATAATTATTAATTTGTTTTTTGTACAATTGTGTTATTATTAGATGTTTTAATTAAATTCAATAATTTTACTGAATCTGAATTTTAAAAAATACAAGCCAATAAAATAAAATAACCACACTTTTATTTAAAGTAACACACAATAATTAGACAGAAAATAGGCCTATATTCAAATAATATTTAAATATCAATATATTAATATTAGTGCTGGGGAAAAATTAATAGTGCTTAATCGCATCCAAAAAAAAGTTTGCGTTTACATAATATATGTGTGTGTACTGTGTATAATTATTATGTATATAGAAATACACACACATGCATGTATATATTTAAGAAAAATGTTATAGTTTTTTAATAAAAATTTTATATTTATATATAAGAAATTGTATATACATGCAAATATTTCTTAAATATATACATGCATGTGTGTGTATTTATATATACATAATAATTATACACAGTACACACACATATATTATGTAAACGCAAACTTTTTTTTGGATGCGATTAAGCACTATTAATTTTTCCCCAGCACTAATTAATATCAATATATTATTCATTCAGTTCAGTTCAAATCAGATTTAACAGATTTATTTTTTGACCAATTATCAAAATAATGTATAGTCCTAGAAAACTATTATTATCAGAGCATGTGAGCAGAGAGCGAGGAGCGGGTCAGTGAAAGAGAGAGTAGCATCATTTTACCCCAGCACGGCTATACCATACCATATTACAGCACAGTAGGGCTAGTGCAAACAGAAACAAGTCTAGAGAAATGTCATGTCTGCACGCGGCGCACACACGGAGCGGAACACGGAGCAGTCGTTTCGAAGCTGTGCATCTTCGGAAGCGGAGCCGCTCGCAAAGTTACAAAACATGCTGCGAGAGAGTGAAACCTGATCGCCGAACACGGATGGGCGGGGCGGCATATTTTCGGCCTTTTTTCTCTTTCGGCCAAAAACCGAAAATGCCATTTTCGGCCGATAATTTCCGGCGGCTGAAATTTCGGTGCATCCCTAGTTTTTAAAATGCTGTTATAATGTGTAAAAGCAAGAATTTGAGAGAATCTGTTTATTTATTTATTTATAGTTAAAAAAAATTTTTTTAATGAGAAATAAATACTTTTATTTACCAAGGACGCATTAAATTGATCAAAGGTGACAGTGAAATGGAAGCTATCTCTATTTAAAATAAAAGCTGTTCTTTTGAACTGACAAAAAATGTCTACAAAAATATTAAGCAGTACAACTGTTTTCAAAATGATGATGATGATGATGATAATAATAATGATAATAAATGTAAACCAAATCAGCATATTAGATTGATTTCTGAAGGATCGATGGACTGCTAAAAAATCTATTTTACCATCACAGGAATACATAACATTTTCAAATATTAAAAATGGACAACAGTTATTTTAAATTGTTCATTTAAATTTTAAACAGTTGATTTAAATGTATTTTTAAAAACTTTTTATTTTTTTTTATTTATTTTTTTTATAAATACAATAAGGTTCCATTAGTTGGTTAATGTATTAAGTAACAATGAGCAATTCATTTATTACAGTATTTATTAATCTTTGTTAACATTAGTTAATAAAAAATATTACTGTTCATTAATAGTTTGTTCATTTTTATCTTTGTGCTATTGTGTTTAACCCTTTGTTCTATTTTCCCATGTAGAGGATCTGGCCCATAAACTGAAGCCGCTGGGTGAGGAGGAGAGGGCTGTTATTCTGAAGCTGAAGGAACAGGAGAGCCAGAAGAGAAATTTCCCCTTCACTGGGGAACTCCACGCCTGGGACACACGCTACTACATGACCCAGGTGGAGGAGACCCAGTATGCAGTGGATCAGAACCAGCTAAAGGAGTATTTCCCAATGGAGGTGGTTACCAAAGGCCTTCTGGACATCTATCAGGAGCTACTTAATCTCACCTTTCAGCAGGTAGAGGGAGCACCTGTCTGGCACGATGATGTGACGCTGTACTGCGTTAAAGACCGCTCCTCTGGCCAGATGGTGGGCCAGTTTTACCTGGATCTTTTCCCCAGGTAAGCGCTCATACCTAGTTTCTACAGAAATTGCGCTGGTGGGGATCTGAAAATCTCCAAAAGAATACATTTCTTCTTAACTGCTATCTTTTTTTTTTTTTTTTTTTTTTAAAAAGATGTATTCCTAAAAATGCTTCTTAAGAATGTTTTTCTTTTTTTTTTTTCTTTTTCTTTCTTAAGAATCATTAATGTGTAATATTACTAGAAGTAAGGATGTGCACAAGTACTCTGAATTGACACCAATTATCAATAATTTAAAGAATGATTGGTCATGATTGTGTAATGTAACTTTTTGCAGAATTCAAAATTCAACAACCACTCCAAAAACAAGTCAAATAGGGACATCCTTTTTTAATTTTATAGTTGCAACATAATTTTCAGCAGCATTCAGCACAAATTTTTTCCTAGCTAACTGAGTTATGGACATTGAATGGCTATTCTGAGGTCAATGTAACGTTATGGTACGTGACATTGTTTACAAGCTGTTGAAACCCTGATTGAGCGATTACATGAGACATGATACATTTCAAGTTGTACTGTTTCTTTCAACATACCTTCAGTTGTTCATGTTTATTTGGTTCTATAACTAGTAGTAAAGAGGAAGAGGGTTGTGTGGAACTAACTGAACGGCAGTTTCTTTTTCCTGTTTTTTCCTCTCCCTCTGGCCTAAAACACTGTTCGTTTTCCTCCAGCTTGAAATGTTGACTACAAACATTGAGGCTTTTCAGATTTTTCTGTCGCAGTGTTCTCTCCATATTTACGATTCCTTGCACCCTATAGCCACTGCCTACAACGCGTTGGATCCTTCACTGGAAACCGAAAATAACTCACTCCCGCTAAACATTTACTCTTTTAATTTTTTGCTCCTGGGAACAATAAAAGTTGATGACTTTATGACTTTCTACTGCATAGGCAGCCATGTTTTATTGAAAGCCCATTTTGCTATTTGTGAAGTATCCCTTTAAAGGGTTAGTTCACCCAAAAATGAAAATTTTCCCATAATTTACTCACCCTCAAGCCATCCTATGTGTATATGACTTTTTTCTTTCAGCCAAACACAATAGGAGTTATATTAAAAAACTCTTCTGACTCTTTCAAGCTTTATAATAGAAGTGAATAGTAATAGTAGATATTTTGAAGCCCAAAAAAGCACATCCATCCATCATAAAAGTAATCCATAGTGATGAGTTTTTGTAAGAAAAATATCCATATTTATAACTTTATAAACTAGAATCACTGTTTTCCAGTAAATGTGTCGAGTTCCACCCGAAGAGTGACCTCTAACCCGATGCATGATGTATTGACAAACGCGGAAGCGCAGAGGATAGAGCAAAAAAAACACCTGTCACAAATTAGAAGTCTAAAATTTGAATTTTAAAGAGAAATGTTGGAGGAGCTTGAGTTTGTTGCCCAGCCGTATTAGTTTGAACCGCGAGAGGCGTCTACTCTTGCCTAAGCTTACACTACTCCTGCGTCATACGCCGGAACTCGACTCTCTCGTGAACGCGTGGGTGGACGTTACCGGAAGCTAGTGATTACAGTTTATAAGGTTAATTATGGATATTTTTCTTACAAAAACACTGCTTCGCTTCAAAAGGTCTTTATTAACCCCCTGGAGCTGTATGGATTACTTTTATGATGGCTGGATGTGCTTTTTTGGGCTTCAAAATCTCAGTTACTATGTACTCCCATTATAAAGCTTGGCAGAGTGAATTTGGCTGAATTGTGGCAAATTGTGTTGAAAGAAGAAAGTCATATACACCTAGGATGGCTTGAGGGTGAGTCAATTATGGGATATTTTAATTTTTGGGTGAACTAACCTGCACCTGTATTCTGAGAGTGGACAGGCAGCTTCAGTGTAGGATTTCTGAGACCTTGAATCCATTTATATCCTGAACACAGAGCTTCAGTGGCAGTTTCAGCAAGCTTAATTGCTAATTCTCCATTATCTTTGTAGGGAGGGTAAGTACGGCCATGCTGCATGCTTTGGCCTGCAGCCCGGCTGTTTGCTCCCAGATGGGACCAGGCAAATGGCTGTGGCTGCCATGGTGGCTAATTTCAGCAAGGCCACCGCTGACGCGCCATCCCTGCTGCAGCACGACGAAGTGGAAACGTACTTCCATGAGTTTGGACATGTGATGCATCAGCTTTGTGCTCAGGTCTGAATTAAGCCTTTCAGTGTCACTTAGGTTGCAACTATTTTGCAGTGTGTGAAGATTAAATATGGATGTACTTTTGTTTGTTCAGGCTGACTTTGCAATGTTCAGCGGGACTCACGTTGAGAGGGATTTCGTGGAAGCTCCATCTCAGATGTTGGAGAACTGGGTCTGGGAGAAGGAGCCACTGCAGCGCATGTCCAAGCACTACAAAACTGGAAACCCCATTCCAGAGGAGCTTCTGGACAAACTCATCAAGTCCAGACTTGCTAACACAGGTGACCATGGACAAAATGGACAGTGGTCATTTTCACAAACAAAAACTGATCACCTGCTAGCTACAAGTCAACCTGAAATAAAAGCTTACCCTGTAATTTGTCACATACTTTCCTAGTCTTATTTTGAATATTTCTGTGACCATAAATCCAAAGGGAAATTGTCTTTTGTAAGCTGTTTATTACAACGACTTTCCTTTTTGGCTGACAATTTTTATTCAACCCCTTCCTTACAACCACCAACTTTATTTTGGTTTGTAACATTACTTTTCACAATTTAAGCAAGCCCCGTCTTGCTTTTTTTTGTCTTTTTCTTGTGAAACTAGGAAATATGTGAGATTGTTGTGGAAAAATAGTATTCACAAATTTTAAGATCTATTACAAAGTCTGGCTTAAAGTATGCTTCCTGTTTTTCAGGGTTGTTTAACTTGAGGCAGATTGTTCTTGCTAAGGTGGACCAGGCTTTGCACACGAAGAATGGGATCGACGCTGCTGAGGAGTATGCCAAACTCTGCCTAGACATCCTGGGTATTCCTGCTTCACCAGGTAAAATAAGATTTGGGTCTCGGTTAGTGCTGGGCGGTAAACCGGTTTCAATTTCGCGACCGATATGTATTTTTCAAATACCGCCATACTGGTGCGTAGCTGAAACAGCTGCTGTACCTATTCAGTGGTATTGAAGAGCACTATGTAGCGTGTATAGAGAGCAGTCCTCTATTAACTGCATATCCTTCTTACACTAATGATAATTACTTTATAAAACAACAATAAATAACTCACAAAACTAATTCTCTTTAATATTGCTAATACCACGTAGAGCTATATGATTTTCGCAATGCGGAAAACAAGGATGGAATTGCGGAATCCAGTCATAAATGGCGCTTACTCCATAAAGCAGAACGTCACAGAATTGGGCAATTTTTGGATGAATAGATCAAAAGTATGGCTGTACAATTAATCAGATATCGATATGGACTAGTGTCTAAATATTAAATCTGATAAAGACTGCTATTGAAATCTGAAGTCTGTATGTTCTGCCGTGTCTGTGTGAATGAGCGCCGCGTCTACTAGTACACATAGTGAATGACACTTGCAATGATTTCAGCGTCTGCTGTCTAACTATATGAGGACACATGAATTTCACCTTTAGAGTTGCAGTCACTTAATGAACATTTCACGTTTCGAATTTCGTTTAATTTGATAAAACTATCGATTTGTCGCATCATATACAAACAGGAAATCAAAGGTCTTCACGACAGCCTGTCAAAATAAAAGTATAACATGAAATAACAAATATATTACTATTGTACATTAGAGTGTACTTCGATAAATAAGTAAATAAATTAATAAATAAATAATATCGTTTGTTAAAACACACACAAACTCAAAGGTCTTTATTCCAACCCAAAATAAAAGCTCTGTCTACCTTGAAATTATTACAGAAAGTGCACAGTAAAGCATATAATAATAATAATAATAATAATAATATTATTATTAAATTAAATTTTCATTTCTCAATGGTTAGGTTTATGAACTGATTTGATTTTTAAATGAATTTGTATTTGTCTTACAATGTTTGTTTATTTTTTGTCTTACAATGTTTTTATATATATATATAATATCGTGAAACCGCCAAAATCTTACAAAAAACTGCCCAGCACTAGTCTCTGTAATTTAATAAAAATCTTTTCACTAAATTAACTCTGCAGAGCCGCAGCAATGATGATTGGAAAAGAAGGCAGGGTCTCGAGCTCAAGACGCGGTGCAATGGTCAGATGTCTGTCTGGCGCATGTTTTCATAGAAATACAAATAAATGCAGCGAAGCTTACTTTAAACAGCTCCCACAGGGCTTTATGATTGGCCCAAAGCAAACATCTTACATCAGCATGTCCTGCCCTCATACCTGTAATCCTATTCTTTGTTCACACAGAGCATCATAACGGTAATGTTACAACTTCTCATACCAGAAAATTGCCAGAATTGACTAGTGTTTTTGAAAATGTTCTGTTCACATATGATCTCTAAACGGACTCTAAGACTGTATGTGTGAAAGGGGCTATGGTAATACAAAGCAATATTTACTTGCATGTATATTTATGCCATGCACAGTAAATTTATAATGATTTTCACAATGTTGCTTAATTTTATTTCAACTATAGCAAAATTAGCACAAACTCTACTTGCAGAATTACATTTATAAAGTACTGAATGCAGTTATTTTTATTACCTTTTATTTATTTATTTATTTTTTATTTTTTTATTTTTTTTATTTTACAGGGACAAACATGCCTGCCACCTTCGGTCACCTGGCAGGAGGATATGATGCTCAGTACTACGGTTACCTGTGGAGTGAAGTCTTTTCCATGGACATGTTCTACGCCCGTTTCAAACAAGAAGGCATCATGGACCCTAAGGTTAGCTTAACTTACAGTGCTTGTGAGTCCTCTGCATAAATATGCCTTTTGTATGTCTACTCATGATTCTGTGTTGTTAAACAGGTGGGTCTGGACTACAGGAAGTGTGTTCTGAAGCCTGGAGGCTCTGAGGATGCTGCTGACATGCTGAAGAAGTTCTTGGGAAGAGAACCCAAGCAGGATGCATTCCTCCTGAGCAAAGGACTCACGGTTGATCTGGAGTCCGGCACTCCCTGTGCCTGCTGACTGCCTGAATGTTAGGCTAAACCGTTAAAGCCTCAGACTGATACCTCCTTTAAAAAAAAAAAAAAACCTCATTCACTTATCACACTTTCTCCCAGCCCTGCACTTGTCTAAAGAGCTTTAACACTATGGATGTTTGAAGCATTGTTTTAAATTTGAAAATTGTATTGAAATGTGTCCCCAAAAAAAAAAAAAAAAAAAAAATCTCCAAATGACACTCTTGTTGAGTTTTAACTGTTTTCTACGAAGCTTAATGAATTCCCTGTAGAAAATGCCAGGGAACTGCTTCAGTGCACTCATAACACATAATTTGGCTGATGTCATGTACAGAATACCAGTAACATGATTCACAACAGGTCATTAGCAAAACATTAACTTAATATTGGGTGAATTTCACCCCAAAAAGAAATAAGAATAATAAATTCTATTTTGCATTAAGAAGATTAAGACATTAAGCACATTTACGGTATATATTGTGTGTGTGTATACAGTGGGGACAAGTATTTGATACACTGCCGATTTTGCAGGTTTTCCTACTTACAAAGCATGTAGAGGTCTGTAATTTTTATCATAGTTCTCTCACAGACCTGTTAGTTTTTCTTTAAGAAGCCCTCCTGTTCTCCACTCATTCCCTGTATTAACTGCACCTGTTTGAACTCGTTACCTGTATAAAAGACACCTGTCCACACACTCAATCAAACAGACTCCAACCTCTCCACAATGGCCAAGACCAGAGAGCTGTGTAAGGACATCAGGGATAAAATTGTAGACCTGCACAAGGCTGGGATGGGCTACAGGACAATAGGCAAGCAGCTTGGTGAGAAGGCAACAACTGTTGGTGCAATTATTAGAAAATGGAAGAAGTTCAAGATGACGGTCAATCTCCCTCGGTCTGGGGCACCATGCAAGATCTCACCTCGTGGGGCATCAATGATCATGAGGAAGGTGAGGGATCAGCCCAGAACTACATGGCAGGACCTGGTCAATGACCTGAAGAGAGCTGGGACCACAGTCTCAAAGAAAACCATTAATAACACACTACACCCTCATGGATTAAAATCCTGCAGCGCATGCAAGGTCCCCCTGCTCAAGCCAGCGCATGTCCAGGCCCGTCTGAAGTTTGCCAATAACCATCTGGATGATCCAGAGGAGGAATGGGAGAAGGTCATGTGGTCTGAGGAGACAAAAATAGAGTTTTTTGGTCTAAACTCCACTTGCCGTGTTTGGAGGAAGAAGAAGGATGAGTACAACCCCAAGAACACCATCCCAACCATGAAGAATGGAGGTGGAAACATTATTTTCTGCAAAGGGGACAGGACGACTGCACCGTATTGAGGGGAGGATGGATCGGGCCATGTATTGCGAGATCTTGGCCAACAACCTCCTTCCCTCAGTAAGAGCATTGAAGATGGGTCGTGGCTGGGTCTTCCAGCATGACAACGACCCGGAACACAAAGCCAGGGGAACTAAGGAGTGGTTCCGTAAGAAGCATCTCAAGGTCCTGGAGTGGCCTAGCCAGTCTCCAGACCTGAACCCAATAGAAAATCTTTGGAGGGAGCTGAAAGTCCGTATTGCCCAGCGACAGCCCCGGAACCTGAAGGATCTGGAGAAGTGGGCCAAAATCCCTGCTGCAGTGTGTGCAAACCTGGTCAAGAACTACAGGAAACGTATGATCTCTGTAATTGCAAACAAAGGTTTCTGTACCAAATATTAAGTTCTGCTTTTCTGATGTATCAAATACTTATGTCATGCAATAAAATGCAAATTAATTGCTTAAAAATCATACAATGTGATTTTCTGGATTTTTGTTTTAGATTCCGTCTCTTACAGTTGAAGAGTACCTATGATAAAAATTACAGACTTCTACATGCTTTGTAAGTGGGCAAACCTGTAAAATCGGCAGTGTATCAAATACTTGTTCTCCCCACTGTGTATATATACAAATGCGCATGTAATTCAGCAAATACACGTTAAATTGATTAAAAGAGACTGTAGAGACATTTATGTTGTTACAAAAGATTTCTATTTTAAATAAATGCTGTTCTTTTTACCTTTCTATTCATCAAATAATCCAATAATATCAGTTTCCACAAAAAAATATTAAGCATGCAAAAATGGTTTTCAACATTGAAGATTGGAAGAAGTAATGATGCTGAAAATTCAGCTTTGACATCACAGAAATAAATTGCGTTAATTATATTAAAACAGAAAACAGCTATTTTAGTGTAATAATATTTCACTATATTACTGTTTTTACTGTATTTTGATCTAATAAATACAGCCTTGGTGAGCTTACAGAGACTTCTTTCAAAAACATATATATATATATATATATATATACATGCATACATCTATATGTATATGCATATACATATATGTGTGTATATATATGTATGTATACACTCACCTAAAGGATTATTAGGAACACCTGTTCAATTTCTCATTAATGCAATTATCTAATCAACCAATCACATGGCAGTTGCTTCAATGCATTTAGGGGTGTGGTCTTGGTCAAGACAATCTCCTGAACTCCAAACTGAATGTCAGAATGGGAAAGAAAGGTGATTTAAGCAATTTTGAGCGTGGCATGGTTGTTGGTGCCAGACGGGCCGGTCTGAGTATTTCACAATCTGCTCAGTTACTGGGATTTTCACGCACAACCATTTCTAGAGTTTACAAAGAATGGTGTGAAAAGGGAAAAACATCCAGTATGCGGCAGTCCTGTGGGCAAAAATGCCTTGTTGATGCTAGAGGTCAGAGGAGAATGGGCCGACTGATTCAAGCTGATAGAAGAGCAACTTTGACTGAAATAACCACTCGTTACAACCGAGGTATGCAGCAAAGCATTTGTGAAGCCACAACACGCACAACCTTGAGGCGGATGGGCTACAACAGCAGAAGACCCCACCGGGTACCACTCATCTCCACTACAAATAGGAAAAAGAGGCTACAATTTGCACGAGCTCACCAAAATTGGACAGTTGAAGACTGGAAAAATGTTGCCTGGTCTGATGAGTCTCGATTTCTGTTGAGACATTCAGATGGTAGAGTCAGAATTTGGTGTAAACAGAATGAGAACATGGATCCATCATGCCTTGTTACCACTGTGCAGGCTGGTGGTGGTGATGTAATGGTGTGGGGGATGTTTTCTTGGCACACTTTAGGCCCCTTAGTGCCAATTGGGCATCGTTTAAATGCCACGGCCTACCTGAGCATTGTTTCTGACCATGTCCATCCCTTTATGACCACCATGTACCCATCCTCTGATGGCTACTTCCAGCAGGATAATGCACCATGTCACAAAGCTCGAATCATTTCAAATTGGTTTCTTGAACATGACAATGAGTTCACTGTACTAAAATGGCCCCCACAGTCACCAGATCTCAACCCAATAGAGCATCTTTGGGATGTGGTGGAACGGGAGCTTCGTGCCCTGGATGTGCATCCCACAAATCTCCATCAACTGCAAGATGCTATCCTATCAATATGGGCCAACATTTCTAAAGAATGCTTTCAGCACCTTGTTGAATCAATGCCACGTAGAATTAAGGCAGTTCTGAGGGCGAAAGGGGGTCAAACACAGTATTAGTATGGTGTTCCTAATAATCCTTTAGGTGAGTGTGTATATAGGCCAAAACACCTGACAGATCTGAAAATATTGACCCTTTTTGCCTCCAAAACATGACTTCATTTCATAATGTTCATGAAAAAAGATCCGTCTTTTTCAATGTTCCAGCAGATTCCTTCCATCGCAGGTAGTTCCGGCAATAGTTAGAAGAATGTTTCGGGTCCTCTTGGAAAATAAATCCAGGCCCAATAAGACGACTCCCAGATGCCAAGTGATCAAATTATTTTGGCCACCAATGTATATATATATATACACACGCCCATGCCCATATATAAATGTAACATTTTTATATATATATATATATATATATATATATATATATACACTCACCTAAAGGATTATGGGATTAAAGGATTGATGGAGATTTGTGGGATGCACATCCAGGGCACGAAGCTCCCGTTCCACCACATCCCAAAGATGCTCTATTGGGTTGAGATCTGGTGACTGTGGGGGCCATTTTAGTACAGTGAACTCATTGTCATGTTCAAGAAACCAATTTGAAATGATTCGAGCTTTGTGACATGGTGCATTATCCTGCTGGAAGTAGCCATCAGAGGATGGGTACATGGTGGTCATAAAGGGATGGACATGGTCAGAAACAATGCTCAGGTAGGCCGTGGCATTTAAACGATGCCCAATTGGCACTAAGGGGCCTAAAGTGTGCCAAGAAAACATCCCCCACACCATTACACCACCACCACCAGCCTGCACAGTGGTAACAAGGCATGATGGATCCATGTTCTCATTCTGTTTACGCCAAATTCTGACTCTACCATCTGAATGTCTCAACAGAAATCGAGACTCATCAGACCAGGCAACATTTTTCCAGTCTTCAACTGTCCAATTTTGGTGAGCTCGTGCAAATTGTAGCCTCTTTTTCCTATTTGTAGTGGAGATGAGTGGTACCCGGTGGGGTCTTCTACTGTTGTAGCCCATCCGCCTCAAGGTTGTGCGTGTTGTGGCTTCACAAATGCTTTGCTGCAAAGCATAACGAGTGGTTATTTCAGTCAAAGTTGCTCTTCTATCAGCTTGAATCAGTCGGCCCATTCTCCTCTGACTTCTAGCATCAACAAGGCATTTTCGCCCACAGGACTGCCGCATACTGGATGTTTTTCCCTTTTCACACCATTCTTTGTAAACTCTAGAAATGGTTGTGCGTGAAAATCCCAGTAACTGAGCAGATTGTGAAATACTCAGACCGGCCCGTCTGGCACCAACAACCATGCCACACTCAAAATTGCTTAAATCACCTTTCTTTCCCATTCTGACATTCAGTTTGGAGTTCAGGAGATTGTCTTGACCAGGACCACACCCCTAAATGCATTGAAGCAACTGCCATGTGATTGGTTGATTAGATAATTGCATTAATGAGAAATTGAACAGGTGTTCTTAATAATCCTTTAGGTGAGTGTATATATATATATATATATATATATATATATATATACACTCACCTAAAGGATTATTAGGAACACCATACTAATACTGTGTTTGACCCCCTTTCGCCTTCAGAACTGCCTTAATTCTACGTGGCATTGATTCAACAAGGTGCTGAAAGCATTCTTTAGAAATGTTGGCCCATATTGATAGGATAGCATCTTGCAGTTGATGGAGATTTGTGGGATGCACATCCAGTGCATGAAGCTCCCGTTCCACCACATCCCAAAGATGCTCTATTGGGTTGAGATCTGGTGACTGTGGGGGCCATTTTAGTACAGTGAACTCATTGTCATGTTCAAGAAACCAATTTGAAATGATTCGAGCTTTGTGACATGGTGCATTATCCTGCTGGAAGTAGCCATCAGAGGATGGGTACATGGTGGTCATAAAGGGATGGACATGGTCAGAAACAATGCTCAGGTAGGCCGTGGCATTTAAACGATGCCCAATTGGCAATAAGGGGCCTAAAGTGTGCCAAGAAAACATCCCCCACACCATTACACCACCACCACCAGCCTGCACAGTGGTAACAAGGCATGATGGATCCATGTTCTCATTCTGTTTACGCCAAATTCTGACTCTACCATCTGAATGTCTCAACAGAAATCGAGACTCATCAGACCAGGCAACATTTTTCCAGTCTTCAACTGTCTAATTTTGGTGAGCTCGTGCAAATTGTAGCCTCTTTTTCCTATTTGTAGTGGAGATGAGTGGTACCCGGTGGGGTCTTCTGCTGTTGTAGCCCATCCGCCTCAAGGTTGTGCGTGTTGTGGCTTCACAAATGCTTTGCTGCATACCTCGGTTGTAACGAGTGGTTATTTCAGTCAAAGTTGCTCTTCTATCAGCTTGAATCAGTCGGCCCATTCTCCTCTGACCTCTAGCATCAACAAGGCATTTTCGCCCACAGGACTGCCGCATACTGGATGTTTTTCCCTTTTCACACCATTCTTTGTAAGCTCTAGAAATGGTTGTGCGTGAAAATCCCAGTAACTGAGCAGATTGTGAAATACTCAGACCGGCCCGTCTGGCACCAACAACCATGCCACGCTCAAAATTGCTTAAATCACCTTTCTTTCCCATTCTGACATTCAGTTTGGAGTTCAGGAGATTGTCTTGACCAGGACCACACCCCTAAATGCATTGAAGCAACTGCCATGTGATTGGTTGATTAGATAATTGCATTAATGAGAAATTGAACAGGCGTTCCTAATAATCCTTTAGGTGAGTGTATATGGTGGCCAAAATTATTAGAACACCCGACAGATCTGAAAATATTTTTTTACATTATATATGATTGTAACATGTATTGGTAGTGGATGGTAGTGTTGTACTGCCTGTCATGTATGAATATTTAAATAAAAAAATAATTCTTACAAAAAAATGCAGCTTTTTGAGATGTAAAAAAAAAAAAGAATCTCAACTAAAATCATATCAGATCTTTTTCCACATTTAATGTAATATTGAAACCCAGAAAATTCATGTAAGAAATGAAAAGGTCTTTTTGTTTTTCATGTTAACATATTACATAAATTGCACAATTTTGCCTGGGGCAAAGTAAGTTTTGATCATGATTCAAAGCATCAACCTGACTCCTGATTCCTTGGTGAGCGTAGACTTAGGTTATTCTCTCTCGGGAAGGGTTCTGGGCACATTAGAGAGGCTAGAAACAAACAACACGGAGTAACAATTAACAGATTCAGAGGTTTAGTTAACAGCGCAATAAAATCACCTGCTCCTGTGGGAGCATGCTCAGTTTATCAGGTTCACATCAATACTTGTCATTTAAAATCATATTATAATTATTTGTAAGTAGGCAAAATGATTCCAATGATCTTTGACTCATAATCAGAAATGAAAAGCAACAGTAAATGCATTTATACACTTTAGGTTAATTAAACGTGTGGCAGCTGCTCATGGTCTCCAGGGTCTGATCTCTGCTGCAGGCGGCGGGTCGTAAACACCGTGTCTCTCTCGGCCTTCCTGATCTCAGTGGATAAAATGACGGCTACAGAGGAGAACAAACAAATGTGCTAGAGTGCTTCGCAACAGAGCTGTTTTCTTTTCCTTATAGTGGAATAGAATGTATTTTTTCTTCTAGTGGCTCTTTTAATATTCGGCTTTCAGATCTACTCTTTCAAACTAAGCAGTGATGCTCTGTAGTTCTGGAGCTCATTATTCAATGCTGTAGATTTTTTTGGAGGGTCACTTAAGATTTGGGTGGGTTATGAGGACAGGAGCATAGGGGATCATACTCTGGATTTATTGAGGTGTGTTGGTCAGGATGGCTGTGGTGGAGATGAGCGAAACTCTTGGATTGGAGGCTCTACGGGGACAGAGCGCTGATTCTCTACAACCTGTTTCCAGAATGGTGCGGGTGTTCATCAGCTCCACACACTCAGGTAAGGCTTGCATTGCTTGTTTTAGTTTTCTTAACTCTGTTTTTTGCTAATAATTGTGGCCGACATGCATTGGAGAAAAACATTTATTTCATAATGTGAGCCCCACCCCCCCCACACACTTTCAATTGTTTTACTTCAATGAAAGGTTAGATTTTTTTTAATGAAAGATCAAAAAGATAAACATTGCAGATTTATTTTCACATCCGCCTTTGCTCATATTTATCAACGGTGTCAATATTAGTGGAGGGCACAGTATATATATACTTTCTCACATATTATCGGCACATAATGTTCATGTATAGTATTTATAACTAAGCTACAATATTTGTAAGTTAAGGCAAAGATAGTTTTTGTAGTATTATTGAAATATTAAAATAATCCTGAACAATCATGATAGTTATACATAATACAAATGACCATTGTAGCAGACAATCAATATCCTACATAACGCTACTGGTTTTGTAAAAAGCATATCAATAGTGTAATGACTGTGTAATTAATAAGCGAGATAACATACAATATTAAATATCACAAAATGAACTCCTTCAGGGCCTGCCATTAATAAACTACATTTTATTTGGCAGACATGAAAAATGAGAGAAATGCATTCTGGGAGAAGGCCTATTCTGAGTTGCAGGCCCACTGCCAAAGTTTGGGTCTCGTCTTTGAGGTTTGTGTTGAAAATGTAGTCTAGTTTAATTCTGGTGGGAATGCTTTATTTATAATTATTTAACTTTTTTTTTTAACAAAACATATCGACTGGTCAAAGATCATAATATTTCTTTTGGCTTGTTATTGTGAATTTTGTTTGGTTTTTCTCGCAGTTAGTGGATCTCAGATGCGGAGTGCGTGACATGCTCACAGCTGATCATTTGACAACGGAACTGTGCATTAAAGAAATTAAAACCTGTCAGAGAATATCAGATGGGCCGACTTTTATTGTAAGTGGCACAATCAACATTATTACATTTTATTCAGTCTTTGCCATTTAACACCTTTAGGTCATCAGGTTTGTTTTGGTTCTCATTGCATTGCACTGTTTGCTTTTGTCAGGCTCTGCTCGGTAATCAGTACGGCCATCGCCCCATCCCACACCTTATACCAGAGATGGAGTATGAGTCGCTGGTATCAAAACTTTCCAAAGATACAGAGAGTTTAACGCTCCTTAACCAATGGTTCTCCAAAGACAGTAACTCAGTCCCACCCACATATATCCTCCATCCAATCACAGCTCACTATCCTCATTACAATGACAAGAGATCTGAGAGTGGAAAGTTGCATGATAATGATGTCATATCCTGGAATCTGACAGAGTCACGACTGCTGCAGGCTCTCCGCACTGCTGCCCAACAGGCTGAGAGAGACGGGGATATCAGTGTTGACCACAAGCACAAGTTTTTCAAATCTGGTGAGATATTATGAAACTTTCCACAAATATGGTGCAGAATTGGACCATTTTTTGTCATTCCAGACCTGTATGACTGACTGACTTCAGCGCAACACACACATACACAAATACATTTTTGAATAATTTTCTTATCCATACAGTAAAAGTCAAAAACATAGGTTCCAAAACATCACTGGGCCCCACTGACGTTCATTGTATAAACATTGTTTTTAAAATACATTGTTCTTTTGAAGAAAGAAATACGTACAGGTTTGGAGTGTCATGAGGATGAGTTAGTATTTTTGGAGTTTCATTTTATGTTTCTTTTATATGTGGGTTTCCAAACAGGTTAACCAAACAGGATGTTACTTCTTGGGTGTCACAGTTTTTGATAATTTTGTTGTATTTGGTAAAATCATATGGTAACAGGGTTGTAACATTGTTTTTGGTAAATAAAGTGAATAGTAAAAGATGTTAGATTATAGTTTATCTAACAATTCTAAATATATATATATACAGTGGGGAGAACAAGTATTTGATACACTGCCGATTTTGCAGGTTTGCCCACTTACAAAGCATGTAGAAGTCTGTAATTTTGATCATAGGTACTCTTCAACTGTGAGTGATGGAATCTAAAACAAAAATCCAGAAAATCACATTGTATGATTTTTAAGTAATTCATTTGCATTTTATTGCATGACATAAGTATTTGATACATCAGAAAAGCAGAACTTAATATTTGGTACAGAAACCTTTGTTTGCAATTACAGAGATCATAGGTTTCCTGTAGTTCTTGACCAGGTTTGCACACACTGCAGCAGGGATTTTGGCCCACTCCTCCATACAGACCTTCTCCAGATCCTTCAGGTTTCGGGGCTGTCGCTGGCCAATACGGACTTTCAGCTCCCTCCAAAGATTTTCTATTGGGTTCAGGTCTGGAGATTGGCTAGGCCACTCCAGGACCTTGAGATGCTTCTTACGGAGCCACTCCTTAGTTGCCCTGGCTTTGTGTTTCGGCTCGTTGTCATGCTGGAAGACCCAGCCACGACCCATCTTCAATGCTCTTACTGAGGGAAGGAGGTTGTTGGCCAAGATCTCGCGATACATGGCCCCATCCATCCTCCCCTCAATACGGTGCAGTCGTCCTGTCCCCTTTGCAGAAAAGCATCCCCAAAGAATGATGTTTCCACCTCCATGCTTCACGGTTGGGATGGTGTTCTTGGGGTTGTACTCATCCTTCTTCTTCCTCCAAACACGGCGAGTGGAGTTTAGACCAAAAAGCTCTATTTTTGTCTCATCAGACGACATGACCTTCTCCCATTCCTCCTCTGGATCATCCAGATGGTCATTGGCAAACTTCAGACGGGCCTGGACATGCGCTGGCTTGAGCAGGGGGACCTTGCATGCACTGCAGGATTTTAATCCATGACGACGTAGTGTGTTACTAATGGTTTTCTTTGAGACTGTGGTCCCAGCTCTCTTCAGGTCATTGACCAGGTCCTGCCGTGTAGTTCTGGGCTGATCCCTCACCTTCCTCATGATCATTGATGCCCCACGAGGTGAGATCTTGCATGGTGCCCCAGACCGAGGGAGATTGACCGTCATCTTGAACTTCTTCCATTTTCTAATAATTGCGCCAACAGTTGTTGCCTTCTCACCAAGCTGCTTGCCTATTGTCCTGTAGCCCATCCCAGCCTTGTGCAGGTCTACAATTTTATCCCTGATGTCCTTACACAGCTCTCTGGTCTTGGCCATTGTGGAGAGGTTGGAGTCTGTTTGATTGAGTGTGTGGACAGGTGTCTTTTATACAGGTAACAAGTTCAAACAGGTGCAGTTAATACAGGGAATGAGTGGAGAACAGGAGGGCTTCTTAAAGAAAAACAGGTCTGAGAGCCGGAATTCTTACTGGTTGGTAGGTGATCAAATACTTATGTCATGCAATAAAATCTAAATTAATTATTTAAAAATCATACAGTGTGATTTTCTTGATTTTTGTTTTAGATTCCGTCTCTCACAGTTGAAGTGTACCTACGATAAAAATTACAGACCTCTACATGCTTTGTAAGTAGGAAAACCTGCAAAATCGGCAGTGTATCAAATACTTGTTCTCCCCACTGTATATATATATATATATATATATATATATTAACTTCTAATTATTAAGAAATGTGAACCAATACCATATTTATGGAAATAGTCCTCTAAGTTTAATGAGTCCTGTCCTAGTTTTTCCTATTATTTTAATGATTATCGTGTTATTTGCGTATGTTTCATAGTCTTAGAGTATGAAATGGAGCACGGCTTTCTCAAGACTCAAAGGGATGCATCAGCTGTGCTGTTTATCCGTGAACTGCCTCGACTTAGTAAAAGAGACTGCAAGAAAAACTTTGCAAAGTTTCTTCTGGACGTCACAGCTGATGGCTTGCTTGACACAGAAGCCCGGGAGCTCTTGGCCGACCTGAAGCAACGCATCTGCAACACAGGTCGCCTCCAACCTCTCTGCATGGAGCTCAGCAAAGGAGCTATGGACCCGAGCCGCAAAGAACACAAGGAATATCTGGGAAAAATGTGTGAGCAGGTAACATCTCAAATGAAGGAACTAATCAGCAGGAACGCTCTGAAAACTTCAGGAGGTTGTAACACAGTACATCCAGGATGGTCCTGGTTGAAACAGGAGCTCTTTCATCACGCCATGCTGAGCGAGGAGAAGTGTTCTGTGTTTAAAGGGAGGGACAGCATTCTGGGAAAGATCTGCATCACCATGTGGGAGTCCAATAATGCTTGCCATGAACCTCTTCTGGTTCATGGACCATCAGGGGTTGGTAAAACAGCTCTGCTTTGCAAACTGGCACAGGAAATGCGAGGCGTTGTAGATCATCGGGGAGTTGTGGTGCTGAGGTTGCTGGGAACATCTCCACTCAGCTCGGATGTTGACTCTGTTCTCAGAGGTGTATGTCTTCAAGTGTGTGGAGCTTCAGGGTTGCAGTTCCCCCACCCACATATTGCCAACACGCATGAAGAGCTAGTCCGGTTTTTCCATTTCATGTTGGAAGACGTGTCAAAACAAGGAGACACGCTCCTAATCATTCTAGACTCAGTGGACCAGCTGTTAGAGGCAAACAAACCCCATAAACTAGACTGGATACCTAAAGCGATCCCACCTAATGTACATATTGTGCTCTCTACTTCTGATGACTGTGCTGAGAAATGTAAATCTTTGGTTTCAGCAGAGCAAAACATCTTTAGAGTGGAACTTTTCAAAGACGATCAAGGGAAAGACATCATTGATGCATACATGAGCGCAGCTGGACGCAAGCTGACCTCAGAACAGTTGGACACCATCTTACACAGCTTCCAGCAAAGCGGAAGCCCTTTGCATCTGAAACTCATACTAGACATTGCTAAACAGTGGTCCTCCTGGACCTCCATGTCTAGTGTTCACCTGGGCATCTCTGCACAGGAAGTGATGACCCAGTTTTTGCAATCACTTGAGGAGAATCATGGGAAGAAGCTAGTTAGTCATGCTTTGAGCTTCATATTAATATCAAGGTGAGTCATATTTTGTTTTGTTGGTGTAGCAAGACCCAATAAGTTAACTTTTTGATGATAGATGAGGATGCTTTAATTTGATATAATGGCATCTTTAAACTGCCGTGCTGTCTCACCTCCAAATTAGATGTAAAAATGCATAAAATATGTAAAAAAAAATATGCCAAAGTAGCATCAGAACCACCTTCAATACTACCGTTGTCATGACAGGCAGTATGCATTCATTTATGTGGCTGTGCATGAGAATCAGCTTGTGACCATGTCATAGATTGTTTCTTGTGATTGTAATTCCTGTGTAAATACCAAGGTTGTGCACCATTCAAAATTACAAATTTAAAAAAGTTTATTTTATTTCAAGTAATAAAAGTTTTTTTTATGGTTTTCTTTTTAGTTAACTATAGCCCCGTTTCCACTGAAATTACCCGGAACAATTTGTCCCAGGAACTTTTTTCCCCCAGACCTGTTGCTGTCTGCGTTTCCATCGCGGTTTAGTACTGTGAAGATTAGTCCGGTGACGTAGGACTGCATGTGACTTTCCAGTTCCCACTGGATTTGGTCCTCCGCATATAAACTTAATAAAGCCTGAACCTCATCGTTGGTCCATTGGTCCTATTTTTTAAACTCCATTGTTGATTCGAATAGCAAACAACTCTTACTGCACGCACCGCATCAGACTTTTAGGTTGAAATAAAATGCTGTGTGAACTCAACCAATCAGCATGTTCAGCGCCCAAGTCCCACCCCCGAAAGTTCCTGAACTTTGAAAAAATACTACGGCCCTGTCCCAAATGGCACGCTAAGCACTTGTGGCCTTCCTCCGGCTCCACACTCTAATGATGTAATGCTTTGAATGTCGGGTAGAAGCCTGCATCAAGGGAGCATTGTGGCCAAGCGCATCTTTCTGAAACCTAAAATGACACATGGGACACCATATGGTCTGATGTTCTTCACGGGGATATGAACGTGGCAGCCATTGTAAGAAAGCAAGACCGCAAATGTACATGAAGTGTTCCATTTGGGACAGGGCCTACCTCGCAAGCAGGGATGCTTTGAGGGGGAAATTTTTACCCGGAACTTAATTTAGACCCCGGTTCCTGCGGTCGAAACACATCGAGTACCACCCCAAAGTCCCTAGTTCCTGGGGAAAGTTCCTGCGGTGGAAACGCGGCTTTTAATAACCATGATTTAAGCAGCCTCTGTGCTACATTAAGAAGTCTGCATGAATTCACTTGTGGTATATTTGCCGCTTTAGATGAGTCAAATACTCGCTTTCATAATTGGCAGGTCTAACTCTTATTTTTGACATTTCACACAGTAACGGAAGTCTAAGTTTTTAAATGTAATTATTTGCCTTTTACATATTCAACAGACATGGACTTTCAGAGGCAGAGTTACAGGATGTCTTGTCATTAGATAATGATGTTCTGGCCGAGATCTATAAGTACTGGCTTCCTCCAAGCCACACACTCCTGCGATTCCCGCGTCTTCATTGGTCACAGCTCCGGCATGACCTGAGAGCTCATCTGGTGGAGAGATGGGAGGGGGGTGTTATTCTACTGGGTTTCGCTCACAGGTAAAGGTTTGCTTAGACCTTTTTGTTTGCCACCGACATTTTCGAATTTTCTAAACTACGATCAGTCTCAGTGAAATGTAATATTTTTTTGCCTGGTAATATAAAAGGAATGGAGAACAAAGGAAAATTTAAGTTTCAAATACACAGCTACTTTGAATGGGATCTACCAGCAGGGGCTAACTGGCCAATTCTAATCAGTCAAAACTTGACCCCTTGACAATCTCTAGTCTGCAAGTCGACAGCCCTCTAGGAAAAATCCTAGTGCTCCCTATTGCCCATTCTATTACTGTTCTCATCTTAGCCCTTACTTTTCTTAGGCAGTTCACAGAGCTGGTAAGAAAGAGATATTTGTCACGCAATGTGGAAGCTGACATGCACTCCATCCTTGCTGAGTATTTCTCAGGACAGTGGAGTCAAGGGCAGCTCAGGCCTATTCTTCTGCCCTCGCTAACCACACTGCTAAATGCTGACAGAAAGGTATTGTTCAAGGTCACAAAATCAGCATTATGTCAAATATGTTTTAGATGTAATTAACCTTTAAATGCACACATTTTTTGATGGTAAAACATGCTATATTTTCAAGGTACCACCCCAGCCCTTGTGGTTCACTGGAGAAGTTGCCAATTTACGGAAGCTTCATGAACTGCCCTATCACCTCGCTCACGCAGGCAAATGGGAGGAGCTACGCCAATCAGTGCTTGGTGAGGTTTGGATAGGTTTACCACTTTAGACATTCTACTAACTATAGTAACTGCAACTACATGTCAACTAACTCTCATTAGAATATTAGTAGGCTGAATTAGACTGTTAGTAGACTGTTAGGTTAAGGTTAGGTGTTAGGGTTCAGGCTAGTAGAATAAGTTGACATGGAGTTGCAAAGTTACTTATAGTTAGTAGAAAATCCAAATAAAGTGTTACCTTGGATAGCAATATATACTTTCAAGGTGGTGGAGGTCCTTTATGTGCAGTCTGTTATCAAACACATAATTTACTCCACCTATCTAGATCTGTTACAGGATTTATGTATGCCTGTTAATGCAGCAGTAGCATATCTTACATACTCACAGCAACATGTCTGTGTATCATAACAGTGTAGCAGATCTAGTCCGCTGAGTCCAAATACATTAACATTGTCATATCCATTTACATGCTAAAACTATTCAGAGAGTTTTCATAATTAAAATAACTTTAAATAAGCAAATCTAAAATAAGAGGTGTATACATGCAATTCATTGACGAACATTTAGACTTTACTTTGCATATGTGACCCTGGACCACAAAACCAGTCATAAGGGTCAATTTTTTGAAATTGAGATTTATACATCATATGAAAGCTGAATAAATAAGCTTTCCATTGATGTATGGTTTGTTAGGATAATATTTGGCCGAGATACAACTATTTGAAAATCTGAAATCTGAGGGTGCAAAAAAACAAAAAATTGAGAAAATTGCCTTTAAAGTTGTCCAAATGAAGTCCTTAGCAATGCATACTACTACTAATAATAAATGTTTGATATATTTACGGTAGGGAATTTACAAAATATCTTCATGGAACATGATCTTTACTTAATATCCTAATGATTTTTTACATAAAAGAAAAATCGATAATTTTGACCAATACAATGTATTGTTGGCTATTGCCACAGATATACCTGTGTGACTTATGACTGGTTTTGTGGTCCAGGGTCACATATTTTAAATAAATAAATATATATGAGCCAGACAATTACTGTTCCACTAAAAGAACACAGAATAACACCATTTTGAGTTTTGCTAGGTTGCGTATTATCCTTTGGTTTTATTTTATTAACAAAAGTCATCATAAATTCAGTCAACAGTTATTTATTTTACTTGTAATAAAGTATGCAATTTACTTGTAATATGATACAGACATGCACATAATGCGAAATTCCACAGGTGTCTCTTTTCATCTGATCACAGTATGTCTAATTTTAGCATTCTTTTCTTTAAAAAAAAAAAAAAAAAGAAAAGAAAAGCAAGAATCTATTGTATATTTTCTCAATTTTCCCTATATAAATGAATGGGTAATTGGTTACCGTATGTTATGTTGACAGTATAGTAAACCTTTGTAAATCTATTCCCCACTAAATGACTAACTGACAACTGTTCTTTGTTTTTATGTTTTTGTAAACTTTAAATATATGAAAACATGACTGTGCATTTATTCTCACAGGCAGTCTGGATTGGTTGTGTTGTAAAACTCTGCAGTGTGGCGTGAGCTGTGTTATTCAGGACCTGTTGCTTTGCACTGACCTCACAGATTGTCCAGAGATACAAATGCTGAAAGAGACATTTCTGCTGCTTAAGCCCTCATTCGATTTTAGCGATGGCCATGTGGGTAAGTATGGGACTTCCGTAGGCGGTGTTCTACCAATGATATTCATTTAATATATTGAAATAAGATCTATTTGTAAGGCAATATTAAGCATGTTTAAAAAACAAACAAATAAAAAAAAAAACATTAAAATCCACCATAGCTCACAATTTCAATTTCTGTCTCTCAATTATTTATAGTATTGGGTCATGTTTTCATGACATTGAAATTGGAGTTTTGTAGCTTTTAGTTTATGTTAGCTTAGAGGTCATCTAGAGGAAAGAAAACTGCACGTACTGAACTGTCGTTACACCCTTCATCTTAAAATTGAATAAGTCAAAATTTATGAGTTGCTTCTGCATGATCAATTGCCCAATGGGTTTTTTTTACTTTATAAAATTCAAATTGAATTATTTGTTATTTTATTGTTAACTACATTTAAAAATATTAATTAAATACACAAGTTTAAATATGGCTATTCATTTGTCAGTTTTTAGAGCACTCTTAAAAAAGATAAGATATATTTTGAAGACATTTTGAAGACAAAAGAAGATATGTCGGTAACCAAACAGTTGATGGGCCCAATTGACTTCCATAGTATTCTTTTCCATATTATGGAAGTCAGTAGGGCCCATCAACTGTCTGGTTACCAGCATTCTTCAAAATATCTTCTTTTATGTTCAGCAGAAGAAAGAAATTCATACAGGTTTGGAACAACTTGAGGGTGAGTAAATGATGACAGAACTTTCATTTTTGAGTGAACTTTAAATCCTCCATAAATATTAGTGTGAGAGTTCCTTTATTTAGTCACAGGAAAACCAATCACACCAATTCATCATCCTTCCACATTCCATTTAAATATTATGGGCAGTTCAAGAAACATCTTAAACATAATTTAAAACAATGTAACTGTATTTTTTTAACTTGATCAATTCCTTTATCTCACTCTTTTATAAGATCCCTCACTTTTGGTCACGGAGATCTTCGCCAGGCTGCAGGGCCTTGCTGATCTCTACCCCTCTATGATTGGTCAGCTGTGTTCTCAGTGCGTGAACTGGTTTGGATCCTGTACTGACCCAGTGCTTGTGCCCAAATGCAGCTTCTTTCAGGCCCCTGGGGGCCCACTAAAGAGCACGCTCACGGGGTTCACTAAAGGTGACAAAGGAGCTCAATCTTGCTTTTGTTAAAGTAAAACTAAACTTCCCAGATGAGCTATTGCTAATCGGCTTAATGTGATTTCATAGCATCACATGTGTTTTCTTGACTTTTTAAGGGGTAAAGGCTGTCGTGCTATGCTCAAAGAGGGAGCTGCTGGTAGCGGGTTCAGAGGATGGGCTGATCATAGTCTGGAGTCTAAGCCATCTACAGACTCTTCATACTCTTTCTGGACACACAGGTAGGTTTTTAGCAATGTAGAAAACAAGGGCGTAGCAAATCGGGGGACGTACTTGATTCCAAGCAAAATCTATACTGAAGTGAGGAAATCTGGGCTCAACTTTTTTATTTGAAGGATCCCCTAAGATTTCAAATTAACATTTCAATTATTTAACGACACATTCGCATATTCAAGGTTCTATGATGCCAGTTAATGGTCACACGACAACCATGCAAGTGATTAGATAAAATATTTAACCTTTTTTAAGTGTTTTATTTTGACTTTGTAGCTGGTGGACTGAAACCTGTATCAGTTCATTCACACTGGTGTTTTAGGAATAATAATAAAAAAAAATTATACATTTTTAATAATAATTATTTTAACTAATTACAAAAATATATAGACAAAGAAAAATATATATTACGGTTGTAAATTACAATTATACTGTAAAATAATAAATGAAAATACACTATATTGCCAAAAGTTTTGGGACGCCTGCCTTTACATCAAATCAAATCAAATCACCTTTATTTATATAGCGCTTTTTACAATGGCAATTGTTTCAAAGCAGCTTCACAGTGGTAACAGGAAAATAATGCAACGGAATTTGATTCGGCTGTACAGCCGCTCTGGTGAAAACGGTGATGTCATCCAGCTCATTTCAATTATCATATAGTGTCAATGCGGGCAGATCAGTAATATAGTTGAAATTTAAGTGTAAAATTTAGTTTACATGCAAATCTGTAGGGTTTAATATGGAGTTGGCCCACCCTTTGCAGCTATAACAGCTTCAACTCTTCTGGGAAGGCTTTCCACAAGGTTTAGGAGTGTATTTATGGGAATTTTTGACCATTCGTCTAGAAGCACATTTGTGAGGTCAGGCACTGATGTTGGACGAGAAGGCCTGGCTCGCAGTCTCCACTCTAATTCATCCCAAAGGTGTTCTATCGCGTTGAGGTCAGGACTCTGTGCAGGCCAGTCAAGTTCCTCCACACCAAACTCGCTCATACATGTCTTTATGGACCTTGTTTTGTGCACTGGTACACAGTCATGTTGGAACAGGAAGGGGCCATCCCCAAACTGTTCCCACAATGTTGGGAGCATTAAATTGTCCAGAATGTCTTGGTATGCTGCAGCATTAAGAGTTCCTTTCACTGGAACTAAGGGGCCAAGCCCAACCCCTGAAAAACAACCCCACACCATAATCCCCCCTCCACCAAACTTTACACTTGGCACAATGCAGTCAGGCAAGTACCGTTCTCCTGGCAACCTCCAAACCCAGACTCGTCCATCAGATTGCCAGACAGTGAAGCGTGATTCGTCACTCCAGAGAACACGTCTCCACTGCTCTAAAGTCCAGTGGCCGTGTTTTACACCACTGCATCCGACGCTTTCTTTCACAAATGTTTGTAGAAGTCTGCATGCCTAGGTGCTTGGTTTTATACACCTGTGGCCATGGAAGTGATTGGAACACCTGAATTCAGTGATTTGGAGGGGTGCTCCAATACTTTTGGCAATATAGTGTATCTTACATTACAATTCACTTTCAAACGTTTAAATTCTTTAAGCTTCAAACATTTCAAATTCTCAGGCTTTTATTTTAGCAAAATACTGCTGAAATGCTGTAAACTTCTATCCACAAAAATGTTGAAAATTTTTTTTTAAATAAAGTGAACCTAATGCACATTGTGTTCCCAAATGCACATTAAATTTGCTGCACATGCAGAGATGGAGTTTGTTGCATTTACTGTGAACCGTCCGTCCCTGGTAGAAACATTAATAATGCTCTAGTGAACACTGTTCAAGTATATGAAAATATAAAAACTTTTGGTTTAGTCTTGATCTTTAATTTCTCTTTCTCTGTGTAGCGGGGGTGCTGTCTCTGAAGATGATGGATAAAACCAATAACTGTCTGTCTACTGCACTCGATGGCACACTAAGAAAATGGTGTCTGATAAGTGGACAACAGCTTTTCTGCATCACTGATGCAGTGTCTGTCCAAACACACACCCCTGCACATGTCCATTTGATTGAAGAAAGGAAGATTATCATAACCAACCCAAGCAGCCTAGTATGATTTTTTTTTTTTTTTTCTGAAAGGAACAGTTATACTATATACAGTTATACTATATACAGAATACTAAAATGAAAATTATGTTATTATTCACTCACCCTCATAACATACCCATCCTGTCATTATTTCTGTGTAATAGTAATAAAATATTTTTGGAAAGAAGAAATTCGAAAGAATCTCCATGTAGATTTTTTTTACAAACAGATGTGAGAAGGTTAGGGTGGGGGGTGTAATAAAATCAATAGTGACAGAATTTTCATTTTTGCGTTCCTTTAATAATTGATATAACTATGTTGAATGTTGTTGTGTACAGTTTCTCATTCCCATCCTTTCATGTATAGGTTAAAGCTTGGCACTTGGACACTGCCGAGCTCCTGTATGAGGTGACAGCAGGGGTTTGTTCTGTTCTTGGTGTTGTGGGAGATGTCGTAGCATGCATATGCAGTGAGGGAGCACTCTGTTTTTATAACATATCCACGGGCATGCAGAATTCCCAGACCCCCCTACCCTGCTCTGCTGGACACCATGATATTACCTGTTCTCTGACACTCACCAAATATGGCAAGATACTCATTGCTTTTGGGGAAGGCCGTCTACATTCGGTATGTACCTTATTTCAGTAAAGACTGAGCAAAATGTAGAATTTCAGCTTTATTCGAAGGTGTTTGTGTGTGTGCAGGTATGGAGCCATGGAATTGAGTCTGTGGTTGATCTTCCCACTCCAGCTTTGTTCCTCAGAACATCTGAGGATGAAAAACTGCTGTTTGCAGGTGCCTTTACACGTGTCATTGTCTGGTTATCTTTTCTCATTTATTAATTACTCTTTAAGTGTGCGTCACTAATATAACACTGCTTCCTAACACCCCCCCCCCCATTCTTCCATTAATCAGCCATTATCATTCGTCGAAATGATGTGTATCATTCGTCAGGCCTTTTACTTGCCTACATTATCAAACAGCTAATAATGTGTTGCTAATGTTGCACAAACCATGTTCCTGTTCACCACCTCAGAGTCACACAGCTGCCTTCTAAAAATCAGTATCTTTAGAAACGCTTTGAACAACTTAGAAAGGCATATAGTTCATCATAACATCGTAATATACATCATATACATAATTTACCGGCTATATTGCTAAATGTACTCGATTTTTCATATCAACAGAAAAATATAGCGGGATAACCTGGCTTCTCTTGAGACTCGCCTGCTTCAGAAAATAGTTAATGATACTCTTTTTTTTGCATTGTTGTAAAATACTTTTTATAAAATAAAAAAGACATGAATATGTATCAACTTTAATAACATTTTGAAAAGGGTGCAAAATATGGCTTAATTTTTTTAAATTATGATTTAACAAGATGAAGTATAACCTTCAGATTTGTTGTTTGACCACCTCAGTGGATCAAACTAAATATTGGACCCACATTATATTAGGTGGCCTTAACTACTATGTACTAACATTTAAATGAATCATTTGATACAATGCACTTATTGTGTACATACATGTTTTTACATTGTACTTACTTTTTTAAAATTAGCTGCATGTAATTACATCTGTAATTAATTTCTGTAGTTACTTTTATAATTACACTGTTGACACTTCCCTTACACCTAACCCTACCCTTAAACTTACCCATACCACCACACCTGTCACTAACTTTACCCATATCCCACCTCAATATCAGCAAAAGTGTTTTGCAATACAATATGAACACAATAAGTACATTGTACTTATTTTTTGATATAAGTACATAGTAGTTAAGGCCACCTAATATAAAGTGGGGCCTAAATATTTTATTAGCTGTTTTTGTAAAATTAGCATGTATTTGTAAAATAAAATAGTTATATACACCGATCAGGCATAACATTATTCCTAATATTATGATGGTCCCCCTTTTGCTGCCAAAACCTGACCCTGACCCATCGAGGCATGGACTCCACTAGACCCCTGAAGGTGTGCTGTGGTATCTGGCACCAAGATGTTAGCAGCAGATCCTTTAAGTCCTGTAAGTTGCGAAGTTGGGCCTCCATGGATCGGACTCGTTTGTTCAGCACATTCCACAGATGCTCGATTGGATTGAGATCTGGGGAATTTGGAGGCCAAGTCAACACCTCAAACACATTCCTGAACCATTTTTGCTTTGTGGCAGGGTGCATTATCCTGCTGAAAGAGACCACAGCCACCAGGGAATACTGTTTCCATGAAAGGGTGTACATGGTCTGCAACAACGCTTAGGTAGGTGGTACGTGTCAAAGTAACATCCACATGGATGGCAGGACCCAAAGTTTCCCAGCAGAAGATTGTCTGAAGCATCACACTGCCTCCGCCGGCTTACCTTCTTTCCATAGTGCATCCTGGTGTCATGTCTTCCCCAGGTAAGCAGTACACATGCACCCGGCCATCCACGTGATGTAAAAGAAAACGTGATTCATCAGACCAGGCCACCTTCTTACATTGCTCCATGGTCCAGTTCTGATGCTCACGTGCCCACTGTTGGCGGTGGACAGGGGTCAGCATGGGGATTGGTCTGTGGCTATGCAGCCCCATACGCAACAAAATGCACTGTGTATTTTGACACCTTTCTATCAGAACCAGCATTAACTTCTTGAGCAATTTCAGCTAAAGTAGCTCTTCTGTTTCATCGAACCACACAGGCCAGCCTTCGCTCCCCACGTGCATCAATGAGCCTTGGTCGCCCATGACCCTGTCGCCGGTTCACCGCTGTTCCTTCCTTGGACCGCTTTTGATAGATACTGACCACTGCAGACCGGGAACACCCCACAAGAGCTGCAGTTTTGGAGATGCTCTGACCCAGTCGTCTAGCCATCACAATTTGGCCCTTGTCAAACTCAAAATCCTTGCCAATTTTTCCTGCTTCTAACACATCAACTTTGAGGACAAAATGTTCACTTGCTGCCTGTGGCGAGGTGGACGAGCGAGAGACGTGGGAGGCGCGAGCGAGACCGGTGCGTGATTAAGAATGAGCGTCACCTGTGAGGTCTCGAGTCCTCTCATGAGGGAGCTCGGAGGCATATAAGGACGAGCGACACCAGTGAAGGACGAGAGAGGACCAGGCCTGGACTTTACGTTGTGTTTTGTTCATGGTTTATTATGTGTGTGCGCGTGGCAGCCGTCCGTGAGGGGCTGCCCGCGTTACTTTCGTTTTATTTATTTATTTATTTATTTATTAAAGTCATTGTGAGCGTTCGCCGGTTCCCGCCTCCTTCTTCCCTGAACTAAGAACGTCATTACATTGCCTAATATATCCCACCCACTAACAGGTGCCGTGATGAAGAGATAATCAGTGCTATTCACTTCACCTGTCAGAGAATTTTGTTTTAATTCGTCTTTGTTTCCCACATTGTGATTTTTTTTTTCATACACCTTGCTATGTATTCTCTAGAAAACAGATGTGAAAATGTTATTTTAAAAAATCAGTAAAAGTAATTAACAAAAAGCAATAATGACAGGATTTTGAATTCCCTATAATAATTGATACCACTGTGTAGATTGTTGTTAGTTTATAGTTTTCTTTTTCTCTTCCACCCTTTCAAGTATAGGTTAAAGGTTGTCCATTGGATATAAACATTATATTAGCTGTTTTAATTTATATTAGCATATATTTGAGTAATTAAATTAAATTAAAATAAATAATATAACGAATGACTGAACGGGTAACGGTTATAAACTGAAGGATATAACTGAAGCTGTCACTCTAGTTTGGCACGAAGTTTTGATATTTTTGTTTTTCTTATAAATAAAAGGAAATGTTTGTTTGATAATTTTTCTTACAATAAATGTGGTAGCGGGGTTGAATAGCTGAATTTGATGGTTGTAGAATCAGAGCCTCCTTGGGTTGCACACACAATGTGGTGCTGATCTCTACTCCTACCCCTTTTTGGTAATCTACATGAGTTAATTATTATAATAAATATAAGTTAAACATGCTAGTATTGGCTAAGTATAATGATTAATTATTAAGTAAGATTTTATCTTTTCAGAGAACATTCATTTATGCCGATAAACCTATTTGCTTGTTGGAAATCCACTTTGTTGATGTACCTTTTTTGTACCTTTTTTCTTGTTGAAGGATGTGACAGAACATTGTGTGTGTTCCATGTGACACTGACTTCAACCTTTCAGAAGGTTCTGGATCTTCACCATGATGCGTCTGTCCTGTGTGCTGTCTCAAGCAGTGAAGGTAGTGAAATCATCACAAGCGCCCAGGATCGGATTATACGGGTCAGTTTAATCCCTCTCTTCCCAAACAGGTACAGTTTCATCTCACTGCCATTGTCTTTAATGGAAGTTGATCTTCTTGCACTCTTCAAGGTGTGGAGTGTAACCACAGGAGCCCTGCTGGACTGGATCGGTGTGATGGATTCTGCTGTGTCCACTTTGGCTGTACATCAGCGCACTATTATCTCTGCCTCCATTATTACTAACCAGCTCAAAGTATGGCAGCTGGACTACAACACCAAGCACAGGAGCAAGAGTTTCATCCCAGCATACTGCCCCCTAGTGGTCCTGTCGAAAGACAGTGAAACTGTATTCTTTGTCAAAGAGGGAAATAAAACAGAAGTTTTCACCTGGAGCTTTTCGGAAGGTGAAACATGTAATAAGAGGATATTGGTTTTCATTGTTGTAATTATGTGCAAGCTCTTAAAGGGACAGTTCACTCAAAAATGAAAATTCTGTCATCACTTACTCACCCTCATGTCGTTCCAAACCCGTAAGACTTTCATTCATCTTCAGAGCACAAATGAAGATCCTTTTGATGAAATCTGAGAGCTTTCTGTCCCTCCATTGACAGCTATGCAACTACCACTTTGACGCTTCAAAAAGTTCATAAAGAGATTGTGAAACTAATCCATATGAATTGAGCGGTTTAGTCCAAATTTTCTGAATAGACACTATGCTTTATATGATGAACAGATTGAAAAGGCTTTTATTCACATATAAACATTCATCAAACGGAACCTCAAGCATGTTTGCTTGACGTGCTCTCAGAGAAAGCTTTCAGATTTTATCGAAAAGATGTTCATTTGTGTTCCGAAGATGATTGAAAGTCTTACGGGTTTGGAATGACATGAGGGTGAGTAAGTGATGACAGAATTTTATTTTTGGGTGAACTATTACTTTAAAAGTATTTAATTCCAAAAAAAGATTCTTTAGCCAAAGTTCACAATCACATCTTTAACAGGTCTACGGACAGACAGTATGGACGTGTCCTCAGAAGTGTACTGTATGGAATTAGCCCAGCAGAAACATCTACTCTTCTGTGGACTGCGGACTGGTACCGTCCTTATTTACCCATTGGACTTTGCCCTAGAAACCCTGTGCCTGCCACCTCCAGAAAGCCTACCGGCGGTACGCAGCATGGCTATCAGCCCACGGGAGGACAAATTGGCCGTGGCATATGAGGATGCGGTCTGTCTGTTTGAGATTACAGCGAGGGACAGTTTCCCCTGTGTGGACGGCCCATTTGAGAGGTACTCCTTGTGCTTACTGCATTCCCCAATCTCTGCCATGGCTCTGCTGTCAGACTGCAGGCTGCTCTATGGGACCTTTGGTGGTGAAGTTGTAATCTATGACTTTAAGAGCACCACGGCAGCCGAGCTGGATCACCACGGTGCAGCCATAACCTGCATCACCATGAGCAACTGGGACTCGCAGGCGTTGATTGGCTCTCAAGATTGTGTTCAGAAGTTGTGGAATCTGAATCCCGTCTTGCTGAATCACACCATGGAGTACAAGGTGAGGGTTCACAGGTTGCTATAATTTGAGCTTTTTTAATTAGCATTTTTATTCTGTTAACAATTAATTTAAATAGAGTTTATTGTTAACATGCTGTTAAGCTAACACTGTTGAGTAAGCATAAGAAATACTTAAATACATAAAATACTTGCCTGTTTTGGTCTTTTTTTTGGCTCTGCTTACAGTTTTAACAGAGTTTCTTGTTAGCATGTTGCAAGTTAACAGTGTGATACTTGAATAAGCGTAAAAATACAGACTACTCACAAATAATACATAAAATAGTATATTTAACTATTTTTGAACTAATTTGCCTGTGGTTGGGTCTATTTTAGCTCTATTCACAATATTTTTTTATTGGAAGTTGTTATTAGCATGTTGCTATGCTAACAGTGTGATAGGCTTCTCAAATAAGCATAAAAAGTACATACTTCTCACAAATATTTATTAAAAATTGTCATTTTTTAATTTAAAAAAAAAATGTTTTCAGTTTTTCCCCCCTCCCAAACCAGTTGAGCGAAAAGCTGCAGCCCACATTTACTTTCATTAGTCAACTCAGTCTCAGTCACCTGTCAAGAAAAGTTTAGATTTCATGGATTTAGTCTAGAATTTAGACAAATCATTGATGGATCCGACTGTGACAAAACAGTAATGCTCTGTATCAGGATGTGCTACCAACTCATACAAAGGTTAGGGTTTAGTACGTATATGTTTCCGCGTTGTGTAGGCAATCAGCACAGTGATTAACTTGACTTAACTTGACACAAAAATGCTTTAACTGAACTTGTCTTAGTTGCCTTAATCAAAGTGCCTTATCCAGTTGCCTTCTCCATGAAAGATATTTTAGTGTTACTTTACAAAAAATATATGAAAAAATCCAGTTTTTCATTTGTCTTATTTTCCAGGTAGAATATCTAAAAGTCGTTAAAACCATATAAATTTACCTGAGAAACAGTACTGAATAAGATAAGACATGTTTTCAGATATTGTATATGTCAGGGTTATGTTTAAGTCTGTTTAGTTTCATAGTGTTCTGGTTTCGTTTTCCCTGTTCCTGTTTTGCCTGTGTTCCATTATTAGCTTCCATAGTTACTTATTACTTCCTCACCTGTTCTTATTTCTGTTGATTACTCTCTCTATGTATTTAAACCCTTAGTTTCCTCTTTTCTTGGTTCCGTGTCGTTTTGGTTTATGTGGTTGTGTACTATCTTATTCCGTGTGATCTCCTGCATGTTCCCTTTTGGATTTATTTTATGTTTTTGTTATATTCTCCTGTGTCATGTGCTTTCTACAGCCACAGTACATGACAGTATATTTAATACAAGTGTATTTGGCTAATTGCATTGGCAGATTTCTTTGATTGTTTTAACTATAAACCAAAATGTATGTTTTATCTATTTTTAGTTGCACTTTATTTTACAGTATACAGTTGCTCCTAGTTATTACATGGTTATTGTAAGGTGCAGCAAAATATATAATAGTGTTATTTTTTACTAGAAATCAAGTCAACAAGAACTAATCAACTTTTTTTTTTCAGTGTGACTTAATGCTGCCAATAAACAACTGCTGTGTGACATTTAAAGGACAAGTGTTGTCTTTTTCCGTCCTCTAGGGTTTTTATTATTTTGAAGGTGTCCTTTGTGCTGTCTTCTCAATAAATGATAAATATGTCTTCACTGGATCCCTGGACAAAACCATCAAAGTCTGGGATGTCTCTAGTGGTGAGGACTGTTCAGTGTTGTATATGACAGTTAAATGTTTATGACTAAAACGTTTGAGGAAGATTCCTTACAGTTAAAATGTATGTCTTGCTAATAATGTCTTTCATGTCTGTTTCAGTTGCTTGATTTTGATAATTTCATTACAGGTTGTTTGCTATACATCCAGTACGTCTACTCTCCAGTCATAAAGATGATGCCACACAAGGACGGATTTGTAGCCGTGTCCCAGCACGGATCTTTCATCAAGGAAGGCTTCCGCTGTCCAGACAGCCTCAAACCTGGATACAACCCCCTCCGTAACTTCCGAGCACATTACCGAGTCACCTCTCGGGAGAAAAGCCTGAATGCTCCACACACCGAGATCAACATGCTGCCAGATTATAACCCTGCTCAGTTCAATTTCATTGGCATCGGTCTGATGAAAACCAAACCATCTAACACATGCATTCTCCTCTAAGTACGTTCTACTTTCTCTTACGATCCAGATTATTTAAGAATAATAAAACAATTTACTATTTAGTCATTTTTATAATAATTTAATCAATTTTACAAGTGTTGTGTAAAAAGTAAAAGTGTGTAAAGGTCAGCATGTTGTATAATATATTTCATTAACATTACAGATAATATCAACAAAGACAAAAATAGTTTTTTTTATGTTAGTACTGAATTTAATCACAGTTTTTGTCTTAGAAACTCACAGTATAATGAAGAGAATAATCCCATTCTTTGCATCTAACTTGTAACATGTTATAACTTGGTATTTCAAAGGCAGTGAATCATTAAATTCCAATGCAAGCACATGTGTGGAAAGTGGGCGTATAAAACCAGTCAAGACTTTCTGTTGCAACAAAGGTTTTGGGTCCTGTTAGATTTCCTCTTCTGTTGAACGGTTCTGATTTGACAGAGCTGTACAGAAGCCAGTGACATCATACATATCTGAAGAAAAGACAAATCATTTATCATGCTCAGTGCAAAGAGTTTGTTCATTTTGTCTTTCTGCACATGAATTTAGTGTATCCTGCCCACAGGTTATGAGCTATAAGTCAGAGATAATGCATGTATTCTATAGTTGTACTGTAGTGGCTCAATGTGGGTTTTAGTGTGATGTGACTTTGGGTGGCTTCTCATGTATAATTAATTGTAATACGTTTAAGAGAATGAGTCCTGTATGAAGAGATTGCGTTCTTTCTTTTTTTTTTTTATGAGATTCATTCCAAATGTAACGTTTATACATACAGTGGGATCCAAAAGACAGTTGAAAATGTTTCAATTTTGCATTTATTTTAAATTGATTTTTTTTTTTTCTCGCTACAAAATAACAACCGAGAAAGGTTTACATGAATTTTGGTATTTCTTTTGGCATGCTCTCCTTTTGCTGTACTCTGACAGCAGACACTCAAGCTGTATGTACTTCACAATTTGGGGTAAAACCTGATGATCCATGTCATCCTGATTTTAAGAATGTTCTAAGAGGCATCCATGAAAGCTTGCAAATCTGACTTTTTGTACTGAGAGAATAGATGTTTGGGTCCCACTGTACTCTCTGTAGTTTTTAATTCCATAACATAACTAGAAGGGAGGAAAATAATAATGATATTTATACAATCTATATTTTAAAAATAAGCATTTGTTTCTGTGTAATTTCTTTGTGCATTAATGTAGTTATATGTTAGTAATGAAATATATATATATATATATATATATATATATATATAGTGTGTATTATATAATACTTAACATTGATCAAATTTGCTATTGTTACAGTTTAAAAATAAATTAAACAGTAGTAGATTTACCAACTGTGTTTTGCTGTAATTTATTTCCCCACATACAGACAATCTCGCCCTAATATATTTTGCAAATTACTGATGTGCTATAACATAAGAAAAAATGGAAAAAACTAAATTACACAGTGCCATGTAAATATTATGACCAATATAAAATATAAATCATAATATTTATACAACAAATTTAGCTATGTTTGATATCGCTAGCTGTATGTGTACAGTATACACCGATCAGGCATAACATTATGACCACTGACAGGTGAAGTAAATAACACTGATTATCTCTTCATCACGGCACTTGTTAGTGGGTGGGATATATTAGGCAGAACATTTGTCCTCAAAGTTGATGTGTTAGAAGCAGGAAAAACGGCAAGCGTAAGGATTTTAGCGAGTTTGACAAGGGCCAAATTGTGATGGCTAGACGACTGGGTCAGAGCATCTCCAAAACTGCAGCTCTTGTGGGGTGTTCCCGGTCTGCAGTGGTCAGTATCTATCAAAAGTGGTCCAAGGAAGGAACAGTGGTGAACGGCGACAGGGTCATGGACGGCCAAGGCTCATTGATGCACATGGGAGAGAAGGCTGGCCCGTGTAGTCCGATCAAACAGACGAGCTACTGTAGCTCAAATTGCTCAAGAAGTTAATGCTGGTTCTGATAGAAAGGTGTCAGAATACACAGTGCATTGCAGTTTGTTGCGTATGGGGCTGCATAGCCGCAGACCAGTCAGGGTGCCCATGCTGACCCCTGTCCACCGTCAAAAGCTCCAATGTGAGCATCAGAACTGGACCACGGAGCAATGGAAGAAGGTGGGCTGGTCTGATGAATCACGTTTTCTTTTACATCATGTGGATGGCCGGGTGCGTGTGCATTGCTTATCTGGGGAACACATGCCACCAGGATGCACTATGGGAAGAAGGAAAGCCGGCGGAGGCAGTGTGATGGGCAATGTTCTGCTGGGAAACCTTGGGTCCTGTCATCCATGTGGATGTTACTTTGACACGTACCACCTACCTAAGCATTGTTGCAGACCATGTACACCCTTTCATGTAAACGGTATTCCCTGGTGGCTGTGGCCTCTTTCAGCAGGATAATGCACACTGCCACAAAGCAAAAATGGTTCAGGAATGTGTTTGAGGTGTTGACTTGGCCTCCAAATTCCCCAGATCTCAATCCAATCGAGCATCTGTGGGATGTGCTGAACAAACAAGTCCGATCCATGGAGGCCCCACCTCGCAACTTACAGGACTTAAAGGATCTGCTGCTAACATCTTGGTGCCAGATACCACAGCACACCTTCAGGGGTCTAGTGGAGTCCATGCCTTGATGGGTCAGGGCTGCTTTGGCAGCAAAATGGGGACCAACACAATATTAGGTCATAATGTTATGCCTGATCGGTGTATATATAAAGTCTGTCTTTCTCTACCTTAACATTGACCATAAGCAAGCATGACGTACTAAAGTGATACTGAAAGCTAATTAGATGAAAAGGAACAACAGTGCATTGTAACTGCTTTTAGATAATAAAATTAAGTATATGTTTATTTACAGTTCATTTTTGAGGAGGCCCAAATTCCCTTGCCTGTTCTAAACAAGATGTATCAAGACCTGATTTCACGCATGGAGAAGTTACTAAAAGCATGCATTTAAATAAAATTAAAAGGACTTTCAGTAGGAAAAATAAATGTGTGTTGTGCGCCTCACCTCAAGGAACAGTAGGACGAGGGTCATTCCTCCGACCAGCAGAAGGTTCTGTTTTCCCCACCAGACGATCTCATCTAGACAACCAGTGGTGTAGATGAGCCGACTGGCCACACTTTTCTTCATCTTCTGGGTCTCATAGCCACACATAGAGTTGAACACATTCTACACATAAATGAACAGACAGTCTTATAGTGTAGAAAGCAGGCAGCTTTTCATAATTGGTCTAATTTATTAAAAATTATTACAAATTTATTATATATATCATTGACACTACGCTGGCTAGCCCTGCTTGAAATCTCATTGCTTTTGCTCCACATAAATGTATATTAAATACAAAATATGTTTTTGATTGACTGTGCTACTAATAATTCGGTACACTTTACAATAGTTCCATTTGTTAACTACATTAGTTAACATGAAAAATACTTCTACAGCATTTATTAGTCTTAGTTAAAGTTAATTTCAATATTTACTAATACATCAAAAGCGTATATGTTAATATTATTTGGGGGGGGTCTAATGCTATTTCATGCATTATGACTTATTTACACTGTTAAAGAGTTGGATTCTCATGCTAAACAGCCAAAATAAAATAAAAAACAAGTATTTCTGTGCCAAATACACTTCTTCAGGATTTGAATACAAACCCGATTCCAAAAAAGTTGGGACACTGTACAAATTGTGAATAAAAAAGGAATGCAATAATTTACAAATCTCATAAACTTATATTTTATTCACAATAGAATATAGATATATCAAATGTTGAAAGTGAGACATTTTGAAATGTCATGCTAAATATTGGCTCATTTTGGATTTCATGAGAGCTACACATTCCAAAAAAGTTGGGACAGGTAGCAATAAGAGGCCGGAAAAGTTAAATGTACATATAAGGAACAGCTGGAGGACCAATTTGCAACTTATTAGGTCAATTGGCAACATGATTGGGTATAAAAAGAGCCTCTCAGAGTGGCAGTGTCTCTCAGAAGTCAAGATGGGCAGAGGATCACCAATTCCCCCAATGCTGCGGCGAAAAATAGTGGAGCAATATTAGAAAGGAGTTTCTCAGAGAAAAATTGCAAAGAGTTTGAAGTTATCATCATCTACAGTGCATAATATCATCCAAAGATTCAGAGAATCTGGAACAATCTCTGTGCGTAAGGGTCAAGGCCGGAAAACCATACTGGATGCCCGTGATCTTCGGGCCCTTAGACGGCACTGCATCACATACAGGAATGCTACTGTAATGGAAATCACAACATGGGCTCAGGAATACTTCCAGAAAACATTGTCGGTGAACACAATCCACCGTGCCATTCGCCGTTGCCGGCTAAAACTCTATAGGTCAAAAAAGAAGCCATATCTAAACATGATCCAGAAGCGCAGGCGTTTTCTCTGGGCCAAGGCTCATTTAAAATGGACTGTGGCAAAGTGGAAAACTGTTCTGTGGTCAGACGAATCAAAATTTGAAGTTCTTTTTGGAAAACTGGGACGCCATGTCATCCGGACTAAAGAGGACAAGGACAACCCAAGTTGTTATCAGCGCTCAGTTCAGAAGCCTGCATCTCTGATGGTATGGGGTTGCATGAGTGCGTGTGGCATGGGCAGCTTACACATCTGGAAAGGCACCATCAATGCTGAAAGGTATATCCAAGTTCTAGAACAACATATGCTCCCATCCAGACGTCGTCTCTTTCAGGGAAGACCTTGCATTTTCCAACATGACAATGCCAGACCACATACTGCATCAATTACAACATCATGGCTGTGTAGAAGGCTCCGGGTACTGAAATGGCCAGCCTGCAGTCCAGATCTTTCACCCATAGAAAACATTTGGCGCATCATAAAGAGGAAGATGCGACAAAGAAGACCTAAGACAGTTGAGCAACTAGAAGCCTGTATTAGACAAGAATGGGACAACATTCCTATTCCTAAACTTGAGCAACTTGTCTCCTCAGTCCCCAGACGTTTGCAGACTGTTATAAAAAGAAGAGGGGATGCCACACAGTGGTAAACATGGCCTTGTCCCAACTTTTTTGAGATGTGTTGATGCCATGAAATTTAAAATCAACTTATTTTTCTCTTAAAATGATACATTTTCTCAGTTTAAACATTTGATATGTCATCTATGTTGTATTCTGAATAAAATATTGAAATTTGAAACTTCCACATCATTGCATTCTGTTTTTATTTGAAATTTGTACAGTGTCCCAACTTTTTTGGAATCGGGTTTGTATGTTTCGGAAAGTTTTTTTTCGAGTATTGCCCTGTATGACATCATAAAGGGCAGAATTCCTTGTATGGGCACTTCCTCCGGATAAGCGCGTGCGCACATCAACCTGAGCAAGAGCGAGAGCGAGAGCAAGAGCACGCCCATCAACATGCTTCGTTCGGGTTACGGAAGCCATCGGCAGCGCTGTCATTTTGTTTTTAGATCACGAAATCAACAATGTCACTAAAGAAGTGTTGTGTTGTGAGGGAAAGGTAACCTTGTTCAGCTTCCCAAATTACCCAGCATTAAGGAAACAGTGGATGCAGTTTGTTTTTCCGGAGCAGCAACGGAGTTCTGCAAGTGTGTGTGTTTGTTTCCGGGTCGAAACCGCAGGCGTGAGTGAACCTGCATCAAATGTCTGTGTTTTGTTGGTAATCAGCGCATAAGTGCATATAATGTAATCAGCGTGAATGTATAGTGAATCAAAAGTTATCCAGGGATAATGCCATGATGTATTGTGTGTGTGTGTGTGTGTGTGTGTGTGTGTGCTGTGCTCGTGACTCTTTAGCTCCACCCACTGCACTCCTCCACAAGCTCGGCTGTTTTCGGAAAAAATCGGTACAGCGTATCTGTCTTTTATAAATATGATAAAACTAAAGACTCTTCGGAGATATGAAGGATGCAAAACTACTCTATAGGTACTCAAGATTAACATGAGACTGGCAGAAACTGTGTGTTATGTACCCTTTAATATACCTGAAATTACATGAACTAACAATGAACAGTTGTATTTTTATTAAAAAGGTAAATAAATTCTATAACAAATGTATAACTCATTGTTACTGTTGGTACTGTTAGTTAATGCATTAACCAATATCAACTAATGGAACCTTATTGTAAAGTGTCACCAATAATTCAGTATGCAAATATATGTACTAAAGAAGACCAATCAATATTTTGTATGCACATTTTCACTTTAAATTCTAACAGTCTAGGTCAAAGGGATATATTCAAGTGTTTAAAATTCCTTAAAAAGTAAAAAAAAAAAAAATGCATTTACTAAAAACAAAAACAGATAGCACACCTAAGACTTCTGCATTAGGCGTTTCAGGATTTGACACAACCTGACCTCATTCTTTAGCCGTATACAGCAAGAGAAGGGCACTCCATAGGCCTCCAGACTGGGATTTTGGTCTGATGAGTTGAAGTACATGTTTTTTGACCAGTCTAAGAAGGAATCCACCCCACAGCACTTGAACTACAGGACAGAGAGAGATCAACAGTGCGACCCATTTCATGCACCAGCCTATCATGCTTAACTACATAAACTATATTGTTCAAAAGTTTGGTGTCAGTAATTTAAAAATAATAATAATACTTTTATACAGCAAGAATGCATGAACGTGATCAAAAGTGTAAAGACAAAATGTTACAAAAGATTTCTGTGTCAAATATATGCTGTTATTTTGAACATTCTATTCATCCTGAAAAAAAAAAGTATCATAGTTTCCACAGAACTATTAAGCAGCACAACTGTTTTCAACATTGATAAGAAATTTTTCTTAAGCCAATCCACATATTAGAATGTTTTCTGAAGGATCATATGACGACACTAAAGGCTGCAGTAATGGCTGCTAAAAACGTAGCTTTTCCATCGCAGGAACAAATTACATTTTAAATATATTACAATGGAAAAGTTATTTTATTTTAAATTATAACAATATTTCATAATATAACTGTATTTTTTGACCAAATAAATGCTGCCTTGGTGAGCAAGAGACTTCTTTCAAAAAACATAAAAAATCTTACGGACCCGAAATTTTGAACAGTAGTGAATATGAAATCTTCTAGTTCTTTTACCTTTTTCTGTACAAAATCAATAACATTTTCCAAGTCCAGGTCATCACGATAGCGTACAATCGCTTTCATCATCAGCTGCTCTGTCCTCTCTTGAACCTACCAACAAGTTTTGAAAGTAATCATTTTAAACATCATCTAATTTCTCCAAGATGGTATTTGGTCCAAATATAAAGTTTTTGCTTGTACCTGTGTGAATTATTTACCTTTTCAGAGAATAAAAGGCCCAGCACAGCTGCTGTTACTTGCAACAGCAGAATGGCCAGCAAAATTCCTACAAACTGGACAAATATGATTTATTTGTAAAAAAATAAAAAAATCTGTTGACGGACTTGTCACAATATAAGGGTAAGTTGTCACAATGGCCACTGAATGTATATTAAAAAATACCTTGTAAAGTAAAATATGGTCTTGAATTATCTATCTATCTATCTATCTATCTACAGTGGGGAGAACAAGTATTTGATACACTGCCGATTTTGCAGGTTTGCCCACTTACAAAGCATGTAGAAGCCTGTAATTTTGATCATAGGTACTCTTCAACTGTGAGTGACGGAATCTAAAACAAAAATCCAGAAAATCACATTGTATGATTTTTAAATAATTAATTTGCATTTTATTGCATGACATAAGTATTTGATACATCAGAAAAGCAGAACTTAATATTTGGTACAGAAACCTTTGTTTGCAATTACAGAGATCATACGTTTCCTGTAGTTCTTGACCAGGTTTGCACACACTGCAGCAGGGATTTTGGCCCACTCCTCCATACAGACCTTCTCCAGATCCTTCAGGTTCCGGGGCTGTCACTGGGCAATACGGACTTTCAGCTCCCTCCAAAGATTTTCTATTGGGTTAAGGTCTGGAGACTGGCTAGGCCACTCCAGGACCTTGAGATACTTCTTACGGAGCCACTCCTTAGTTGCCCTGGCTGTGTGTTTCAGGTCGTTGTCATGCTGGAAGACCCAGCCACAACCCATCTTCAATGCTCTTACTGAGGGAAGGAGGTTGTTGGCCAAGATCTCGCGATACATGGCCCCATCCATCCTCCCCTCAATACGGTGCAGTCGTCCTGTCCCCTTTGCAGAGAAGAATGATGTTTCCACCTCCATGCTTCACGGTTGGGATGGTGTTCTTGGGGTTGTACTCATCCTTCTTCTTCCTCCAAACACGGCGAGTGGAGTTTAGACCAAAAAGCTCTATTTTTGTCTCATCAGACCACATGACCTTCTCCCATTCCTCCTCTGGATCATCCAGATGGTCATTGGCAAACTTCAGACGGGCCTGGACATGCACTGGCTTGTGCAGGGGGACCTTGCGTGCGCTGCAGGATTTTAATCCATGACGGCGTAGTGTGTTACTAATGGTTTTCTTTGAGACTGTGGTCCCAGCTCTCTTCAGGTCATTGACCAGGTCCTGCCGTGTAGTTCTGGGCTGATCCCTCACCTTCCTCATGATCATTAATGCCCCACGAGGTGAGATCTTGCATGGTGCCCCAGACCAAGGGAGATTGACCGTCATCTTGAACTTCTTCCATTTTCTAATAATTGCACCAACAGTTGTTGCCTTCTTACCAAGCTGCTTGCCTATTGTCCTGTAGCCCATCCCAGCCTTGTGCAGGTCTACAATTTTATCCCTGATGTCCTTACACAGCTCTCTGGTCTTGGCCATTGTGGAGAGGTTGGAGTCTGTTTGATTGAGTGTGTGGACAGGTGTCTTGTATACAGGTAACGAGTTCAAACAGGTGCAGTTAATACAGGTAATGAGTGGAGAACAGGAGGGCTTCTTAAAGAAAAACTAACAGGTCTGTGAGAGCCGGAATTCTTACTGGTTGGTAGGTGATCAAATACTTATGTCATGCAATAAAATGCAAATTAATTATTTAAAAATCATACAATGTGATTTTCTGGATTTTTGTTTTAGATTCCGTCTCTCATAGTTGAAGTGTACCTATGATAAAAATTACAGACTTCTACATGCTTTGTAAGTAGGAAAACCTGCTAAATCAGCAGTGTATCAAATACTTGTTCTCCCCACTGTATCTATCTATCTATCTATCTATCTATCTATCTATCTATCTATCTATCTATCTATCTATCTATCTATCACCGTAGATTTAGAAATATTCAAAGTACATAAGGTCATCTTTCCATAGCTACTGAGATATAGCTTTTGTGACAACTTCCTCATGTGAGAAGTATATCTGAGTCTGACCATGTTGAGCAGCAAGGAGATGTTGCGCAGAGCTCCGAAACAGCCAAAGAAAGTGATGGTGAACATGAGAGAACCAACAATGATCAACAGCAGCGCTGGGTCTGCCATCAGCGTGTCCACTACATCTGTCAAGCATTAGTAAAGGGAATATGAAGTAACACAAATGTAAATGTACATGGTAGTTTTTTATTTTATTTTTTGTTTATAATTTACATAGACTCTATAACAGGCTACATCTAACTTTTTCAACATTTTAGTCACCTTTTCTACCTTCATTAGATGAGTTAAAAAGTTTTACCTTACCCTACCTTACTTTGCCTTGTGCGGTACATTACAAATTACATTAGTCTCAATTAATATGCCACTGTGGTCATGAAAACTGTAATATTTATGCAACAGTTGAAAATATGGATCTAAACTTGATGGCATTTTATTTAGGCTATATTAAATACTGATCTGGTAAGCATCATATAATGTAATATTTGTAACAATTTATAATTGTTTGCAAGCTTCTTTTATAACAGGAGATGAATGAATATGATGAATGCTGTTTAAATACCTGACTCTTTGGCAACTTTCGCATAGATTCCAACAGCAATTAGGAGAGCACTGAACACCTTTAACACAAAAACACTCATTTGTTTAAAATATCTGCTATACACAAATCCATACCCAGAATTTGGACAAATTATCTCAACAACATACAGTAAGCACACCGTTAAATCAAATATAATTTAATATGCATATGTTTTACATGTAGATGTAAGCAAATAATAATAATAAAAACATATTTTCCGCATATAAACAACACTATAGTTGGCATGTTTGGTCTATAAATCAGTAGAAATACATTGATTACAAGGCATGCTCTTACCCAAAAAATGTAGCAACACACAAATAATGTGTACTTCACGGCTCTGAATGATTTCTTTCTTTTGGTGTTCATGTTATCTCTGTGTCATTGAAAAGCAAAGGCAGCTTTTATTCCTCCGAGGTAACGTGACATTCAGTGAGCATTCGTGAGCTTCAGGTTATATCCCCCCGGTTTCGCCATAACGACGTGTAAGTGCTTGTCTGCTCAAGGTATTCACATACCTGTCTGTCTATGCTTTTCCAGTATCGGATTTCTGTGTTCCAGAAATAACTGACACAATGCCAGGTGAGCAGGGACCCCTGGCGGTTACAACTGCTCAGTACTCAAATTTAATGTAGGCTATAGCCAGACTTAGATGATATAATTTGCAGCCACATAATAAGTTGTAAACACCTTCACCCAACCACACTAAAGTAAACATTATCTTTTGATAGCATATTGATTTTTCTTTCACAGATATCATAACCTAAATTCATTTTAGTTTTAATTTTAAAAGATAAGTGATATATTTTCCCTATTTTATGCTCACTGCAGAGCAAATGGGTGGAGCTTATGTCTAGCTCCTCCTCGCTAGACCTCCGGCGAGGAAGAGCGAATGTAATTTGGGCCTAATGGGTTGAGCTAGAATATCCAATCACACCCTAACCCTACCCACAACTCTATCCATCCACCCCATGAGATGTCCAGAGAGGTGGAGCTGGACTATTCCCATCCCATTTGACCTCCAGAGAGGAGGAGCTGGACGTCTGACTCTGCAGCGTGTACCACTATGGCAAGCCGTTTTGACTTTTATTCATTCCCAGGATATGAATTTGTGATATCAAGAATTCAGTTTTCACTAGTTAAAATGCTGATTCTTGATATCAGGAATTAGATTTCTACTAGTAACAATGGCAATTTTTGATATCAGGAATTACATTTCCACTAGTAAAAATGTGAATTCTTGATATCAACAATGACGTCATCACTTGCAGAAATACAAATGATTGATATCAAGAATTACAGTTCAACCAGTAAAAACTATAATTCTTGATATCTGTAATTGTATTTTCACTAGTGAAATATCACCATAGGCTGCCATTCAAATTCTATTGTTGATATCAAGAATTGAATTCTTACTAGTTGAAATTCCAATTTCACATATCAGGAATACAATTGTCACTAGTAAAAATCTTTATTTTTGATATCAATAATTATGTGGTTACTAGCGCAAATGTATATTCTTGGTAGCAACAATTAAATTGCTACTAGTACAAATTTTCATTTTTGATATCAATAATTTAATTGTCACTAGTGACAATGTTAATTTCTGATATCATAAATGTGATTGTTACTAGTAAGAAAGCCATTTTAGATATCTGAAATTATTCACATATCAGAAATACATTTTCAGATATCAGAAATAACAAATGTAACAAGTTGAAATACATTTACAGATATCAAGAATTAACATTTCAACTAATGAAAATGGAATTCTTGATATCAGTAATTAATATTTGTACTATAACTAATTATTGAAATAAAAAGGATGATTTTTGGTCCGTGTACTTTTGCGTCCATTCGTTTTTCCTTTTTTAAACCAGAAATTAAATATGGAAAATGCGGTTTCTTCCTTTTTTTATTTTAACACTGATGAATAGAATTAGCAGATTCAAGATAATTTTCCTTATGCAAGATAATTATTTCATTGAAAATAATATAAATTATATACAACTTGTTTTTTAATATGTAAAATTGCTAAATTGAATGTTTTGCGTCACGCTGAAGCGCCCTCTAGTGCCTTTTCCCTCTGGCGTCAATAGAATGACTCGCATCAAGAGCATAAAAAGATGACACTGATACATTTTTATTCATTAAATTATTATTATTATTATTATTATTAAATTTATATTTTAACCTAAACATGGCCATTTCTAAACCTTATAGCCTCTTGTTTAGTGCTCCAACACATTATCGAGTTCCCGCTTGTGGTCTCGATCCCGTCCTTTTGCTTTTTACTCTGTTTTATATGAAAAAATGCCCTAACGACATATACATTTCTGTGACTTTTTTGTCTGGCTGTTAGGTGTTTTGTATGTTTTATATCGAGAAATTGTTTAGGATTAGGAGTCGCTTTATATGCTATAGCCTACGCTATGTCTTGCTGTTCAAACTGAAAATATACCAACGTATAATGATGACAAAATTATACCCCAATATGTAATTTTCATGAAGACAAAATATCCATACCCTTTGCCTCAGTGGAGGAGGCAATCAACAGCATACTGCTAAGACAACGGCAACGTAAACAAAGGGGAAGGACAATATTTTTAAGTTAAGTGTGGAAAACGCTGAACGGTTAAGCGCGTTGCCTTCATATTCGGCCTGACCTGCTTGTCTGTATAGCTTTATTGGGCCTTTAATATCACTGTCTTAATGCATTAGCGTTTTCTTCATAACTGTATTTTATTTTCCAGGAAAACGCTATTAATTGTGTTCATGGGCTCATCTGCTTGTCTATAAATATGTTTTGTTTATAAGGTGTGTACTAAATTTGCTCCTCCAATATCACTGTAGTACATTAAGCCACATTAAGCGTTTACGTTTTTCACGTTAAGCGCTCAGAATGTCCCACTTCGCTGGGCGAGTTTGCGCCGGCATTCTCTTGGACATGCGGCAGTATCGGACCCCTCGTGAGTGAGAATGGGTTGACTTTTCTTTAACAGGAACAAAAGGGGAGCAGTCTCGCCCGTCACCATGTTGGGACAGGTGTTCTGCATCTGCAATGCCCGTTTCAGTTTTAAAATCAAGTCATGTATTGTCATGATTTCAGGCTATCGAAAGTGTGGGAGAAACAGTAGGCCTAATTTACAAAAGGAAACTCTTTTAAATTGACATTTTTTCGACTTTAATCTGTCCGTTTTTAATTTTGGTTTAAAGATGCAAAACGTAATAAACAAAAATCTGAAAAGAAGTCAATATTTTATTTTATGCGCATGAAATTTGTGTATACCGTTTTCATTTAAATTTTGGTATTCAACATAGCATTTAAAAATACAACAACCGTTCGTTTTTTGTTTTTCTCGCCGTGGTTAAAAAAGGAAAAAGGAATGGACGCAAAAGTACACGGACCATTTTTACTAGTAATAATGTATTCCTGATATGTGAAATTGGAATTTCAACTAAGAAATGAATTATTGATATCAACAATTGAATGGCAGCCTATGGTGACATTTCACTAGTGAAAATACAGTTACAGATATCAAGAATTATAGTTTTTACTAGTTGAAATTTAATTCTTGATATAATTCTTGATATCAAGAATTATAGTTTTTACTAGTTGAAATTTAATTCTTGATATCAGCGAGTGATGACATCATCAAGAATTAACATGTTTACTAGTGGATATCAATTCCTGATATCAAAAATAAGCATTTTAACTAGTGAAGATTCAATTGTTGATATCAAGAATTCATATCCTGTAAATGATTAAAAGTCAAAACGGCTTGCCATAGTACCACTGGTTTTCTCCGTCTTGTAATGAATGATGTATCACAAGTAATGGGTCTCCTTGCTGTCAGTCAGGAGCCTTGATCCTCTCCACAGACTCGTCACTTGGCACTAGTCTGACAGTCTGACAGTAAGCGGATTGTCTGTTCAGTCAGCAAAACTACCTAGAGAGGACCAAATACAGTTCATGTTCTCAATCATACGCCTGCATTTAGTTGCATAACGTTACACTTTATTTTTAAGTCACGATGTTTGCCATATTTACCAAGATAAAGGACCGCATTGAGGCATTTTTGAACGAGAAGAATTTATTCACTGACTGTCTCAATAAAATCGAAGAAAAAACGGGCATCAAGAAACGTTACTTAGCGCTCGGTAAGTCCTAATTTTATCTTTTCATGTTTTATAGAAAGTGTTTTGTGCAAATATAGAGTACTCGGGCCGTAACCTACTCATATCGCTAATAGTGATGTAACAGCTGGACACGGGTCAGTCGAAGCTATGTTAGCGTGTAAAATGACAAAAACCTTTGCTAAAGAGAAATTTAAGGCTGAAATAATTCAGTTGGCTAAAACTACTTAAAAAATAAATAGCATATGCATATTTTATAATATATAGCATATTGTCGGATATTGCCCTTATAGGCTACATTTTATCACACACAATATGTGTGATAAGGACAATACACACACTTGATGACATAGAGTTGTTTCCTTTTGTTTTCATTGAAAGAAAACTTTTTGCATTTTAATACAAAAATAAACATTTATTTTATAATTTTTCTAAATGAGAACTTCCCCAAATGGAGATTTTGTCTGACATACTGTCTGCTATAGCTGACGTCTGTGGACAAATGTATCCTCAAAGTATACACCTTCCCAAAACACACTGTAGGGGGACTGGGATTTTTACCTTCATCCCTAAGCATCTAAATAGATTATATAGAACTGTGATTTATAATGCTTCTGTTCCAAAAGCTGTCTACATTGAAAGTTAGAGAGTTAAAGATTACATTTGATGCCTCATTCAAAGACAGTTGCCCATGATTAGCTACTTAGTTACAGTAAATGTACCTGTCATTCTGCAGTTTACACATTAAAGACATAATTCAGTTGTTTTAGACGGACATTTTTCTCCCAACAGGTGCTGCAGGTGTGACCGGAGCATATTTATTATTTGGATATGGCGCTTCTTTGCTCTGTAATCTGATTGGTTTTGTTTATCCTGCATATTTCTCGTGAGTTATGTGCTTTTAAGATTTTTCACAAATCATTAGTTGCCTTAACCTAAACTGATTGTTTTATGTCTTTGAGTTTGGTTGCAGTATGTTTTTGAGTTTGGTTGCAGTACTTGTATTACCTGGCTTATCTTTCAAATTATTTTTTTGTTTACATTTTTAAGTATCAAAGCCATAGAAAGTCCTGATAAGGAGGATGACACACAATGGCTGACGTATTGGGTAATCTATGGCTTCTTCAGTGTGGGTGAATTCTTCTCTGACATCTTTCTCCACTGGTTTCCCTTCTACTATGTATGCAAGGTAGGTAGAACAATGCCAGATGCTTTCTCTGACTAATATCCGATTTAAGAGGATCAATTATTACCAGCTTCTTCCTGCTAATTGGCACAAAGACTTCTGCCTTCCTTTGTCATGCCCCATCTAAGAGGTTAAATAGTTGTTTGGCAAGCTGTTTAATTTGGAACAGCTCTGCTGTTGGTCTTTAGATGCACTATGTTTTTTATTTTAATTTTTTTTTTAAATTTTATCTTTTTAGTGGAATTATCTGTTACAGTCAGTGTTAAAGGTAGGGTAGGATTTTTTTTCCGTTATACTGGTTGAAACTCTTTTCACATCCTGATAGCAATCAATAATAGAAGTGGTCTAAATATTAAAATGTACATATATGTTATGTAGAAGTCTTACGAGCAAAAAATGTTTGTACAAATCATTGCATTTGGTCCGAATGCAATGATACAATGTCCTACCTGCCTGTCAACATATGTATTTCCATACCTCGGCAGTTCCATGAGGCTATGCAGAGTTATAGACAGACAGTCACACAGCGCCACACACAAACATCAGCCGCCTTTACAGTTCTTCCTGAACCAAAACAACGAGCTTATGCTGTGGTCACGCCACGTCGTAACCGTACGAGTATTTGGTTACTTATTCAGTTCAGTGGTGGATGGCTTCGCTGAGCGCTTCACAGCAGTGCAGAAGACATCGCAACTGATGCGCCACTTCCTGCCGAAAGGAGTGAATTCCTCTACTGCTTTGAGTCGCCTAAGTCATCGTCGACTCAGCAGTGTGCAAAGCTGGCTCCCGCACCTGCTCAACCCCAGAAAAAGGCGGAACCTGAGGTGAAGCAGGGCTTCCGCCCAGCAAAGCACTACCCATTTCCCAGATGCCAGGTCCTCCGCCCCAAGCTAGAGCTGGTCCCTGAGCCACCCAAGCAGCCCTGATGTCTCGGGCACAAGGAGGAGAAGTCTAAGTCCTGCAGAGGCCGGACTCACTCAGCAGCACGCATATATTGGCTTATATTGTCTATTTCTCCCATTACCCTGTGCAACTATGCAAGGTGAAATGTTGCTTTACAGATGTATAGCAATAGTCTTCTTTTCGGCTGTTGCACCTATGCTCCATCCTCCAAATCTAGAACGGCTGGGAAAAGTTGCGCAACTGTGCAGCTTTATTTACATTGACTGTACAGCCTGTAAATTATCTGGAGAACATTTTTTTGGGGGAGGGCTCTGCACTTTCTGTCTCCTGCTTTGTTGGGGGATTAATTCATGTATGTTATGTGTGCAGCAGCAGCATGTCTTACATGCTCACAGCAATGTCTGTGAATAGCCGCGTTTCCACCGAAATTTCCCAGGAAAATCCCCCCCCCCAGACCTGTTGCTGTCTGCTTTTCCATCGTGGTCTAAAGTACCGGGAAGATTAGGCAAATTAGTCTGGTGACGTAGGACTGCGCACAACTTTCCTGGATTTCGTCCTCCGCATAACAAGCTTCATAAAGCCTGAACCTTGTCGTCGGTCCATTGGTCATATTTTTTAAACTCCATTGTTGATTCGAATAGCAAACAGCTCTTACTGCACGCACTGCATCAAACTTTTAAAAATGGTGGTTGAAATAAAATGCTGCTTGGAGTCAACCAATCAAAATGCTGCATGCACTCAACCAATCAGCATGTTCAACGCCCAAGTCCCACCCCCAAAAAAGTACTACCTCGCGAGCAGGGACTTTCTGAGGGGGAAATTTTTTCCTGGAACTTCATTTAGACTCTGGTCCCTGCGGTCGAAACACACCCCAAAGTACCTAGTTCCTGCGGTGGAAATGTGGATAATGTATTGGCAGTAGCAAGTCTCAGTACTTGCTCTGCAGCAGCAGCAGCATAGCAGATCTTTTCCGCCAAGACCAAATACATTAACATTGCCATATCCATTACCATTACCATGCCAGTCTCTCAAAGAGTTGTCGTGACAGAACTATTATTCGTTTTTCTGGGTAGGTAATTGTAAAGTTCGACAAACTACTTTCTTAACTTATAGACGCTTTAGTTTCAACTCTACAGCCATGTTAGTGATGATTTCTCACAGTAGATAACCCATTACTTACTCTCCCTTGCCCTTTTTCATGTCTTTGCTGGTGTTTAGTGCCTGTTCCTGTTATGGTGCATGGCTCCGGTCTCCTGGAATGGTTCTCAGATTCTGTACAGGCATGTGGTACGGCCATATTTCCTAAAGCATGAAGCCACAGTAGACGGGATGGTCAACAATATAAGTGGGAAGGCCATGACAGCAGCTGAGAACGTCACAAGAGAGGGTATACAACATAAAACTGTCAGGTTTTTGAGGTGTTTTAAATCAGCATAGTATGCACGTACTGTACTTGTGCAGCCAGATATTTTTAACCACACATAGCTGACACATGCACCTTAATATTTTCTGTACTAATTATTAGTGCTGTAGTCAAGACCACCTAACCCAAGACTTTGAGGGGTTGAGACCAAGACAAGACCAAAACCAAGGCAGGGCGAGACCGAGTCAAGACCAGACCATATTTGTGAAAACAGCTCTTTTGCTCTTTTTGATAATGCTTAATTTTATCATAATTTTTATTATGATCGCAAATAATTACTTTTTTTTGCAATCATATCTTGAATTTTGTGGGCAGTTGTATTAATTTTGGTGACATTTGAAACAATCCTTTGTTTTTTGATAACAAAAATGTATTGAAGTTATTGATTGCATTTGAAGCAGGACGTTTTACATCCAATCACATTAATGGTGTTAACAAATAAATGAATGATGTTAACAATGCACTGGCAAGTTAGTGATATCCCCGCAGTTTTGGTGTTGACCAGTTGACCAAGAAAAAAACAAATACAGACAAAGTTGTTTTGCAGTTGAAAAAGACAGAACAACAAGAAACTACTGGAGACGGCAGCAACAATAGACGCCCATGTTGGCGAGCACTTGTGTGAAGGGGTAAAGACATACCCGCAACTCTAGTTTAAATGAGTACAAAAGTATTTTGGCTACTGGAGAGAAATAGCACAGACATGGACAAGGATGAAACTTTCTAGTGCACGTGTTGAGCGTCTGTATTTGCGCACGCTATCAAACGGAGTATACTTTGAAAGGCAAGGGGCCCTATCATACACCAGGTGCGACGCAAGTGGTTTTCGCTAGTTTGAGCCCGACGCAGTTATCATTTTCACGTCCTGCGCCACATTGTTTAAATAGCAAATGGATTTGAGACCATTTGTGTGCCCATGGGCGTGCTGGTCTGAAAACGAAGTGTGTTCAGGCTCATTGTTGGCACGTTGCTATTTTGAGGCAACTGAAATATACTGCGCCATTGACTTTAGACCAGGTTTCAGTTGGTCAATGGCGCAGTCTATTTCAGTTGCCTCAAAATAGCAACGCGCCAACAATGAGCCTGAACACACTTCGTTTTCAGACCAGCACCGCAATATTTTTTTTGTTATTTAAAGAGCGCGTTAGTAATATGCGCCTATAGGCAGATCCACAACACACATACACTCTGCTTATTACACACACAAGGACGCAGCAGCACACAAACATTTTTAAATATTAAAAATAGAAGGATTTCTCTCTGGAGAAGCATTCAGTCTTTCCGCTCACAAATTCCGCCATGTAAATAGCGAATCCGCCATGGTGCAAGCGCAACTGGCTTTTAAAGGGAATGGGAGATGAGACTCTGATTGGTTTATTGCACGTTACGCCCAAAACACACCCATTACTCATTAAGAGAATAGGGGCAACCCTTTTAGACCATGTGCTGGGCACGCTGACCATTTTTCCCATCGTTAAACTAGCAAAAGTGGATTCGGACATGCCCTAAGTGCACTAGCGTTGTGCGCTTTAGACCATGCGCTTAGATCGTTAAAATAGGGCCCTATGTCTTCACGTCAAAAGGGCTAACTGCCATTTGGCTGTCCACCTAATATTCAAATCAGGGCCGTTTCTAGCCATTCTGATACCCTAGGCAAAATCCTTATTGGTGCCCCTAGTCAAATTTTAAAAAGCAACATTGGTATTACTGGTATTAATTAACAAATACATACATGCATTCCAAATTATATTTGTATATATTTATTAATAAGGATTAAAATTAATACCAGTAATACCATTGTGTAGCCAGATGCCTGTATAGCCCTAGGCCTATATAATATATATATATATATATATATTTGTGCAATCCCTAGTTGCTAAGAAATTGTTCTCAGACATTACATAATTATTATGTGTTATTATTACATTTCACATGAAAATAATAAGAATAAATACTGATTCAGTGCAGTTTTTGTTACACATTGATGCTTGAACTTCCCCTTTAAATAACGCGATGCTATGGCCTCTGTGTGTACGACACTGCGTGCATTAAGCACTATTAGAACTGAATGAATCGATTCAGCATTCAACACCATCCGTAAAGATGCGTTAAATTCGACAAAGTGATTTAATAAAGGATGTATTAATGTTGTGAATTAGCACATTTTATTATACCATTTTTAAATTGGCCGTTAAAGTTTTGTATGGGAGAATTACAAAACACACTGATTCTTTTAACAATGCATTGGCGCTGGAGGTGCAAGTAAGAGAAGAAAACTTTATAGAGTCAAAATATAACTGCACACTCACTTCATCATGAAATGCTGAAGTGAGGTGCAGTTATATTTTGCCTCTAACATACACACCAAGCAATGCTATATCTGCCCGTTTCACAGCGTGATTTCTCGACTGCCACAAATACTGCCTTAACAAAATACAGATTTGTGCACTTTTTACTGTACCTGTTTTTTTAATTGGCCTTTAGTTTGAATTTAGCTTTACTGTATGGTTTAAAAAGTGTTATCTTGCCAAAGCATTGACCGAGCTCTTTGATCTAATGATGTTGTTGAGTGCTCCAAACGCAAACTTTTTTGACAGTAATTGACAGTACTCTGATCCAATAGCATATAGGCATATATCGTCAGATTGACAGTACTCTGATCCAGTAGTGTGGGGGAACTAGTGGGGGCGGCAATAATATTTTAGGGTGGCCGTGACACCCTTTATACACAAAAATCTAGTGCTAGATATGCGCTTATATGGCTTATTGATGTTGGCTGTGACTCTGTGACAGTAGCGGTAACACTCCTGTTAATCTGCCAAATGGATGTGGTTATTGGCTGTTGATTAATCTCAAAAAGCACAAATATCAGCTATGGAATAATTTATTGAAACTTAATGTAAATTGAAAATACAATATAATCAGCTTTTTATGCCACTGTTCAGCTGTGGTTGGCCAGCATTGTATTTCATAAAATAACACATAGATTAATTCTGTTCAGTGAGGTCACAGAGATTACAGCAAGTAGACAAATGCCGAGCTGCAGGTTGCATTCCAAATATAGAGACTGAGAAACAAACCGATTTAGACAGATCAAACCATCACCCAGCAGACCCATTTAGTACATTATGTAATATATTATAAACATATAATTGTCCAATAATTTTAACAAGCATTACTTTATTATAAATGTTAGAGTAATGGAGCATTATTTATTCACACTGCAAAACTTAGTTTCAGATCCAGTTTAAAGGTGAATTAATTAGTTTAAATGACAGCCCTCATTGTTTGCCTAGATGAATGTAAATGTTCATTTTTTCATCATATTTTTCTCATCAAGTTTTAACTTGTTCTATCCATCAATCTTTCTGTTGCAGTCCTTCACACTCTGGTGAGAAACCGGACTATTGTCCCAGCTGAGCCTGAAGCCAAAAGACTGCCTAGTTCTGCTCCTGTATGTCATCATATTGCTAATAAACCAACATTTGCCAAGACATGCGTTTTTCCATTCTTTGGTTTTCTGCACATTAATCTATCTCTCTATATTGTTTCTCCTTGCATGTCTCTGAATGTAGCCTGAACCCACTGTTGATTAAACGGTAAGTTTTTAGTTTGTGTGTGTGTGTGTGTGAGGTGGGAGTTATTTCAATATTTAAAGTTTTTTAATACATGTATATTTTTACACGCAGAAATACAGGTGGCCAGAGTGGTCTGAGGTGACAAATCACATGACACAACATGCAAGAGATGCAGCATCATGTTGAAGACTTGACATGACAGCAGTATCATAGTCTCAATGTAAAGGCCTCAATGAGTGAATTGTAATTAATCTTCATCTGCATGATTTTCAGGCACCCATTGTCAGGAGTACTTGGACTTTATAATCTGGTATATTTTCTTATATTTCTAAACCTGAACACACTTATTTATGTCAGTTATTCTTTGCTCACTGTTCATATAAAATTATACTGGTTGTTTAAATGTCTTTAGCATTTAAAGCTGCAGTCCGTAACTTTTTTTTGGTTAAAAATGTTCCAAAATCTATTTTTTAACAAGCAAGTACATAAAATGTGTTTAAAATTATCTCCTTACCTTAGCCTGATTCACAATGGTAAACTTGTAATAATGTGTAATAATTTGAGTGGTACTGGTGGATTTCCTCTGGAAATTCGAGCATGATGCTGTTCGTCTTTGCGTCATTACATCACGTCTGTATACATAAAGAAAGAGTCCGGCTAGTAGTAGTATCGCATGTGAGGATGATGCAGGTGGCAGATCATTTATAGCCTTTTCTCACAGCAGCTGGAATAATTAAATTGTTCAATTTGATGGTGGATTGTAATCCAGAAAGGTCCAAATGACAATCATCAGTGACAACTGGAGAGCCACCCGTAGTCAAAAGCAAAAGATTGGACTGTACAGAAATTGAAATCTACAGGTAACACTAATACACACTAAATACACGTAGTCACACAATGCTGATGTTGTTAACATTAACAATTAGAGAACAAAGTATAACAATAATAATAATTTGCACGGTTTGATGTGTTGTGAGCTAAGCGGTCATTAGATTTAATCACCGTTGGTAGCGCGATTTATTGTTATGCTTTTTTCTCAGTCGGTCAGAACAAAAGTGGCAGACATGTTACTTACTTGTTCAGATGACATTTTCTGGTGAAAATTCTTATTTTGGTCATACTTCTAAGACGTAGAATCTGTGATTCCGAAGTACAGTGACTGACAGCCACACATACTCCTCAAAACATTAGATTCATCCGCGCTAAGGAGCCATGCCGATGCACAACCCACGTAAAGGCGATAATTCCGCAAATAATTCCCAAACAGAGATGGCGACAAAGAGGCAAAATTTATGGACTGCAGCTTTTAAATGTGCTAATTAGAAATGTAGTCAATTCAACAGAAATCACTGTATTTACTGTGTTCCCTGTAACAATAATTTATGTTGTATTTATGCCATTTGCCAGGGATTATGTAATCTTAATAATATTATGATAAAAAAATGTAAGTCTTCAAACTTTAAATAAATTTGTTTTGTATTCTACATTTGAAAAGACAGAATTGTGGGAATGATTCTTTTCTCATGTACCAGTGTGTCCAACTATTGAGTTTTTAAGATTAACATGTTAACTCAAATGTGCAATAACAATTCCACTGACAAGTTTAATTGATTGAAGGACCCCATTCAAGGTCATGTTACTGTGAAGCCCATGACATGTGCACATGGTAAAGTTTTGTCTCAGAATTGTTCAAATATTTAACTTTTTTGGAACCACTATAAAAGTTAAATCAAATCACCTTTATTTATATAGCACTTTTTACAATGCCAGTTGTTTCAAAGCAGCTTCACAGTGGTAACAGGAAAATAATGCAACAGAATTTGATTCGGCTGTACAGCTGCTCTGGTGAAAACGGTGATGTCATCCAGCTCATTTCAATTATCATATAGTGTCAATGTGGGCAGATCAGTAATATAGTTGAAATTTAAGTGTCCCCAACTGAGCAAGCCAAAAGCCAAAGGCAACGGTGGCAAGGAACCAAAACTCCTTCAGGGCCAGAATGGCGAAAAACACCTTGGGAGAAACCAGGCTCAGTCGGGGTGCCAGTTCTCCTCTGGCCGACGAACAAATAGTGTATGATTATGATTCTGGCAACATTACAGGTCAGAAGTCATATTAGATCAATAGATATTTGTAGGATTATTCGAAAGATTGGAGACACGACATCCTTTAATGAGGATGCCGTGTCGATACGGCATTTACAGGGGGGAGTTTAATTGACACAGTCTCTGCAGACACTTCAGGGATGTGTTCGTTATGTCCAGGCAAAGGTCCACCATCTGGTCCGGATACGGCCCGGATCCGGCCGACTGCAGTAAACCTCGGGATAAACAGAGAGACTAACATTAGCATAGATGCCATTCTTCTTATGATGTAACGAGTACATCGGGTGTTATGGGAAGTGTTCCCGGTTCCGGCTGACCTAGTTAATGCAGCCTAAAACAATCATTTAACTGATTTGAATAATAGAAATTAAAAATGTTTTATGTGCATGCCATAGTAAAGAGATGTGTTTTTAGTCTAGATTTAAACTGACAGAGTGTGTCCGCTTCCCGAACAATGCTAGGAAGACTGTTCCAGAGTTTAGGTGCTAAATAGGAAAAGGATCGACCGCCTGCAGTTGATTTTGATATTCTAGGTATTATCAACTGGCCAGAATTTTGAGACCGCAATAGACGTGATGGAGTATAATGCGATAAGAGCTCACTCAAGTACTGGGGAGCTAAACCATTTAGTGCTTTGTAAGTAATCAGCAAAATTTTAAAATGTATACGATGTTTAATAGGGAGCCAATGGAGTGTTGCCAGAACCGGGCTAATATGGTCATACTTCCTGGTTCTAGTAAGAACTCGAGCTGCAGTTTATTTATTAAGCGAGCAGGGCAACCACCCAGTAGAAATAAAAAGTAAAAGTGTTCATTACTGTTGTCCTTTGGTGCGACACCCCTATATTCTTAATTCTTTCACACCATAGGACACATTTCAGTAAAAGTGTTCAAAAAACAGTGAAATAAATGACAAAGTTAGTGATCCCTTTTCTCAAACATCAGATTTCACACTACATAACAATATGCATTTTTTCTTCAGAAGTGGTGTTTTACAAAAAAAACACCACTTATGTCAACTACATATATATAAGTGCTGTCAAATCGATTAAATCGCATCCAAAATAAAAGCTTCTGTTTACATAATATGTGTGTGTACTGTGTATAATCATTTGACATATACACACACACACACACACACACACACACACACACACACACACACACACACAAACCCGAATCCAAAAAAGTTGGGACACTGTACAAATTGTGAATAAAAACAGAATGCAATGATGTGGAAGTTTCAAATTTCAATATTTTATTCAGAATACAACATAGATGACATATCAAATGTTTAAACTGAGAAAATGTATCATTTTAAGGGAAAAATAAGTTGATTTTAAATTTCATGGCATCAGCACATCTCAAAAAAGTTGGGACAATGCCATGTTTACCACTGTGTGGCATCCCCTCTTCTTTTTATAACAGTCTGCAAACGTCTGGGGACTGAGGAGACAAGTTGCTCAAGTTTAGGAATAGAAATGTTGTCCCATTCTTGTCTAATACAGGCTTCTAGTCGCTCAACTGTCTTAGGTCTTCTTTGTCGCATCTTCCTCTTTATGATGCGCCAAATGCTTTCTATGGGTGAAAGATCTGGACTGCAGGCTGGCCATTTCAGTACCCGGATCCTTCTACGCAGCCATGATGTTGTAATTGATGCAGTATGTGGTCTGGCATTGTCATGTTGGAAAATGCAAGATCTTCCCTGAAAGAGACGACGTCTGGATGGGAGCATATGTTGTTCTAGAACTTGGATATACCTTTCAGCATTGATGGTGCCTTTCCATATGTGTAAGCTGCCCATGCCACACGCACTCATGCAACCCCATACCATCAGAGATGCAGGCTTCTGAACTGAGCGCTGATAACAACTTGGGTTGTCCTTGTCCTCTTTAGTCCGGATGACATGGCGTCCCAGTTTTCCAAAAAGAACTTCAAATTTTGATGCGTCTGACCACAGAACAGTTTTCCACTTTGCCACAGTCCATTTTAAATGAGCCTTGGCCCAGAGAAAACGCCTGCGCTTCTGGATCATGTTTAGATATGGCTTCTTTTTTGACCTATAGAGTTTTAGCCGGCAACGGCGAATGGCACGGTGGATTGTGTTCACCGACAATGTTTTCTGGAAGTATTCCTGAGCCCAGGTTGTGATTTCCATTACAGTAGCATTCCTGTATGTGATGCAGTGCCGTCTAAGGACCCGAAGATCACGGGCATCCAGTATGGTTTTCCGGCCTTGACCCTTACGCACAGAGATTGTTCCAGATTCTATGAATCTTTGGATGATATTATGCACTGTAGATGATGATAACTTAAAACTCTTTGCAATTTTTCTCTGAGAAACTCCTTTCTGATATTGCGCCACTATTTTTCGCCACAGCATTGGGGGAATTGGTGATCCTCTGCCCATCTTGACTTCTGAGAGACACTGCCACTCTGAGAGGCTCTTTTTATACCCAATCATGTTGCCAATTGACCTAATAAGTTGCAAATTGGTCCTCCAGCTGTTCCTTATATGTACTTTTAACTTTTCCGGCCTTTTATTGCTACCTGTCCCAGCTTTTTTGGAATGTGTAGCTCTCATGAAATCCAAAATGAGCCAATATTTGGCATGACATTTCAAAATGTCTCACTTTCAACATTTGATATGTTATCTATATTCTATTGTGAATAAAATATAAGTTTATGAGATTTTTAAATTATTGCATTCCTTTTTTATTCACAATTTGTACAGTGTCCCAACTTTTTTGGAATCGGGTTTGTATATATATATATATATATATAATTTACTGCAACATATCTAAATAAACCATAATGCACACACAACTAGATAAAATGTTGTGTTGCTCTATTGCTCTCTATACATTTAATCAAAGCAATCAAAGTGTTTTTAGAATCTGATTACGTAATTCAGATCCGAATCAGTTACTACCCAGCACTGTCAATTGTATTATCTCTGTATATCACTATGGTTTTAGAACCCTCTCATTTTATTTAGTTGTGTGTGCATTATGGTTTATTTAGATGTGTTGCTGTAAATTTATCTCAACCTGTAATGTATTATTATGAATATTTGCTTTCTCTCTTTTTTTTTTTTTTTTGCAGCTACTGTTAAAATGCAAATTCTCTTCAAATGCTGTTTTACTCCGAGTCAAAAGATGGCGACAATCATCACAAAGATCTTGAAACGTCATCCTCTGACGTGTCAGCACTTGGTGTCATAGCAAACAGTTTACATGTGAAATATGTTGTTCAGTTATTTACTAGTAGGGTTTGTTACACAGTGTATAGTTTCCCCATCAACATGAACATTAATGCTTTATAAAAATCCTTGGTGTTTAAAAGTAGAGCTGGTGCGCTTCCAGTCAGAATGAATTTTGGTTCTAAAGGCAAGAAGCGGATGGTTCTGCCGACCCGACCCGATCCGCCGACAGTGGAGCAGATCATGGAGGATGTAAACCGAGCCTATCCCAATGATCCAGTGTTCATTGTTTTACACGAATCTGCTGAAGGTAGGCTATCGGACAGACGAGAATCTTTCAGCACAGTGGCTTTAAACACAGGTTGCTGATCTATTAAATGCACAGAGTTTCATGCAGCAACACGGGGAGGGGAAAGTAACACATCTATCTGAACAAGAAGTTAGTTTTCAGACACTTCACATAAAAACACATTTCGCGTCGCAAATGCATATGAACAACTGACATAGTATCGTTTTGCGCTATATTATTTTTTTAGTCTATCTATGAAGATACCAGTGGCGGACTGGGGCTAAAAAGTGGCCCTGGACTTCCACACCATAAACCCACCAGCTCATTACGCACAGTCTCAGAGAACTTTTTAACACCACTTACTAACATACACAATACAAAAATATAAATGCTATTAATTTTTTTTTAAATTGAAATACAACATTAATGAATGATTGGCATACTTATTTACATTATAATTAGTCTTTCCTGGTGTACATAGCAAATAGTAAATAATTTTGGAGAATTTTTACACAGCTCTTTTACATAGATGGATAGTTTAATATCACTAAAGTTCAGTACCTACAATAAAATCAGTCCATATAACACCAGTGCTCTTGTATGGTCTAGAAAACTTGGAATGTAGTGCATAATGTAGAAATTTTTATCTAAAATTGATTCCTGTGATCAAAGCTGAATTTTCAGCATCAGTACTCCAGTCTTCAGTGTCACATGATCCTTCAGAAATCATTCCAATACGCTGATTTGATGCTCAAGAAACATTTCTGATTATTATCAATGTTAAAAACGGTTGTGCTGCTTCAGATTACTGTGGAAAACGTGATACACTACCATTCAAAAGTCTGGGGTAAGCGACAGTAAAGACATTTATAATTATTACAAATGATTTATATTTCAAATAAATGCTGTTCTTTTGAACTTTCTATTCATCGAAGAATCCTGAAAAATAAAAGTATCGCAGTTTCCACAAAAAATTAAAATGCAAAAACAGTTTTCAGCATTCAAAATAATAATAACCATTATTAATAATTGAGCACAGATAATAACTGATTTGAATAATTACAGTGCATCCGGAAAGCATTCCCAGCGCTTCATTTTTTCCACATTTTATGTTACAGCCTTATTCCAAAATGGATTAAATTTATTATTTTCCTCAAAATTCTACAAACAATACCCCATAATGACAACGTGAATGAAGTTTGTTTGAAACCTTTGCAAATTTATTAAAAATAAAATTCATCTTCCTCCATTTCAAAACACGTGTGTGTTAAAAAAGTAAAGAAATGCTTATATTATTTCAACTGGCCAATGGAGCAAACCACCTCCGTGACGTCACACGCTGTGGTATTGCAAGATGGCGGCGCCCTTGCTCCAAAGCTATAACAAAACATCCTTTTTTCTTTAAAATGGTCACATTAATCGTGTTTGTTATATAATTTTTTATTAAAATGGAAATCAGTTTACTAAATAATGTAAACATGACTGACTGCTTCATTTCCACTTTAAAATCCGAGCGGATTTTAAAACATGAGGAAACACATGACTATTTAAAAGAATATGGGTGCATCAGCTCCCTAGTTCAGTAGTCAGGGCACTGATCAGGGCTGTTTTAAGAGCTGTCTCAATAGCAAAATGCTTCCTGTGCACTGAAACATTCGCCCCCCTTAAAAAGTCCCTCAGTCAGTGTTCTGTGAATGTGAAAACCAGGGCACTATTTTCCCTTAGCAGAAGTTCTGAAGCGCAAAACATAAATCACGCTGGCCAACTCACCACACGTGATAGCTGTTTTGAAAAAAACAAACTGTTATTTAATTATATTTCAGCATAAACATACATCTTTTAAATAGGTACTGAATATAATCTAGCTAACATTTAATAATATGGCTAATTTAATACGGCTAATAATACATTTAATTTATGGCTGAAACGTTGCAGGTGTATGTAACAAAGTATTTATCATAATGTACTTTAAATAACATTAAAAAATAAATGTCAGAATAATATCAGTTCTGCTGTTGTTCATTAATACAGGAAGTGACATTTTACAATGAGGACATTGTCATGTCACCATCAGTGTCCCAATGTGTTGCGTGCCAGGTTTCTATGCTGTCCTTGCCAGTGCCCGAATTTGTGTACACAATATGCTGATTCACGACATAGGGAGCTGATTGAGATGTGTTGAGATATGTGTTCTTAAATCAGCTCAAAATATCAAACATGATTGATATGCTCCGGCTTGATGTAATCTAAGCCGTCTGAAGCAAAAAATTGGAGTCTGTGCCCATCATACACTACACGATTTTTTGTCAAAACTGCCAACTCAGACTGGCATCTGCATACTTATGGTATGACTTTCCAACACAATCTCACGGCAATTCATAACTATTTTACAGTTTGGCAAATTGATCAAGTCAAGTCACCTTCATTTATATAGCGCTACGATATAGATTATTTCAAAGCAGCTTTACAGTGATAATAGGAAATTAATGGAAGAGAGATTGTTTTGGCTGTACAGCAGCTCTAGAAAAAAGTTATTTTCCAGCTAATGTAAGTTTTTGATTGATTCATTTCCGTCATTAGTTATTTACTTTGTGGCCGCTTACACGACACCATTTTCAACCAAAATAGAAAACTCTAAATGAGTTCCGGCTGCTCATCCGCATGGCAGCAGCGCCCGGCGGCCAGAGAACGCAAACCTTGAAACAGGTTTTGAAATAATTTTGAAACGATACCGTTATCATCTTCGTGTAAACTTAAAAAAAAAAAACGTGAATCTGTGAGAACAGTGATGGCATGCACGTATTACGTTTAGTCTATAGGCAATCGCGTTTGAATACGTATGTGCGCTGGCGCGTAGTTTTTCTTCACAAAATGACCGCCAAATGACTTGTCTGGCATGCATAATACAGCGTTTTTAGTCGTTTCCGATAATTTTGATAACGTTTTCATCTGTACAGAGGGAAAGGAAAGTGAAGTGAAGGAGGCCGTCACAGGCCTCACACGGTCTGTGCTGACCGTGTCACAGGCCTCACACGGTCTAGTTGACACGGTCTCTGTTGACACTTCAGGGCTGCATTGTGGTCGTGTCTAGGCGCAGGTCCACCATCTGATCTGGATACGGCCTGGATCCGGCAGACTACTATAAACCTTGGGATAAACAGAGAGACTAATATTAGCGTAGATGCCATTCTTCTTATGATGTAACGAGTACATCAGGTGTTATGGGAAGTGTTCCCGGTTCCGGCTGAGCTAGTTAATGCAGCTTAACAATTTGAATAATAGAAATTGGTGGTAAATTAGTATGAATTTGTACAATCCCACTATCTGCTTCATGCTTACTTTTTTGTACGTTTTCTTACGAATCACATCATAGAAATTCATTCAAAATTGCCACCGTTTTCTTATGAGATCCTCCAGATCGATTCCTCCAGACTGTGGTGTAGTGTATTCCAACCATTACTGAACTGCAAGTTATCATATCAAGTGATGTTGGTCTCGAAATGAAACAAGTTTTGTGTATCAGGCTCTACAATTTGAGTAATCGTACAAGAAAACATTGTGCACACTAAAATGTACTGGGGAGCATATAGAGAACTTCTCAATTTCATTGTCCTTCGAAGAGAACATAAACTAATTTTCTTTTTAATAGTATTATTTGTTCAACTGGTAATGTTAATGCCATTCATCATCTCATTGGTAACTTGAAGTTCTGTCCTTTTGTGCGTTGTGTTTGTTCACCTGGTAATGTCAGTCCCATTCCTTAGAGTGATGTTAGAATAGTCAAGTCTTTTTTTTAAGTTGCTGATGAATTTGATTACAGAATTGTGTTATTGAATGTTGCCTCATTGCTACCATTAGCAGTTTTGTACATGGATATTAGCTAGTGTGACTGCACGTTTGCATGCATGATTGTAACATTTGGCCTTGACCACTGACTTTAGGTGTCATCTTTCAGATTTGAAGTCCAGCTCCAGCAACAGTGAAGTGGAGGTAAGATACCTGCAGAGCAGACGCTACATAGAGCTGCATGAGCGATTGCAAGAGGAACGTGCAAATCTTGCTCGGCGGAGAGACGAGCTGCGTGCGGCTGGGGAGTCTTTGGAACACAGTGTGATGGAGGTGAAGAGGAGCGCACTGTGACAACTCGCAGGGGCCTGCAGAACATTCACGCCTGCATCTTATGAACTTGAGATTTGCTTATTCAGTAGTTGGACATGGACAGCCGGACATGGCACTTGTGAATATAACAAATTAAGATTAAAATTAGTAGGAGAATACTGAGTGTTCTTCCTATTGGATGTTTGGTGCATTTATTTAATTTGTTTGTGATATTTTTGGCTGATTTGTTATAAATCTACTTGGTAAATGTTAATATGTGTTGTCGTTTAATATAAGTACACTGTCCATTTAAGAAGTGCAGTCTTAAAGGGTTAGTTCACCCAAAAATGAAAATTCTGTCATTAATTACTCACCCTCATGTCGTTCCCAACCCGTAAGACCTTCGTTCATCTTCGGAACACAAATGAAGATATTTTTGATGAAATCCGAGAGCTCTCTGACCCCTCCATAGACAGCTATTTAATTAACACTTTCAAGGTCCAGAAAGGTAGTAAAATCATCGGTAAAATAGCCCATGTGACTCCATTGGTTCGACCTTAATGTTATGAAGTGACGAGAAGACTTTTTGTGCGCAAAAAACAAACAAAAATAACGACTTTATTCAACAATTTCTTCACGTCTGTGTCAGTCTCCTATGCAGTTTACAACAGCGTATGACACACACATTATTTTTGTTTGTTTTTTGCACACAAAAAGTATTCTCGTCGCTTCATAAAATTAAGGTTGTACCACTGGAGTCACATGGACTATTTTAACGATGTTTTTAATACCTTTCTGGACCTTGAAAGTGTTAATTAAATTGCTGTCTATGGAGGGGTCAGAGAGCTCTCGGATTTCATCAAAAATATCTTCATTTGTGTTCTGAAGATGAATGAAGGTCTTACGGGTTTGGAACGACATGAGGGTGAGTAATTAATGAAAGAATTTTCATTTTTGGGTGAACTAACCCTTTAATGTATTTTACAATATTTAATGTAATATGAATCTAAATATGTAATTTTCACAGTACAAGCTTTGAATTTTTTTGATGGAATTTTTTAGTGTTTACAGACACTACAACCTGTTGAACATATTGATGACTGTACATCTATTCTTCACAGTTTAATTTTTAGTTGCATTAAATAAGTTGTGTTAAATAGCATAAGGTTCTTTGTCCAAGCAAAAATTCTTAATTTTAAAATGTGTAGCATGATGTAAAAATCTCACCACCTTTAAAGCTGAAGGTGCAGAAAGCGAATTTTGAAAATCGCTGTTGAAAAGTGGATCGGACCGAGCACCAAAACACGCTTGTAGCCAATCAGCAGTAAGGGGCGTGTCCACTCGTGATGGGGGAGGAGAGAGAGCTCAGTGCACAAGAAGGACATTAGCAGAACAACTATAGAAAGAGAGAGGTGGCAGAGAAAATACAAAAAAGGAAAAGGCCAGGGGAATATAACTTTAAAAAGAAGGGTTACGATCAGGCAAGAGGTAGGACCCGCATAAATATCTGAGGAGCTTTCCAGTGCTGGAAAGACCTTAAGCAGTGGAAAGGCCTGAAAACGGCTGCCGAGGTTGCTTTATTTCTTCTTAATACGCGAGTAACGTTGGTTTTGCTGTATTTCACAGAACTGTCTTTTGCTTGAATACACTCACCTAAAGGATTATTAGGAACACCTGTTCAATTTCTCATTAATGCAATTATCTAATCAACCAATCACATGGCAGTTGCTTCAATGCATTTAGGGGTGTGGTCCTGGTCAAGACAATCTCCTGAACTCCAAACTGAATGTCAGAATGGGAAAGAAAGGTGATTTAAGCAATTTTGAGCGTGGCATGGTTGTTGGTGCCAGACGGGCCGGTCTGAGTATTTCACAATCTGCTCAGTTACTGGGATTTTCACGGACAACCATTTCTAGAGTTTATAAAGAATGGTGTGAAAAGGGAAAAACATCCAGTATGCGGCAGTCCTGTGGGCGAAAATGCCTTGTTGATGCTAGAGGTCAGAGGAGAATGGGCCGACTGATTCAAGCTGATAGAAGAGCAACTTTGACTGAAATAACCACTCGTTACAACCGAGGTATGCAGCAAAGCATTTGTGAAGCCACAACACGCACAACCTTGAGGCGGATGGGCTACAACAGCAGAAGACCCCACCGGGTACCACTCATCTCCACTACAAATAGGAAAAAGAGGCTACAATTTGCACGAGCTCACCAAAATTGGACAGTTGAAGACTGGAAAAATGTTGCCTGGTCTGATGAGTCTCGATTTCTGTTGAGACATTCAGATGGTAGAGTCAGAATTTGGCGTAAACAGAATGAGAACATGGATCCATCATGCCTTGTTACCACTGTGCAGGCTGGTGGTGGTGGTGTAATGGTGTGGGGGATGTTTTCTTGGCACACTTTAGGCCCCTTAGTGCCAATTGGGCATCGTTTAAATGCCACGGCCTACCTGAGCATTGTTTCTGACCATGTCCATCCCTTTATGACCACCATGTACCCATCCTCTGATGGCTACTTCCAGCAGGATAATGCACCATGTCACAAAGCTCGAATCATTTCAAATTGGTTTCTTGAACATGACAATGAGTTCACTGTACTAAAATGGCCCCCACAGTCACCAGATCTCAACCCAATAGAGCATCTTTGGGATATGGTGGAACGGGAGCTTCGTGCCCTGGATATGCATCCCACAAATCTCCATCAACTGCAAGATGCTATCCTATCAATATGGGCCAACATTTCTAAAGAATGCTTTCAGCACCTTGTTGAATCAATGCCACGTAGAATTAAGGCAGTTCTGAAGGCGAAAGGGGGTCAAACACAGTATTAGTATGGTGTTCCTAATAATCCTTTAGGTGAGTGTATACTCGTGTGTCATCTTTGCTTATTTGTTAATTTGCATTATTATTATTATTATTATTATTATAAGCCTGGAACGTCTAACCACCGCCCATTTTAAGCATCGGCTCTTAAAGCGTGTCCGAAAAGTGCGATAACATACTCCTAATGTATGTTTTTTCCTTTTGGTTCCCCTTTTAGTGATTGCTATAACCCCTTAATCTTCTATCACATTTGTAATATACAGTATTAGTTACTTGGACTATCGTGTTATGTAGGGAGCTGTTCATTTTTTGGGATGGAAGGGATAACTGCCATTGAAGGAATAGAGGAGCTAAATAACAATTAGACATTAGACCTGAATTATCATAGTAACACAAATTGCTTTTACTTATTGAAGACATCATACCCTCAGGCAGCAGGCACAGCAGATTCCACCATAGTCATTGCCTGTGTTGCATAGCGTGTACGTTAATGTGGGGGTGGAGGCGTCAAGATAGGGGTGTGATCCTTTTGGGTAGGGGCGTGTTTGTTTAGGTGGTTTCAAAAATCAACAGCTTTTACCAAAAATCACTACCTTTAAGTGTGTCATTTCTTTGGCATTAGCCAAAGTAGTAGCACCAAATCGTCTCAGGTTACGCATGTAATCATGGTTCCCTGAGAAGGACAGTATGGGGACTGCCTTCGGCATAGTGTCCTCAAGAGGACGCAGTGCGAGTTCCCATTCGAAAGGGAACTGAATGAATTAACTGATAAAAAAAAAATTAATATTCATCAGTCAATTAACCGATTGTGTTCGCAAATTTGTGATATGGGTTTTCTGTTGTAAAATTTAGCCTAACATTTATTGGTCCACTTTTTTGTTACTGAACAGAAATTTCATTTAGGTTTATTAGTTAGCAGTCTAGTTAATAACAGTGAAAGATGTAAGAACAAAACAGCACATTGGCAAAATTATGGCTTGGTGAATGTAAGCAAATTTCATGATATAGTATATAAACTATAATTTAAACACTTTAGTTGGGGTTCCAACTAATGGGTTCCCCCTGCATGCAGTGGTCAGAAATAAGGTAGTCCTGACCCAAACTGGTGCTGGGTCAAATGTTCAAACACAGCAGGTAAGTACAAATGACTTAGATGTCTGTGCATATTTAGCTGAATATAAGTAAGTATCTACCATTGAATAAATCAAAGTTCCACTCAGAAAAATGAAATGCATACACATTTTTATGAGAATGTTTATTTAAGGACCCCCTGGCCACAACTGTTTAACTGTTGTGTCTACACAATATTCTATGAACATTCTGAATCCAATTCATGCTTTTACCTCTCAAATATGCATACAACTGTCCCTAATTGTCAATTTGAGTTTAGCATTGCATCATTGCTTTATCCTGACCACCACAGTTATGGATCATTACACATTACACTGTTACTGTTACTGGTCAATTTCAGTATCTTCAGATATGGTCAGACATTAAGGCCTGGTTTCACAGACAGGGTTTAGATTAAGCCAGGATTAGGCCTTAGTTCAATTAGCACATTTAAGTAGCTTTTATAAATGTGCTTTAGGAAAAAACATTTCTGGTGTGCATCTTGAGACAAAACATTGGCACTGACAAATTTTAAGATATGCCAGTGCAAGTTGCTTTCAGTTAAAACAGCTCAAACTTGCATTTTAGTCTAGGACTAGGCTTAGGCCTTGTCTGTGAAACCAGGGATTTGTCTTTAATCTGGGAACACCAGTTGGTATCAGCACTCACAACACATCTGAAATACAATTCTCTTTATCATTCTCAGAATTTCCAAAGGCTGATGTGGGATCAATGACATTACTTTTAAGAGAGAATGCATGTTTTCTGACCAAGAGACAAATTGAGTGAAGCTGTTATATCACAGTTAAACTAAGTCCATGTAAATACTGCACCTCACCGAATAAGACAAACACTTTTTGTGCTGGCTAATACAATATTTGCTTGTGTAGCTGCAGTTTTGGTAATGGGCTTTGGTTGAATGGAAGCCATTTTAAACATTCTACAGCAGTCTGTTAGAATTCAGCCCAACTTACTGTTAATGGCAAGTATTTATCTCAAACTACAGAGTTGCTACTCATTAGCTTGCTTTTAAATACTCAAATCATAACGTGACTGTACACAAAATGACATTATGAAAGCATTCAGTAAGCAGGAATATGTACAGCCACTTAATTGTATTACATACATTTGCTGAACACTCGACAGTTACAACAATCTTATATTCAAAAATGCAAATGTGTGGGTAGAGATTCATGGTTGTACTCATAGTCTGTCATTTCCATTGAAAAAAGAAACTGCAAAGTCAACATCACGTGTTTACAGTGGATAAGTGAGCATGCTATTTGTTGCAATGGCAGGATTACAATTTGCCTTCTGGGAAGCATTAGACTACAGTTTTAAATCAGTATTTACAACAGTATCACTAAATATCTATGACGATTACATTGACATTTTGTGCAGATTTGACCTATTGTAGCAATATTTACCTGCAGTAATAATAAGTGAAGGCAATAGGCTGTTTTAACCTGTCTGTGTGGCATAAAGGCATGTGCATACATGGTTCTCATGTGAGAATACAACAGTCTTTTCCGGTTTGCAGGTGGCACATGGTCTTTTAAGTATTTGTCACTGTTTTTCGGAGAATTGTTTGCATATTGTTCTGAATGTGGGCCATAATTTTTATCAGTGGATAACACACTCCGAGGCAGTCTTTCTCATGTTTGATTAATTGTCCAAGTAGCACAAGCAATGATTAATATCACTGTACAAAAATTAAAAAAAGTTATACCCTCACTTGTGGTGTGTACATGTACAATCCAGTGAAGATTTTATAGTACATGGCTAAATGTTCACATCCAGATTAAGTTTTTCCCCCTTTTTTCAAATCTGATGCATTGGCAAGCACAAGACTCATTAAATAACCGAGGTAAAGAAAACAATATCCATTACCACCTGAGTTTTTACAGCATCAGGAGCATAGTACTTTGTCAAGCCTGGAACTGTGGACAGATCACAGGTTTTATGATTCATGTTTTTCCCCTGTCTTTTCAGGCATTGTTGTTGCTTGACACTGTGTCTGTGCAGAGCAACAGACCATGGGGCTGGGGATGTAGTTGAAAGGAGTAACTCTGACGGCTTTACTAGGGGAGCTCTGTCGGAAATGGCCAACGCCACCACTGTGGGTACTTTCCATTGACTGAAAGGTGGAGGATGATGCTGTGCTGTAGTTTTTTAGAGATCCATCCGAATCCCCATCTTGGAGGGTATTCCCAAAGGCCATGCTTATTTTTCTGGGGAGGGCCATGTTTGCCTCCTCTGTAATGCTAAGACCTTTTTCAATTGTAGGAGAGGTGCTTGAGTTAATTTTGTTGGCTGAGTAGTCCTCAGTTTGAACAGTTGCGTCACTTGTTTTCCGTGATGCCAGTGTAATAGTAGGCAGTTTTCCTGGTAGTGGTGGTGGCATCTGTTTGGTGCCATCAGGTGAAGGTAACAGAGGCAATGCAGTGGGTGGAAGGGTGCTCTTTAATATCTGGGGAACATCCTCATCACGAATCCTTCTCCAGGTCACTTTGTCAGAGTTACGTGATCCAACCCTCTGCTGCTTCTGATTTGAGTTCCTTTCACTTTTAGCTCGTCCACTTGAGTCAGAGGATGAAGAGCGAAGAGAGGAGCGGCTTGTGACACGACTCAAGACATTTATGCTTGGTGAGGAAGAATATCTTTTGAAGGTCTCATCCCTTTTTTCTCTTGGCTTTTGTCCGGGTCTATTTCTCTGTGAGGCCCTGCAAGGACTTTCTGAGCTTGTTCGTCTAGCTGGACGTTTCGCAGTGACGTCTCTGTCAATGGAGGTGGCTCTTGATAGAGCCATGTCCTGTCTGACAACTCCCTGTTCCTGAACTTGTCTTTGTCCTTGAGTCACAGGCATTCTTCTTGGACCTTGAACTGCTTCCTTGAGCTCCTGACAACGAGAAGAACATAAGAAAACTGCTGGGGCCCCTGGACCTGCTCTTCGGGGTGAGACATGCTGCGATGTTGGGACAGAACGTGAAGAAGCATCACGTCTTGAGACTTTTGGCGATTCTTTGATGAATGTCAGTTGTCTGAGAAAGCCATTACGATCTGATTCACCACTACTTGAATGAGCAGATGTCATGCGAACCAAATCCAGTCGGTTTGCTGGTAGGATTCTTTTCCCTGACATCTGTGTATTTTGTCTGCTGATGCTACTAGGCTGGTTGGTTACTAAAGGTGAAATGTTTCTTGTTTGCCTTGATGGGTTCTGCATGAATGGTATTCTGACAGGGGATTTCTGTGTTTTCCTGTCAATAGGAGATTTTGAATTTTGATTGATGTTTGAAGTGCTTTTGTCCGGTGGACTGCATGGTGCTGATGCCACCTTCTTTGGACCTTGTTTAATAGTTTGGGTTGGGGAGGTTACTTTTTTCTGAGGATGCCTGGAAGGTGTTGAACTTTGAGATGATCCTGAAGATGAGCTCTTTGGTATCCTGGCAGGTGGTGTTGAGCTTCTTTTGGGCAATGACAACTGAGTGGAGTCCATAGGGTTGCCCAGTCTGTGAAGGCTTCTGGACCTGTGCTGAGCTAGATTTGGATTTTTAGGGGCATCGGCTTTTGGTATAATTTTTTTAGGTGGTGGTCTTTGAGAGAGAGTTGTCTCCTTCTTGGGTGTGTATATCACCGTTCTACCCCTGAAGACCACAGGCAAGTTTGCAACAGGTTTACGAGGGGCAAAATCAAGTGGTTTATTAGCCTTTTTGTCATCTTTGTATACCTTCTTCTCTTTAGGAGTAAAGCTTGAACCAGACATAAATGACAGAACAGACTCAGACTCTGATGAGGGTTCCTGGGACTTTGAAGCTTGTAACTTGGTAATGATTGTATTTGCTCCTTCTTGTATTGCTCTCCATTCAACACTATTGAGATCAGAGTCTTTGTCAGATGCCATTTCATCACTGTCTAGGTCAATTTCAGGGCTCCACTCTGTTGTTTTCTGAAGAGTAGCTTTCTGTTTGTGCTTTTTCTCAGCTTTCCTTTTTCTGTCAGTCTGCTTTTTCTTGTGTTGAGGCATAGCAGATGTTATGCATTTTATCAAAAGATCATCTTCTGAATCCATGCTGACTGAGCTTGGCGAGCTGTTCTCTTCAAACTGGTTGAGGTCTTGCTGTGATTTAGGAGGGCACTGAGGGTTGGATGTAATATTATGTCTATTCCTTATCCATGTATGCTGAGGTTTTTCATGATGTTCCTCAAATTCTGCATCACTCAAAGAGCTAAGGGAGGAACTCAATGAGTAACATGGAGGTGCTTCTTCTAAAATTAGATTTTGCTTGATTCTGTGAAAACCCTTTTGGCGGGACTGGTAACTGTTGACTTGATCTTGTATATTAGTGTTACGTATTACATTAGTCTTGCTTGATTCATAATGTTGTTTCCGTCCAGTCCTATTCATCGGTCCATCCTGTCTGTCCATTTTATGGCAGATGGCCACTTCTGTAGTTGTCGGGTGCTGCCTAGACTGAAAGGATAAAGTGTTTTCCTGTGCATGACTCCGAGAGCAGGTTTTCTGATTTTGGTATACCTCTGTGCTTTGTTTTCTTACGGGAATATCTAACTGTGGCATGCTTTTTGACAGATTCTGTCCTTGCTTTTGAATTTGTCGAACTGGAGACTGGCTTTGAATCCTTTGCTGGGTCATTTTTACTGCCATCTCTTTGCTCTGTATAAGTAATCTCTGAGTGGGCACCATATTGTTTTGTCTGATTGTTTTGTTCAGTTGGTTTGCAACTGTGTGAGACTGACATGTTATTTTAGTTGGTTTGTGGAAGCGAGAGAACATGCGTAGGTCTTCAATTCTCTTTGCCTCAATATCAACAAGCTCTTGTGTCTCTTTGTTTCTTCGCCAGTCTTTTATTCCTTTAGTTCTGACTGGATATTGGAGAGTGTCATCGCTCAAGGAAGTGGTGCTTGAGAAATTGATGGGCGTACCTTCAGCCGAGTCAGTGTAAGAGGAATCATCATGATAGATTTCTTTTGAAGACATTCCAAGCTTTTGTCCAGTAAACATTTGACTGTTTTTATTCTGCAGCACCATATAAACTGGTAATTGCACAGATTTTCGAGCCTGCATGTTGAGAACTTGGTTTGAGAGGTTGGGCATCACAGTGGGCCTTACCTTCTTAAACCTGGAAGGCATGGCAGAATTAATGCACTCTTTGAGAATTTCAATGTCATCGTCTGAGTTGCCTTCACTGTATTGGTCTTGGTCATCCATATCCTCTTCATTTTCAGAATCCTCTGGATCATTGTCTTGTTGGTTTAGCAAAGGAGTAAGTTTGAGCTCCACATCTTTCTGAACATAGTGTTCATGTAGAGGGAGGGCACTCAGACTAGAGGCACATGAGAAATTCTCAATTGGTTTTTCCACAGTGAAATAGATCATTGTGTCCAAATCTGGAGGTAGGTTAAACCTTTCTTTAAAGTCTGTGATTTCCATAAATTTGCGCAAACTGCTTTCCCACTGGCTTCCTACACCACTAAGCGCCTGTGTCTCTGGTCCACTTGATTCTGCACAACATGGAGTTTTGCTGCGACTCGGAGGCATTGTTTGTCCTGGGCTGTCTGGTAGGTCACTGGGGCTAACAGTTCCACTTATCATTTCGCTGCATGGATCACTCTGAATAGAGCTGGCAATTGAAGGAGATTCAAAACTGCCAAGTGAGCTCACTGAACTACAGCGGCTCATTACAAGAGGCGTTTCATGAATGTAGTTTTCTGACGAGCTGGATGGTGTCCTGTCCTCAAGAATTATTGGGGACACTCCTCTAAGGAACCTCTTCTCATTTTTGATTGTACTAGGGATCTCAGTTGGATCAGAGCTGCTTATTTTCTGATCAGTTACTAATAACTGACTGTCACTCAAGTCATCAAGTGTCTCATTCTCATCCTCTTCATCTTTTCTCTCAACATTCACATCTTCCACCTCTATGATTTCTAATGAGGAGTCACTCTCTAGCTCATTTTCAGTCTGACTCTGTCCATCAAGTGCTCCATCCCCAGATGATAAAGAGGACAGAGAACTGCAGCGAGAGAAGCATATTGGAGTGTTCTCTACAGAATACTTCTGAGGGGTCTCCAGCTGTCCTATTGTGGGACTTCTCGCAGAGCATATTGGGGAAAACTTGCTAATACTTCCGCCAGTCATCACTGTTGGAACCCAAGCTTGCCTACGCATTGCTTGAGCTGCCTGAACATTAATTGCAGTCTTTGCAACGCCAAACTTGGCAACACTCTGGATCAGTGGAACATGCTGATAGGAGGGAGACAACTTGACAGTTGGTATACTGGCATCCGAAGACACCTTGGTTGATACAGTTGCAGGTGTTGATATAAAAGGTTCTTGACTCTTCTCTGTATCTGTGGAACCTAAATCAGGCAAAATAGCATCTTTGTTTGTCTCAAAATCTCTTTCAGGGATCTCATTTTGACATATGACTCTTGAAATATGTACACCACTGTTCAATGGTTCCTCGTGAGCTAACTTAAGGTCAAGTTTATTTGGACGTCGTTGTTCTGTTGGTCTTGCAGAGTTGTGAGTCTGTTCCTGACTGCCACAATAGCCATCACTGGTGCTTCCACTGTTAAGGCTGTCATTGGATAAACTCGAGTTGGCTGTTTTAAGACGCAAGAAGGCATGTGCTCTACTGAGACGCTCTTTAGGTGAAAAAGAGCTGGTATCAGAGAGATGACAAGGGGAACATGAAATGGCTCGTGCCTCGTGAAGCTCATCTGGTCCATAATTCCAATCCACAAAATGATCTTCTGAACTGAGGCTGAAGCTGTCCTCTGAGGATGTATGCATGGTAATGTCTTCTACCAGTTTGTCAATTTTAGCCACTGTGTTGGTGATCTTCTTGGCTAATTTCTCAGCTGCCACAGTCACTTCATCATCAGGGGGTTGTGACCTTTTATTATCAGTTTGAAAGGTTTCAACATCTTGTTCAGGCTCCACTTCTCGCTTACGTGGCTGAGTATTCAGGAAGTTAGAATTGTTCAAGAACATGGAGAGCATGGAGAAGGTTCCCGTGTCCAAACTGGTTGATGTATTAGGAGCCTCATCATCATCAAAACAACCAGAATCTGAGGCATAGTCTTTTGCTAGGCTTTCAATGTGCCTCAATGGCTTGTTTATACTTTGATGCTTGAAACTTTGCTTCTCAATTGAATCAAATGTTTCTGCCAGATGCTTCGCATCTAATTCAGCCTCTAAAGCTTTCTGTTTCCTCATGTAGAGGGATGGCATGCAGGATCCTGGGGATATAACAGCAGTATCTTTATATTTGTGTGGACGATTTGTGAGGAGGTTTCGCAGAGCTGCAGCACTTCCCATGGCTATCATTTTGTGCTTTGAGTGGATAAGATTGCGCAGCATGCTTACAGCTCCCAGATCCCACAGCAATTCCTGGTCCTTCGGACTACGTGCAGACAGGTTCCAGAGGGTTCCACATGCATTACTCACAATGGTCAGACTGTGAGATCGCAAGTGCTGCAGCAGAGTCTGAAGGCAGTTATGATCCCTAAGGATTTGCCTGAAATAGAAAACCAGGAATAAATTAAGTGATGTCATTGATACTTTGACCAAGACCTCTGCTTAATTTGTGAATGTGAATAAACATGATACCTGTAATCATCTCGGGTAGCAATGAGACTGGACACATTACGCAGGATGCCTCCTCCGCTCTCAATAATGGCCAATGAGTTGGTTTGGCATCGATAAGTCAAAGTGCTAACCAAAAAGCCAAGAGCACCATCAACAGAACAAATTGCCACCTTATTCTCAGTGCTGTGTGCTGACAAATTCCACAGTGCACTTAACACACTCTTTAAGGTGGATTCCTGTGGGGAAGACCATGTAAAGTCACTTATTACTTAATGAGTGGTATTGGAGCACAAATGTCACTAGTTTAATGGGTAAATCAGTTATCTTCACTTTTATGTAAACTTGGATCTAAACAAGAGATATTTGATTGTACCTTTGTAGCCTGCAATGCACATGTCATAAGTGCTGACACACTGCCAACATCTCTCAAAGCTCTTTTACTGTTGATATCAGCACGCCACGACAAGTTTCTGAGTATACTTGACACTACCTAAAAGTAATGATAGATCACAGAGCTGATTGTGGACCAAATAATTACAAATGAGAGAAATAAAAAAAATACCATTAAAATTAGCTGTTGTTATATTTGTCTGTACTTAAAGTTCATCTAATGGTTTGCTCTTTGGAAAAGTAATGCATGTACCTGCTGTAATTCCTCATTATCAGATGCAAGCTGTGCAACAATGGCTTGAAGACAGTTTTTCTTTGAACAAAGAGTAGCCTGAAAAAGTAAATAAAGAGGATTTTGTCAACATCACAAGAAGACAAGCTTTGAAAAATACTGTATGTGTCATTTATACATTTGCCTGGTACTGAATGTATGCATTATCAGAATTGCAAAATAAACTGTTACCAATGATCACATTTATATTTTGTTTCATTATTTAACAATATTTAACTGTGTATATATTTCAGTAAAAACATTTATGGCCAATGTGGCAATAACGTAATATTGGGCGCTGATTGTATTAATTATAAAGGAATTAAATGACTGTACATATAGAAATGTTGTTTATTAACCCCATGTCTTTCATTTATACATGATTCCACACTTGTATGCAATAATTTGAAAATGTACCTTGTTTACAACATCTCCATATGTAAGATTAGTGAGTGCCATTCCTGCATAACGCCGGAGGGCCATATTGATTGGCTCATTGTGCATGCCATATAGTTCTTGGTCCAGCTGCATTAGCTCTGCAATGGCTTGCAGGCCCCCTAAAAGATACACAAATAAGCTTTTTCAGTGTGTTTCTACCTACAGAATACAATCAATTGCTCTTTGGTCTATTAAGAGTAACTGCATTTACGTACCTAGTTCATTCATTGCCCTGCGGTACTCTTCCTCAAAAGATAACTTCATTATTGCGCACAAGGCCTGGCACATCTGGGGATCCACTGGCTCATGGATTTCTGTAGATATCAAAGAAAATAATTTTATATCATTGTAACTATATATGACAATTTATTTATGTTTTTACCTAACCAGCGCTCACGTGTGGTTTTGCCACCACCAGGTGAAGGGGTACTTAATTGATTTTCAATCCAGTCCCAGCCATTCTCGCAGTGTGAGCGGATCTGCTCTAGCACATGAAGAACTCTCATCTCGCGTCGTGCTTGGCCCTCGTCTGGCTGTGAGTACACAATGTTGTGAAGGGCAGCACTGGCTCTGGAACGGGCTTCTCGACTATAGCCTCCTGTCCCAGCTGCCTCCCCGGTGCCTCCCTCATGTAGTATTTGCACAAGCAGTGGGACGCAGCCAGACTTGCGCATTGCAATGCAGCTTTCCTGTGAGCTTGACATTGCCAGAAGGGTACGGGACATCTCTTCCCGATCTCTAGAGGCGAGCATGGAGAGTAGCCAAAAAACCATCTCCACCTGCAATCCAAACAGTATAACTATAGGTGACATATATTATCTTACAGTTCATTATTGCACTACTGTTTTTGATTACAATATGTTCAAACTAAAACTATATGTATACTGTATATAAGGGTATAAAGAAGGGTATAAACATAAACATTGCGATGGATATCAATAACATCAAAAGTCATGGGTTAATGTAGGAACCAGACAATTATGATATTTTGTGTATTATTTACAACTATTTTGTGTTTGATGTTGATTTTAAAGGGGTCATGAATTGAGAATTTATATTTTCCTTGATCTTTTGACATATAAGAGGTCATTTTATTATAAAAATATCCTGTATGTTTCAGAACTCAACTTCCTTGTTAGTCCAAAAACAGCTTTTATTAGAACTGCCAAGCTGCCAAAAGGACTTGTTTCAGATTTTGTCTCCGTATGACGTCATAGTGCGATGAAAGATAATCAGTGCCTACTTCTTCATCATTGCCTCTTTAGCCCCGACCACCAATTAATGCATGTTCGTTTATTCGCTTCATTTTACTGCGGTTTTCTTTTGTAATCAAGACACAGTTCGACGCAGGCTTTTCAGAGAGATTAAAAATAAAAGATGATGCAATGCCAACTATATTGGATCCGATAGTATTGTCGCAACACAAGTGTGAGTAACAATGTTTTTTACCATGTGTCACTATTGCTTTGTCTCTTACAGATTGTTTAATGTACTCCCTTTACTTTCACTTTACTGAAAATTATGAATAATGAATTTAAGTGCGACAAACAATGGTACATTCATTCAATTTGTTTACACGAAACACCATAAGTTATTCTTTGCCAACTATAACTGTGGTAACTCCAAGTACCTAAACTTTATTTGCCACAACCAACACTTATAAAGCATATGTAATACACATACATTTTTCACAGTTGGCAAACTATGTAACGAACACCTTTCTGTAGCGTCTTAAACACTAATATAATGTAATTCAAATCATGTAAAATGATTGTTAGACTGCATGAATTAGGTCAGCCGGAACCGGGAACACTTCCCATAACACCTGATGTACTCGTTACATCATAAGAAGAATGGCTTCTACGCTAATATTACTTTATCTGTTTATCCAGAGGTTTAACGTAGTCAGCCGGATCCCGGCCGTATCTAGATCAGATGGTGGACCTGCGCCTAGACACGACCACAACACAGCCCTGAAGTGTCAGCAGAGATTGTGTCAACTAGACTATCCCCTATGAAGGCCTCATCGACACGACAGCCAGTGGCTCAGATCCACAACAAACCCGTTTCCATACCGGCGTAATGAATCCAATCTTCAACCAGATGGAGCTGGTTTCAATATTTTGAATGTTCCGTTCCTAATCTGACTTCTGACCTGTAATGCTGCCTGAATCATAATCATACACTGTTCGTTTGTTGGCCAAAGGAGAACTGGCACCACGACTGAACCTGGTTTCTCCCAAGGTTTTTTTCTCCATTCTGTCACCTGATGGGATTTGGGTTCCTTGCTACTGTTGCCTCTGGCTTGCTTATTTGGGGACACTTAATATTCAACAATATTACTAATCTACCTGTTTTGACAACATTGTATGAGAACTGAACTGAGCTAGACAATGATAACACTGTTTTCTCCAGAGCTGCAGTATCAATAAATTAACTAAGGGTACGTTTACATGACAACGATGTGCTAAAAACCAGAACGTTTTTTAAATGAGTTATCAAAATGATTCCCGTTCACACAGATCCGCGAAAACAACCAAAAACGCTGTATTATGCATGCCAGACAAGTAGTTGGCGATGTCACTTTGTAAAGAAATGCGCATGCCTATAGACTAAACATGTAATACGCATGTATTTTTACAGATTCACGTTTTTGAATTTTACACGGAGATGATAACGGTATCGTTTTCAAAAACTTGCACTTTGAAACCTGTTTCAAAGTTTGCGTTCTCAGGCCACCAAAACGTTGTTGTGTAAATTAATGGCCAGAACGCATAAAAAGTTTTCTGTTTTCAGTTGAAAATGGTGTTAATTATTAATAACCAATGATTTTTACAACTGAACTTACTTAAACTGGACAATGACTTTCTTCTAGAGCCGCTGAACAGCCAAAACAATCTTGTTGCATTATTTTCCTGTATATCACAGTAAAGCTGCTTTGAAACAATCTGTATTGTAAAAAGCACTATATAAATAAAGGTGACTTGACTTGTAATAACTACCTCACAAATATAGGAATAAATATAAATAAAGATGACTAATTACCACGCTGTCACAGACTGGAGTATTCTTGGTATTTGAGGTGTAGGTTTGTTGTCTTTTGTTTCTGCATCAGACTCTGAATGCATATCGTTTTTTTCCTGTCATAATCGTGATGTTGCCTTCACAGTTCGGTACAGGCAGAACCGTGTCTCCTCACAGCAGATCATTTGTGTGTGTGACGGAGGGATTCCTGCCTTTGTTTTGACTCCTTTACACATTTTATAAGCTCTTCACGAGTTCTCAGCTGATCAAAATACCATCATATGTAGGTTATGCACATACAATGGGCGCATTTATCCCAGCACACAGCATTGTTTTGGATGTTCTTAAGTTCCGTCTCAAAATAAGCAATACGACATAAAAGCCGACCAATCAGGTTGTGAACGTATCCCTATGCCTTTAGGTTCGGCATCTTTTGGTTCTGTGATAAAAATGATATCTGAATGTTAAGGGGAACAGGACTAAATGTTTTTTTTTTTGCTCCGGACCAAGCGAACCAAACTACAAGTGTGAACACACCTTCAGGGCTCTATCATACACCCGGCCCAATGCAGCGCCAGGTGCGATGCAGGTGTTTTTTTAGTCATTGTATGTATCAGAATTACCTATTTGCAGTAATGACGAATGAAAGTGGCTACTTATTTAACCAATTGTGGCAATACACACATGTATTTAAACAGATTTTTCAGGTTGAGGGTGTCTATATTCTGCCATGTAAATAGTGAATATGCCATGGTGCAAGTGCAACTGGCTTTTAAAGGGAATAGGAGATGAGACTCTGATTGGTTTATTGCACGTTATGCCCAAAACACACCCATAACTCATTAAGAGAATAGGGACAACCCTTTTAGACCATGCGGCGGGCATGCCGACCATTTTTCCCGTCGTTAAACTAGCAAAAGTGGTTTCGGACACGCCCTAAGTGTACTTGCACCGTACACTTTAGACCATGCGATTAGATCGTTAAAATAGGGCCCTTAGTGTCTCCAATTCACCTATCCTTATGTGAGGCGACAGTGCTACCAACTGAGCCACCGTGCTGCAACCATAAGTGTTCGAATTTATTTCAATGCATTTATTCAAGTATGAAGTACAAGCATAGACCAGTATGTTTACGTAAAGGCAAATATTGCCCCTTAGTAAAATGGTTACATTCTGAAATGCACTGTAAGCTTCTTTACAGTTCCAAAATTATATTTTTTTTATTAAAACAAACAAACAAAAAAACACACAACAATGGTCTTACTTTGCTCCCTGCTTCTCCAGGAGCATCCAAAGTACCAGCATTTCCAGTATCCATGTCAGGGACAGATGCTTTTGAGAGGCACTCGGTGCTCTGTGAACACAGAGAGTATGGTTTATTATTTGTTCCCATTTTGTACAGTAGGTAATTTGGTTCACTAAATTTTCAACTATATTACTGATCTGCCTGTATTGACACTATATGATAATTGAAATGAGCTGGATGACATCACCGTTTTCACCAGAGCGGCTGTACAGCCGAATCAAATTCTGTTGCATTATTTTCCTGTTTAACACTGTGAAACTGCTTTGAAACAATCAGCATTGTAAAAAGCGCTATATAAATAAAGGTGACTTGACTTGACTTTATACTGTATGTCTAACTTAACACATTAATATTTATTAAAGCAGCAAAGTAAATCTGTGATATAGTAAGAATGATAAGAATGATATTTATAGGGTGTATATTCTTACCAAGTACCAAATACCTTTTGAAGCTATCAGTTTATATATATTCTGTTTAAAATCTGTTTCTGTTTGATTGAGCATTTGCACACCATCTGCATGTGGAGAGTGAATCCCCACCAGTGCCAAAGCACTTGATTCATTCTTGCATGCTCAAACCCATCACTATAGCAACGTTTGGCACCAGTGCTACAAATGCAATCTCTAGACAACTAGACTACATAAAAGGATACAGATATAGCTCAAATTATCTTTTAGAGATTTCAGAATATAATTTCGTAGATTTTAATGTAAGTAGTTTTCAGTAAAAAAAAAATTACATTTACATTTATTCATTTTGCAGACGCTTTTATCCAAAGCGACTTACAAATGAGGAATACACCAAACGATTCATCAAAAAGAGGCAAACACAGGAAGTGCTCAAAATACAAAGTTTCAGATATTGCTTAGAGTATCATAAGCTAGAATAAGGAGGGAAATTGACCTAAATGCTTAAAAATAAGCTTTATTGTGCTTATTTATACAACCATTAATTGTGAACATGAATTTATTTACAAAAGAAAACATTTGAATTTATTATTATTATTTATTTATTTTGGACTGGACAGTGAAGGAAAAACAGTTACTGAGAGTAAAACATGCATGTGAACTCCTTCAATACTGTTTAAAAAGCATCCCAGGATGCACCTCATGAAGGTTAAGAGAATGTCCAGTGTGCAAAGCTGTAATTTAGACAAAAGGGTGCCTAACATAAAATATTGTTTCTTAGCATATAGGCTTGATTTGCTGAGCTATTTTGTTCACTGCATAATCCACATACTTCCACATGAATTCATAATTTTGATGACTTTACTATTATTCTAAAATGTGCAAAATAGTACAAATGCAGAATGCTGCGGTGGGAATCCCTTAGTCTCAGAGAGCTATGCTCCAAATTACAGCGTCACACTTGCCAAGCATCCCAGTTACTGAGCAGCCAATAGTAGGCAGCTTGCAGAGGGCATACCCTGTTTTCTGCATAGCAACATTCGGTGCCAGTCTGTGCTGTGAGACAGGGCCAGGTGAGATTGGGCAGTGCAGTTGTGCGGTAAAAAAATGCAAATCCTAGAAGAATAACACCTCCAATTTTCATGTGCTGAGTAGTAGCTATTGGAGAAATACCATATCTACATCAAAACTACATCATATTTCCATCATTAAAACACTGAATTACACATTTTATTACATTACCATAAATATTAAATATAATATTTTATTTAACAGAGCAGTCATGCTACACTACAGTGGAAATACATTTCTGAATAATTATTTAAGACAAATTAATGCTAATTACAATTTACAATTGTTTAAGCATATTAAAATGAGCAACTAGCAATTTTTATGTTTAGCCCTGCTATATAATGTAAATTGGCATGTATAATGTTATATATTAATTCCTCTTTATAACCTCAATCCATTACCTGTGCTCTTAATGTCACATTTTTAATGGGACTTTTCCAGCACGCTGGTTCAGTCAACATTGTTCTCTGTGGTTTTGTGTTGCTCCTGGTAATGGCAAACCCTCAGTAGTTTACAGCATCTATAAATGTTTCTGTGAAAATGCCACTACTGTACTGTGAGATAAAAAATAGTGGAGAAATGTATTTGTAGAATTTTAATTTTACCAAATAATTCACCGGAATTAAATCATCAAAGTGCCATTTCTTTTTAGTGTGACCATAAAAAGTTCCTGTCTTCACTAAACTATTATAAATATGCTAAACACTAAACTTTCTACCATGGCCCACTGTTTTATGGTTACATGTCGGTTATACCTCATATACTTGACTTTTGACAATTTTTCTAAAAAATATTAATAATGTTTTAAAACAAAACGGCTTCATTTATTTAAAGTTTTATTTTTATTTATTAAAGAATTATTTTTTTTCAGTAATTTCAGCCTTTAAAACAAGACTTATTTAAATAAAAATCTCCAGACAGTCATCTGAAATGTTTTAACACTATAAATATCATAATACATTTTATTTCATAAAGTGAAAACATTCATCATAGAAGAGGTCTCTTTATTATCTGTATCATTTTTTAAAAAGTATTTTTGAACAATTTAAAGGTGCGGTATGTAGGATTGACAGCTAGTGGTCAAAATAGGTACTGCAGTCCAAATTCAAAATACTGGAGATCGTTGTCGGAATACTATTGGGTAAACTGGCAACGTGCGGTTTCGCACAGACTAAAACAAAAACAGACATTTCGACACGGAACCCACATTTCAAAGTAGAATAACTGGCTGTAGCATTGTTTTTCTGAGAAACAATTAGGTGAATTTAGCATGTTTCCTAAATATCTGCAAACATATTATGGTATCTCTATGCTTTAGTAAAGTGAAAAACGTACATACAGCACCTTTAATATACACTATATTGCCAAAAGTTTTGGGACGCCTGCCTTTACATGCACATGAACTTTAATGACAACCCATTCTTAATCTTTAGGGTTTAATGTGGAGTTGGCCCACCCTTTGCAGCTATAACAGCTTCAACTCTTCTGGGAAGGCTTTTCACAAGGTTTAGGAGTGTGTTTATGGGAATATTTGACCATTCTTCTAGAATTGCATTTGTGAGGTCAGGCACTGATGTTGGACGAGAAGGCCTGGCTCGCAGTCTCCGCTCTAATTCATCCCAAAGGTGTTCTATCGGGTTGGGGTCAGGACTCTGTGCAGGCCAGTCAAGTTCCTCCACACCAAACTCGCTCATCCATGTCTATGGACCTTGCTTTGTGCACTGGTGCACAGTCATGTTGGAACAGGAAGGGGCCATCCCCAAACTGTTCCCACAAAGTTGGGAGCATGAAATTGTCCAAAATGTCTTGGTATGCTGAAGTATTAAGACTTCCTTTCACTGGAACTAAGGGGCCAAGCCCAACCCCTGAAAAACAACCCCACACCATAATCCCCTCTCCACCAAACTTTACACTTGGCACAATGCAATCAGGCAAGTACCATTCTCCTGGCAACCACCAAACCCAGACTCATCCATCGGATTGCCAGACAGGGAAGCGTGATTCATCACTACAGAGAACACGTCTCCACTGCTCTAGAGTCCAGTGGCGGCGTGCTTTACACCACTGCATCCGATGCTTTGCATTGCACTTGGTGATGTAAGGCTTGGATACAGCTGCTCGGCCATGGAAACCCATTCCATGAAGCTCTCTACGCACTGTTCTTGAGCTAATCTGAAGACCACACAAAGTTTGGAGGTCTGTATCTATTGACTCGGCAGAAAGTTGGCGACTTCTGCGCACTGTGCGCCTCAGCATGCGCTGACCCCGCTCTGTAATTTTACGTGGCCTACCACTTCGTGGCTGAGTTGCTGTTGTTCCCAATTGCTTCCACTTTGTTATAATACCACTAACAGTTGACCGTGGAATATTTAGTATTGAGGAAATTTCACAAATGGACTTTTTGCACAGGTGGCAACCTATCACAGTGAATTCACTGAGCTCCTGAGAGCAACCCATTCTTTCACAAATGTTTGTGGAAGCAGTCTGCATGCTTAGGTGCTTGATTTTATACACCTGTGGCCATGGAAGTGATTGGAACACCTGAATTCAATGATTTGGAGGGCTGTCCCAATACTTTTGGCAATATAGTGTATATGGAAAAAAACCCTGAGTGGCACATCATTAATAATTTAAGGAATTTTATGATTATGGGGTGTATGTGTCACCTGAGTCTCTGGTAGAGCACTCTTCTCTTGAGGGCCACGCGAGCTCTGTGCCTCATTAAGCTCTTTCTCCAGCTGCTCCAACCGAGCAACACGGATCTGTACATAGAAACACATACCGTGATTAATGATACAATATCTGCAACATTCTAATGATTTGATAGTGATACTTTGAAAGCAGATTTTCATACACCACTGTATCATACACCATAATATCTCTGCTACAAATCCCAGTTTAGCCATACAGTTCATCCAACATGGTTTTTCTGATAAAGCTGGTTGACCAAGGATATCTTGCTGGTTAGGGAGATTAAGAAGCCTGGTTGAGGACACCAGCATCCAGAACACAACATAAACTGTTAGATTTGCAGTTGATAAAAGCGTGACGTGGTTGTGACTGACACGTGACACTTAAACTGGATTTACAGCTGGATCTTTGTAGATAAAAACGTGGCATTTAATCTATAATCTGTTCTTACTTGTGTTCTCTGAACCATCTCATCACTGGTGCCGAAACGTTCCTCCATCACAGAATGCAATTGCTGAGCTTCAAACTCCAGCTGCTGACGAATAAAATCCACCTGCAAGGAGAACTGTGAAGCACAGAAAAATGCATAGATATCATTTGTACTGCACACATACCATTGTTCACCATTCAACGAACAAGAGATATGAAAGAATCTTACGGACTAAACAAACTATTCTATAAAATCTATTATATAAAAAAGCTTTTATTTGATAAAAAAAGAATCTGCATAAACATTTTGATGAATTTCCCCATGTGTGATTAATGGAAAAAAAGACAGTCAATACTGGTTTGAAATGACATGTTAGTGAGTTTTCGGTTATACTTTATTTTAAGGTGTCCTTGTTACAGTGTAACTATACATTTAAGTACTACTTACTACATAATTAGGGCTAGGATTAGGGTTTGGTTTAGGGTTAGTTGCATGTAATTATGCATAATTTACTGTTATTACTACAATACATACATGTAGCATATGTAACATTGACAATTTTCATTTTTGGCTGAACTATCCCTTTAAGAATCATAGCTGTTATTTCAAACTAGACAAGGGCATTACCTGACTCAAACAAATCTACATGTAGGACAGTCTAGTCTCATTAGCAGCAAAACTAGGTGACCTCATTTTTGGCTACAGATGCACACAGTCCTATTAGTGAAAAACTGGGGTGGAAGTTGTTTAGGCTGCTTACCGTATCGAGCCGTGGCAGTTCAGCCAGTCTCTGAGACAAACCCTGCAGCTGTGTGTAATACCATCGCCGCTCTCTCTCCTCTTTCTCTATTTCACTCAGCAACATGGACCTACAACACACAAAACACATTCCTGAAAACTGAAATGACTGAACTCAACCAGGGTTGAGAAAAAAAAATCAGAATTTAAGAACTGAATCACTTTCATGAGTGTGAATTTAAATGGAATAGGCCATAGCCCATATGATGTTGAATTAGTTCTTCAACATGTTCTTGCATGTTTTTTTTTTTTTAAATAACAAAACATTTGGAAAACACATTGGGTATATAAAATATGTTGTTTCCTCCTTCACTGAGTATTTTAGAAGTTACACTCACTTTATTAGGCACACCTATTCAACTGCTTGTTAATATCTAATCAGCCAATCACATGGCAGCAACTCAATGCATTAAGGCAGGGAGACATGGTCAAGACGATCTGATTAAAGAGACGATCTGATTAAAGAGATGATCTGATTAAAGATTTAAGAGACCTTAAAGTTTCATGGTTGTTGGTGCCACACGGGCTGGTCTGAGTATTTCAGAACCTGCAGATCTACTGGTATTTCCACACATAACCATCTGGTTTACAGAGAATGGTCCGAAAAACAGAAAATATCCAGTGAGCGGCAGTTCTGTGGCCGAAATTTTGATTCCAGAGGTCAGAGGAGAATGGACAGACTGGTTTGAGCTGATAGATGGGCTACAGCAGCAGAAGACCACACTGGGTGCCACTCCTGTCAGCTAAGAACAGAAAACTATGGTTAACCAAAACTGGACAATAGAAGATTGGAAAAACGTTGCCTAGTCTGATAACTCTTAATTTCTGCTGTGACATTCAGATGGTAGGGTCAGAATTTGGTGTAAACAACATGAAAGCATGGATCCATCCTGTCTTATATCAATGGTTCAGGCTGCTGGTGGGGTAATGGTGTGGGCATATTTTCTTGGCACACTTTGGGCCCCTTTGAGCATCATTTAAATGCCACAGCCCACCTGAGTATTGTTGCTGACCATCTGCTATCCCTTTATCATCATAATGTACCCATTTTCTGATGGATACTTACTGAGTGGCTCTGTAGCTATCTGTAGCTAATTTATCCTTAAAGCGCCATGTAACAAAGCTCAAATCATCTCAAACTAGTTTCCTGAACATGACAATGAGTTCCCTATTCTCAAACGGCCTCCACAGTCACCAGATCTCAATCCAATAGAGCACCTTTGGGATGTTATAGAACGGGAGATTCACATAAAGGATGTGCAGCAACTGCATGATGCTATCATGTTAATATGGACCAAAATCTCTGAGGAATATTTCCAACAACTTGTTGAATATATGCCACAAAGAATTAAGGCAGTTCTGAAGGCAAAAGGGGGTCCAACTAGCAAGGTGTACCTAATAAAGTGGCCGGTGAAATGTCTTTCTCTTTATCTCTCTTATATTCATGAAGAATCTTGCATTCATGGTTTAATCCAAACTGTTATCCAGTTAAATGCTCTCTAGAATGAGAGCATATATAATTTCCTATATTACCACCTACTTTTGATTAGCAATAGCAAGTAATTATTATGGATCATGGATGTGACCTAAACTAAATGCCACTGGCTTTTAAAGGGGACTAACCCTCTAAGGAAAAGAACATTTTGGTTAAACCAGACAGTTGATGAGTGTTTAGATGTGATGATCTTACCTCTCTTTAGAGAGTTCCTCTAAGTGCTGGGCAGTGACACGGAATTCTCCAGCCTGATGAGGGTGTCCGGGGTGCATAGCTGTGCCCTCTCCAGATGCAGATGAAGACTGGCGGGACGGTGGACAGACAGGACTCCTGGCTCTGCCGATGCTCAGTCTCTCCTCGCCTTCCCCTACCTGGCTAGCCATCGTCTCCGGAAACACACGCAGGTTGTGAGGCTGATACTTTAGCTCGTAGTAGTTGGTCAAGTCCATATGCAGCTCTGTAAAAACAAGAATTTTTTTTGTTTTGAGTTTCGTTTAGTACTTGTGGATTTGTACAAATTACTCAGCTAAAATACATTTCTTTTGCTGTAGTTTTGTACATAGGGCCGAATTAACATAAGGGCTAGGTGGGGCTGAAGCCCCAAGGGAAGGATTGACTGGCCATCTTGAGCACCTGAACTTTTCCTGGTGGGCCGCTCGCCAAAACTCCACCACGCCCTCACATATTAAGCGCTGTTATTTACTGGAGTGCTGCGAGTGCATGGGAAACAAACACCAAAAGCCAAATGATGAAACCTACCTGGCAGTACCTGATTAAACCGCAGCACAAGAGTTGTTCTCAGCTGGACGGTCTCACGCACAGCGCAGACAAACTCACTTGACACTTTCGCCAAGTGATAATCAGTGCCAGTCACTTGATCCATTTGAATTCAATACAAGCGCAACATGATATGTGAACATTAAAGGCTCTGTGGCGAAAGTAGCTGAAACCAGACTGAATAGCTCTGACCATTTAAACTGAAGTGTCAAGGTAAACTGTAGGCTACACAACGGTAATTACAAGCTTTTCAGTCCACACAGCACCACCCTATAAAAATTGACCACGCACTTACTAACACTGTAGAAATGTTGCATTATGGTATCTATTATTAATCTTACTACTATTAGCTTTATATTAAATATTAGGTAGCCTAATATATAAGAGCAATACAAGTCACTTTTAGAGGCTGTTTTTTTATGTTTGAGTTTTTTCATTACAAATACCATAGTTTATTCTTAGTAATATTATTACCGTTGTTGTTGTTGTTATAGAAATCATAAAACCATGGTAATAAGGAGCATGGTTTTTGCCTGTGTCATGATTTTACAATTAAACTCTGGATTCTGTCCAAGAAGAGCGCACATGAACCGATCATCTCTTCCTCTTTACTATTAGTTATAGCACCAAATGATGAATAAACATAAGAAGGTATGTTGAAAGAAACAGTACAACTTAGTGAAATGTATCATGTCTCATGCAACATGTCACGTAAAGTTTACCCCAGGAAAGCCATTCAATGTCGATAACTCGTTAGTTAGCTAGACAAAATAACTCTTGCAAAATAACTCTCTATTATATATATATATACACTCACCTAAAGGATTATTAGGAACACCTGTTCAATTTCTCATTAATGCAATTATCTAATCAACCAATCACATGGCAGTTGCTTCAATGCATTTAGGGGTGTGGTCCTGGTCAAGACAATCTCCTGAACTCCAAACTGAATGTCAGAATGGGAAAGAAAGGTGATTTAAGCAATTTTGAGCGTGGCATGGTTGTTGGTGCCAGACGGGCCGGTCTGAGTATTTCACAATCTGCTCATTTACTGGGATTTTCACGCACAACCATTTCTAGAGTTTACAAAGAATGGTGTGAAAAGGGAAAAACATCCAGTATGCGGCAGTCCTGTGGGCGAAAATGCCTTGTTGATGCTAGAGGTCAGAGGAGAATGGGCCGACTGATTCAAGCTGATAGAAGAGCAACTTTGACTGAAATAACCACTCGTTACAACCGAGGTATGCAGCAAAGCATTTGTGAAGCCACAACACGCACAACCTTGAGGCGGATGGGCTACAACAGCAGAAGACCCCACCGGGTACCACTCATCTCCACTACAAATAGGAAAAAGAGGCTACAATTTGCACGAGCTCACCAAAATTGGACAGTTGAAGACTGGAAAAATGTTGCCTGGTCTGATGAGTCTCGATTTCTGTTGAGACATTCAGATGGTAGAGTCAGAATTTGGCGTAAACAGAATGAGAACATGGATCCATCATGCCTTGTTACCACTGTGCAGGCTGGTGGTGTAATGGTGTGGGGGATGTTTTCTTGGCACACTTTAGGCCCCTTAGTGCCAATTGGGCATCGTTTAAATGCCACGGCCTACCTGAGCATTGTTTCTGACCATGTCCATCCCTTTATGACCACCATGTACCCATCCTCTGATGGCTACTTCCAGCAGGATAATGCACCATGTCACAAAGCTCGAATAATTTCAAATTGGTTTCTTGAACATGACAATGAGTTCACTGTACTAAAATGGCCCCCACAGTCACCAGATCTCAACCCAATAGAGCATCTTTGGGATGTGGTGGAACGGGAGCTTCGTGCCCTGGATGTGCATCCCACAAATCTCCATCAACTGCAAGATGCTATCCTATCAATATGGGCCAACATTTCTAAAGAATGCTTTCAGCACCTTGTTGAATCAATGCCACGTAGAATTAAGGCAGTTCTGAAGGCGAAAGGGGGTCAAACACAGTATTAGTATGGTGTTCCTAATAATCCTTTAGGTGAGTGTATATATATATATATATATATTTTAAACAGACAAATACAGTCTGCTTTAAAAAAAGTTACATTTTCATGTCTATAATGAACACACCCTCAATGACTCAAAACAAAAGTACATCAAAAACAGAATGGCTTCAACAGAAGGAAATAAACCTTGACTGAGATGCTGTAGCATGACCTCGAGAGAGATTCACACCAGAAATCCCAAGAACTGTGTTTAACTGAAATCGTTTAGAGGGATGTTACAGAATACAGACTGTTGTGCAGCTCTGATCCGCATTTACAGGACATGTTTGGTGGAGGTTTATTGCTCCCAAAGAAGTATTAACTAATTATTTAACCCATTATGTTCAAGAAAGACATGAAACTTATTTTATTTTTTGTATGATTTGTGTAACAGACGTAACTTCAAATTAAATGTAAATGTAAATTCAATTCCTGTATAATTATGTGATATTTTTATAGTAGCTATTCAAATAAATAATATGCAAAATATCTTGTATATTTATCAAAAACATAATTAAATAACTGAGGAATAAAAAAATAAATGTATTACAGTTAAAAGACTAATGCTACAGATAATTGAACTGTGACTGCAATGTAGAGAAGTGTATAAATTTCCTGCAGTACCTTTAAGCTGGTCCAGTACATCAGTTCTGCCTGAAGAGGCAAGAGTTCCGGCCTCCTGCTCCAGTTTACTTTGCAGCTGCCTCAGAACCTCCTATTACAGCAAAATAAAAAATAAATGAGCAGCCATTGTTTGCCAGTGTAGCCCAGTTTAGCAAAAACAAAATTGTATATTTCAAAGTAAAAAGAGACGCTTCTCTCATACAGAGTAACCAGATGAGCATAATGCATGCATCCGCTCTCTTTGAGGAGCGAACAGACTGTGAGAGTGAACATATTTGCCAAGGATTACGCTCAGCATGTGGGCCACAGTGCAATCATGGGATACTGAATATGTATCACCTATAATCTCATTAAAAGCAGTTGTTGAATCAATTTCAATAGATGAATCAGCTGTATTTTTAAGATGGATGCTAAAGGGATAGTTCACCCAAAGATGAAAACTCTGTCATTTACTTAATCTCATGTCCTTCTTAAAGGGCCCCAATATACTTCTTTTTCATTCTTCGCTCAGGGTAAAAAGAAGTTTGCAATACGTGACCAGCGATATACTGTTAGCGAACATCCAGATGCCGCCCACACTACTGAGAGTGACGTTTAGATATTCATGTAAATATGTGCTGCACGCTTTCCTCTCAATAACAAAATAAACACACAACAAAAATGAGCACAGAGGAGTTAAGGAAGCATCAGATCATAGCAATGTTAATATGTTTGCACAAACTCTGCAGTTCGGCACTCTAGTAAAGCCATGTCGCGTTTATTTATATAGCACTTAAAGGGATAGTTTTAATTACCCCATGATTTACTCACCCTCAAGCTATCCTATGTATGAATGTCCTATGACATTCTTCTTTCAGATGAATACAATCGGAGTTATATTAAAAAATGCAGATCGGCTACTCAACTTACGAAGAAAACGTAACTGGCGCGACGATGACGTCGGATGTAGCGTAAGTGTTTTGAACTGCGAGAGGCGTTACACTTTCTTCGTAAATTGAATACGGAAGGCGGTCCGCCGGAAGCTAGATATTTTACTTTATAACGTGTTAAATATGGATATTTTTCTTACAAAAACCCATCGATTCACTTCAGAAGGCCTTTATTAACTCCCCGGAGCCGGAGGCTTCAAATTTTGGGCTGCCATTCACTGCCATTACAATGCTTGGATTAGCCAGGACATTTTTTAATATAACTCTGATTGTATTCGTCTGAAAGAAGAATGTCATATACACCTAGGATGGCTTAAGGGTGAGTAAATCATGGGAATTTTTTGGGTAAACTATCCCTTTAATACATAAATAGCACTTTATTTATAAAGCAAGCAGTTTTACAGTATTAAACATGAAAAACAGTGTCAGTGTCTCATTTCATCAGAAGTACAACTTAATTTTCAACTCTAGATGTTTTCACTCGCAGATGTGTTACCTCGATGGACTGAACAGAAGAAAAGAACCGGAGAAGATTTTCCCGTAAAAAAAGGCGGAGCCTCAGCTCACACCAACTTATTACGTTATCGCCATGGACCAATGGTAGTACGAAGGTGTTTACTATGGAGTTGGGAGTTTAAAACAGCTTTCCGGAAAACATTTTAAAACAGCTTTCCGGAAAACTTTGCTTTGGCAATCTGTTTCGAACTCGAAAATGATGTCACATTAGTTCGTTCTACAATTCTGCTTAATGAAAAAGTATATCGGGGCTTTTAACCTGTATGTATTTCTTTCTTCTGCAGAACACAAAAGAAGATATTTTGAAAAATGTCTCTGTCAGGGTTCTGTCACTTCGGTCTGTTTATTCTTGGTTTGGTGACAGAGCTCTGTCATTACTAAAATTACATTACTATGTTACAGACTTTTTCTCACACTAACATACAGCCAATATCATTCCAATTAATTTTTTTGTTTGTAGAGCTAGCAAATGTCAACCACCACATCAAGTCTCATGCCATTTTAGATGATTTTTTTATTTTTTTATTTCTTTATTTCAGCAAACGTCATTTGGGGTCAAAAAGACCCAGATAGCTTACATAAATAGCATATTAAGCCAATTAAGCAAAAAGATATAAGATTAAAAATAAAACCGTCAATTAGACAAATGTAAGAAAAAAACTGGTATAACACTTGACATTCTGTCCCCCTCACTTTTGAAATGATGGCTACGCCCCTGTTTGGACAAGTACTGCACACCTAAGCGTTGCGGCTAATGAGCCTTCGTCAGGGTGTGAGCAACAAACACAATCTGAGTTCTCATAAGTTAATTAGTCATATAACAATCACCTGGTCATGCTGTACAGGACAAGCAGGAGAGAGAAAATTCAAATAATACAAAGAGAACGTATTTTACCCAATATATTGGCCTAATTTCAGTTACATTTACATTTTAGGCTATGTAGTTTTAATTATTTATTTTTTATTTTTAGATTTTTATTGTATTAACAACTCAGCTGTATGTGGACACCTTTTGAGTAGAAATGCATATTGCAATTTGTTTGTTGCAAATAAAACTCCCATAGTCCATAACTACTGTAGTTTTAACTTATTTTAATATATAAATTCAGTTAAATCATCAAACATTTGTATGACTTGCCAGTGACTTGCTTGACCCAAGCTACGACTTGACTTGAATTGCTTGACATAAAGCAGTGACTTGACTTGACTTGCTTGATTCTCACAAAAATTGACTTGGACTTGCTTGAGACTTGAAGGTTAAGACTTGAGACTTACTTGTGACTTGCACATGTGTGATTTACTCCCACCTCTGTTACATAACATTAATGAGAACACTATTTTAATAAATCGTTGGCTATAAGCCACTGCTGTAGACACATATTGCAGTATTAAGGTCTAACGATTAATAGATTAATTGATCGTTAATTTAAACGACGATCGATCATGGATAATTGTGTAATCTGACATCTCTAGTGTGGAGCATCGTATTCGAATCCCAGCACTTCGGTCTAGCTTGGTTTCGGTTCTGTGTTGGTGTTTGGACATTCATGCTCCATGTGTTTGTCTTCTGTTGTTCTCTGGTCTCGCCGCGTGAGCATGTGGTTTTGAGTTTGCTCGTGTTGTACGCTTTTCTGTCCGCGTGTGTTGATGTCCTTGCCTATTTATTAGGGGTGCCACGAGATCTCGCGATATTAAAATGTGACGAGATTTCTCGTCAAGGTGAAAAGCTGTCTTGCGATATCGCCATGACGGAGCGTGAGGGTAAAATTAGCATAGAATATGCCACCGCTACGTTTACATTACATTATGGTGCCCACCGCCGCACTGCCTCCACTGTCATTTTGCTTTTTTATAGAGATAAAAAAACATTTAATTTAGTTGGATAACGGTCGCTTCAATTTTAAACTATTGTAAATGTCTGCTCTGCTCATCCAGCACGAGCTGCAGCAGAGTCGCACACATTCCAGCAGGAATCACAGTTCACTGATCATGTGACGAGCGTAAGGTGAGATGACTAACAAGACCATGGAGGAGGATTTGTTGCGCAACAGAGCTTAAGTGTCTGATAAATGTCTTATCCCATAGAATGTGCGCTCGGCACCACCACTCCCTATACACAGAGTACATGCGATCGCAAGTTCGAAAGCAAAAATAAAACAGGAGCTCCCTGATGCACACAAATTAGGCTACATACAATAGCCTGTCTCCCAATATCAAACTTAGGCTGGGCTGTGTAGTTGTAACCACCACCATCTCTTATCTCTGGTCTCTGTTTGCACTTTGAATATTGAGAGAGTACATTTTTAGGTGAGCAATCCCTTAAGTCTCAAAATTTTGATTCTTAAGTTTCTCAAGCTATACATCCTATTACAGTTTTTGTCAAATCGATATTTTATTGGGTGAAAACTCATCGTTATACAACTAAACTTGTCTTTAAAGAACTTTGAAGAACACGATTAAAGAACACGAAAAACATGTTTCCCTTTCAGTCGGTCACGTTTGACGTACGTCGGATGTAACCAACGAATTGGGATCACTTCTGGGAGCCCCTATCAGCTTCAAGTGTATAGAGAACGGGCCAATGGCCATTGGCATGCGAGATTTGCATCTCGCGCTCCGCCCCGCCCCGCAGGTATAAATAGGAAGCGGATGCAGCGCACATTTGTCATTCACTTCGGAGCCAAACGGCGTTGATGAAGCACTGTTCCTGTGTAAGTAGAGAGAGAGAGACAACTTGTGCTGGGAGAGAAGGCACATTCAGCACGACCGCGTGCTCACTGTCTCTTCAAGAGCAAAACTGCTGTTTTCACAGCACTGTTTGTTGGTTCGGTAAGGGCGTTCCACAGTGAGAGCAGACACAGGCTGCACTACATTCCTGTGCCTGCCGTGGCTGTCCCTGGGTGCTTCAGCACTAAAAGAGTGTTTCCCCTAAAAGAGCAACACGGGTGTGACACTGCGTCTTTTTCAAGATGTTATTCCACCCATGCGTTTCTGGATGCGGTCGTTCCCTGTCGCCAGCTGACGGTCACAATCGTTGTCTTACGTGCCTGGGCATTCAGCACGCTGAGGCAGCGTTTGTGGATAGTTCATGTTCCCACTGCGGGAACATGACTATCTCTGCGCTTAGGTCGAGACTCACCTACCTTCGGGAAGGTGGCGTCCCCTTACCTATGCCCCGATCTAGTGCTATTCCTGCTCAGCAGAATAGACCTACTTCGGCGAATAGCCAGGGTGACCTGAGGATCACGTTTAGGGCACACCCGCCGAGCCAGCCTCCGCGGGCCCCTAATCCCTCTGAAGCGCCACAGCCGGTTGAGCTTCCGGGGGGGTCCAGTGGTGACCTTTAGAGCTCCAGCAGATGATAGGATGTCGATCGCTGCATCGGAGGGGGAGTTTCAGTCCTCGGGGGATGAAGACTCGGCTGCGTTGCCTCCCTCTGGGAGAGTAGCGTTGCCCGAGACGGACCCCGAGCTGACGGCTATGCTTTCCCGGGCCGCCGAAAAGGTCGGGCTCGTGTGGAACCCTCCACCGTGTCCCGAGCCTTCTAGGCTGGACGATTGGTTTCTCAGGGCGGCTCGCGCTGGTTCTCAGCGTCCCGGCCCGGTGCCTTTCTTCCCGGAGGTGCATGAGGAGCTCACAAGGTCGTGGACGGCACCTTTTTCTGCCAGAAACTGGCCGAGTGGCTCCTCCCTCCTCACTACCCTCGACGGCGGGCCAGCCAGGCTGTTTCCAAAATGTCTGGGTGCCAAGAGACCGCGCTTGGCGGTGTACGACGCTCCCATGCCTTGTCACCCTCCGGTGCCTCCTCACACCCATGCGCCCCCTCAGCGGAAGCAGGTAAGTGCTGCATTGCACACTCAGACCCCACTGCATCCGTCCCCAAGATTGGTTTGCAGCGATCGACCTGAAGGACGCGTACTTTCATGTCTCAATTCTCCCTCGACACAGACCGTTCCTACGCTTTGCGTTCGAGGGACGGGCATATCAGTACAGAGTCCTACCCTTCGGGCTGTCCCTGTAGCCCCGTGTCTTCACGAATGTCGCGGAGGCGGCCATTGCTCCCATGAGAGAGCGTGGTGTTCGCATCCTCAACTACCTCGACGACTGGCTGATCCTAGCTCAGTCACGGGCGCAGTTGTGCGAACACAGGGACATGGTGCTCAGTCACCTCAGCCTGTTGGGACTTCGGGTCAACTAGGAAAAGAGCAAACTCTGCCCCGTGCAGAGGATCTCTTTTCTCGGTATGGAGCTAGACTCGGTCAATCTGACAGCGCGACTCACAGAGGAGCGCGTCCAGTCGGTGTTGAACTGCTTGAATTCGTTCAAACGCAAGACAGCGGTACCACTGAAACATTTTCAGAGGCTCCTGGGGCATATGGCATCTGCAGCCGCGATAATGCCGCTCGGATTGTTTCATATGAGGCCGCTTCAACACTGGCTACACGACCGAGTCCCAAGATGGGCGTGGCAGAGCGGCTCGTTCCGTGTCTCAGTAACACCGAAGTGCCGCCAAACCTTCAGCCCGTGGTCGGACCCTTCGTTTCTACGGGCAGGAGTTCCCCTAGAACAAGTGTCCAGGCATGCTGTTGTCTCCACGGATGCCTCATCCACCGGCTGGGGGGCCACGTACAACGGGCTTGCAGTTTTCGGTCTGTGGACGGGGCCTCAACTGCAATGGCATATCAATTGCCTCGAGTTGTTAGCAGTTCGTCTTGTGCTGGGCCGCCTCAAAGGGCCGCTACGAGGCAAGCACGTTCTGGTCCGTACGGACAATACTGCGGCCGTTGCGTACATCAACAAACAGGGTGGTCTACGCTCCCGCCGCATGTCACAACTCGCCCACCATCTCCTCCTCTGGAGTCAGAAGCATCTGAGGTCGCTTCATGCCACTCACATTCCGGGCCTGCTCAATCGTGCAGCCGACGAGCTCTCACGACAACAAGAGCTCCTGGGAGAGTGGAGACTCCATCCCCAGGTGGTCCAGCTGATCTGGAGTCACTTCGGGACCGCACTGGTAGACCTGTTTGCCACCCCGGACACGTCCCACTGCCTGTTTTATTCCCTGACCGAGGGGACCCTCAGCTCGGATGCGCTGGTACACAGCTGGCCCAGGGGTCTATGCAAATATGCGTTTCCCCCAGTGAGCCTTCTTGCACAGACACTGTGCAAAGTCAGGGAGGACGAGGAGCAGGTCTTGTTGGCAGGTCTCGTGACAGCACCTCCTTGGCCCATTCCTCTGAGGAAGGACCTTCTGACTCAGAGACGGGGCACCCTATGGCACCCGCGTCCAGACCTCTGGAAACTCATTGTCTGGTCCCTGGACAGGGCGCAGAGGTTCTAGGTGACCTACCACAGGCTGTGGTAGACACCATCACTTCGGCTAGAGCTCCCTCTACGATGCGCCTCTATGCGTTGAAGTGGAACCTGTTCGTCGAATGGTGTTCTTCTCGACGAGAAGACCCCCGAAGATGTTCGATCAGTTCTGTGTTTTCCTTCCTGCAAGATGGGTTGGAGCGAAGGCTGTCTCCCTCCACCCTCAAAGTGTATGTTGCCGCCATTGCTGCACATCACGATGTAGTTGAAGGTAAGTCCGTAGGAAAGCATGATCTGGTCGTCAGGTTCCTGAGGGCAGCGAGGAGATTAAATCCGCCTCGCTCTCACTCTATACCCTCTTGGGACTTATTTCTGGTGCTAACCACACTGCAGAGAGCACCCTTTGAACCTTTGCAGTCAGCTGAGTTAAAAATTCTGTCTTGGAAGACAGTACTCCTGACTGCATTGGCTTCCATCAAGAGGGAAGGGGACCTGCAGGCATTTTCGGTCGATGAATCGTGCCTGGAATTCGGGCCGGCTAACTCTCATGTAATCCTGAGACCCACGGCCCGGATATGTGCCCAAGGTGAACCTGCAAGCGCTGCCCTCGGAGGAGGCAGACCCAGCCCTGGCTTTTCTCTGTCCCGCTTTGCGGGCTTACGTGGACAGAACGTGAAGCTTCAGAACCTCAGAACAGCTCTTCATCTGTTACGGAGGCCAGCAGAAGGGAAAGGCTGTCTCCAAGCAGAGGATGGCCCACTGGATAGTGGATGCAATCGCCTTGGCATATGAGACCCAAGGCGTGCCTTGCCCGCTCGGGTTGAGGGCCCACTCCACTAGGAGTGTTGCCTCTTCCTGGGCGTTGGCACACGGCGCCTCGCTGACAGATATATGTAGAGCTGCGGGCTGGGCGACACCTAACACGTTCGCTAGATTTTATAGCCTCCGTGTAGAGCCGGTTTCTTCCTGTGTGCTTGCTTCAAATAGCCAGTAACACCGAAGTGCCCGTTCTAGTGTCGGCTTGCTGCGCCATTCCCCTCCTCATGGACCGGATACGTGCGCATATATTCTCCAGTAGAGTTCCCCAGATTGGCGAACCCTGTCGAGTTCCTCCGCAACCCGCGGCAGTCAGACGTGGCGGAGCATCCGACGCCAGGTCTAACACTCATATGCATTGGTGGAACTTGTGTTAGGCTGGGTATCCATATGTTGTGACCCCTATGTGTATTCTTCCACGGTACGGCTCCCTACGGTGAGTCCGTGTCTTTCCCTTGGCAGAGCTTGCTCTGCCGTCTCTGTGCGGTGTTGTCCCCCGCCTGCAATGGCCGGGGCCACCCCTGGGACTCCGTATGTTGTACTGCCCACGGCCAGTCCATACGTGTATATTCCACATGATACCTCCCTACGGGTAGGATGTGGCTTCCACAACAGCCCCTAGGGGCACGCTTTCCCAGCGTTATCCAATACTCTGCTGAGTGGGTCTTGCGGAACAGCAGCAGTGACTCTCCCTGCGTGAGTTTCCCGCCCCAAACAGACGGGGGTCTGAGGGGCTTTTCGCTGGGCGCTGGAAGTGGTAGTAACCATGGTGTTTTCCATAGGGATCCCAATTCGTTGGTTATGTCCGACGTACGTCGAACGTGACCGACTGAAAGGGAACGTCTCGGTTACGTATGTAACCCTCGTTCCCTGAAGGAGGGAATGGAGACGTACGTCCCGTCGCCACGGTTGCTGTACCATCACTGCATGGCCGAGTCACTAGTTCGGCTCATCAGTGAAAAACAAATGTGCGCTGCATCCGCTTCCTATTTATACCCGCGGGGCGGAGCGCGAGATGCAAATTGGCCCGTTGGCCGGTTCTCTATACACTCGAAGCTGATAGGGGCTCCCAGAAGTGATCCCAATTCGTCGGTTACGTCCGATGTACGTCTCTGTTCCCTCCTTCAGGAAACGAGGGTTACATACGTAACCGAGACGATTTTCATTCATGTATTTGTGTATCTACAAATACATGAATGAAAATACATGTTTTTCGTGTTCTTTAATCGTCAGCTCTTCTTGCTTCTCCTACATCCTCAACTCTTCTTGCTCCATCTCCTCTTCCTATACCATATATTCCTTTCCCCTCATCTCTTTCTACCTCTTTCACTGTTCCTCTCCCTCTCAATATTACAATTCCTTTATCCTCTCCAAAACCTCTCACTCTTACACCTCTTCCTTTTCCCATTCGATGCATGTGATTTGTAATTTGCATGAAATGAAGTAAAATTTACAACCTGTTTAGGACAATTACAAAGTGTTCAGATTACTGTGTTAACTGTTTTGAGAACAGTGACCTGAGTTAGGAGAAATATGTCAAAGTCACTCATTTATTATGACTTAATGCATAATGGATATATGCAACATTGTAGTGTATATATATACAATTTCAAATTTTATTAATGTATGTAATGTTTTTAAAAGAAGTCTCATTCTCTCCAAGGTTGCATTTTCGATAATAAATACAGTAAAAACAGTAATATTATGAAATAGTTTTACAACTTGAAATAACTGCTTTCTATTTTGATATATTTTAAAATGTAATTTATTTCTGTGGTGTCTGAATTTTCATATTAGAAATCATTCTAATATGCTTATTTGGTACTTACACCGCGTTCCAAATTATTATGCAAATGATATCTTTCTCTGATTTTCATAATTAGTCAATGCAAATGACAGTCAGTATAATTTTCAAGTCATCAACCATTAGGGTATAATCCAAATTTTATTGAACAAACCTCCTAATGATAACAGTATTTATTTCTAAAATAAAAAACTGAAAATGCACTGTTCCAAATTATTATGCACAACGGAGTTAAAATACTTTATAGGTTGTAAAGAACTGATAACGGGCATTTGCTGAATTTGCAGCATTAGGTGGTCATATTTACCGAAATCAAAAGCTATTTCAATCAAAAACATCCTAACAGGGCAAGTTACATCTTAACATAGGACCCCTTCTTTGATATCACCTTCACAATTCTTGCATCCATTGAACTTGTGAGTTTTTGGAGAGTTTCTGCTTGAATTTGTTTGCAGGATGTCAGAATAGCCTCCCAGAGCTGCTGTTTTAATGCGAATTGCCTTCCACCCTCATAGATCTTTTGCTTGAGGATGCTCCAAAGGTTCTCAATAGGGTTGAGGTCAGGGGAGGATGGTGGCCACACCATGAGTTTCTCATCTTTTATGCACATAGCAGCCAATGACACAGAGGTATTTTTTGCAGCATGAGATGGTGCATTGTCATGCATGAAGATCATTTTGCTACGGAAGGCACGGTTTTTCTTTTTGTACCATGGAAGAAAGTGGTCAGTCAGAAACTCTACATACTTTGCTTAGGTCATTTTCACATCTTCAGGGACCCTAAAGGGGCCTACCAGCTCTCTCCCCATGATTCTGGCCCAAAACATGACTCCGCCACCTCCTTGTTGACGTCGCAGCCTTGTTGGGACATGGTGGCCATCCACCTCCATCTATCTGGACCATCCAGGGTTGCACGACACTCACCAGTAAACAAGACTGTTTGAAAATTAGTCTTCATGTATGTCTGGGGCCACTGCAACCGTTTCTGCTTGTGAGCATTGGTTAGGGGTGGCCGAATAGTAGGTTTATGCACAACTGCAAGCCTCTGGAGGATCCTACACCTTGAGGTTCGCGGGACTCCAGAGGCACCAGCAGCTTCAAATACCTGTTTGCTGCTTTGTAATGGCATTTTAGCAGCTGCTCTCTTAATCCAATGAATTTGTCTGGCAGAAACCTTCCTCATTCTGCCTTTATCTGCCTTTATCTGTGCTCTGAATCGGCCACAAATCTCTTGACAGTACAATGATCACGCTTAAGTTTTCATGAAATATCTATATATGTTTTTATACCTTATCCAAGGCATTGCACTATTTGACGCTTTTCGGCAGCAGAGAGATCCTTTTTCTTTCCCATATTGCTTGAAACCTGTGGCCTGCTTAATAATGTGGGACGTCCTTCTTAAGTACTTTTCCTTTAATTGGGCTCATCTGGCAAACTAATTATCACAGGTGTATGAGATTCATTTCAGTGATCCAAAGAGCCCTGAGACACAATACCATCCATGAGTTTAATTGAAAAACAAAAAAATGTAATGTTTATGACATACATCCAATGTGCATAATAATTTGGAACGCGGTGTAAGTAACATTTTGTATTGTTATTCATGTTAAAAATGTTTGTGCTGCTTAACTTTTTTCTGGACTCTGTGATACATTGTTTTTTTCAGGACACTTCGAGGAATAAAAAACAACATTTATTTGAAATAAAATTTTTATGAAATGTCTTTACTGTCACTTTTGATCAATAAGAATAAAAGTATTAATTTCTTTTAAAAAAAATCTTACTGACCCCAACTGTTCGCAACAGGCATGTATCTGCAGTTTGTAACCTACACACAACCTTTTAAGAGTATTTCTTCATCTGATGAATTTCAATGCCATCTTAAGTGAACTTATGTGGTTTGTTGGTATGATTTCATACGCAGAATCGTTTAATGTGAATATGATAGGAAAAAGACACTCCCATTTTACTGGAATTCGAAAGCTGAACCGACATCACTCTCATGTAACACATCAAACATTCTGCAATTTAAGACTCAGGTCAATAATGAAATAAGCTCCATGGTCTATTGGTTGCCTTTTCCGCTCAACTGAGAGCTGTAATGGACAACAATGATTTAAAATGCGCTCAGACATCATTCAGCTCAGAGATGCTGGACATTCATCATTAGAGTCTCCAGACATTTAGTGGAAAGTATGATACAAATGCATGCAATGGAGTAGAGACACGCTTTCACCAAACAGACCTAACAACATACTGCTCAACATGACCAATAGTATTATAAAACATTATGTACTTCATATAGAAAATAACAAAACAATCACAAATACTGAACGAACAATATTCCAAATGAATAAACTTGAGTCATAATTATTTTTTGAGGTTTAAAAATCAAATATCCAAAGTCCAAAAAGACCCTTTACTGCATGAGCACAACAACGCCTATTTTGGTGCACACCAATTGTAACATGGTTCAATCAAATGAAGGAGAATATCAAATTCGAAGAATTAGTCTTTTAATAATAAACCAAAATATCATATATGCAGAAGAACAGAAAACCACATGTAGTGTCAACAAGACCCAACAAGAGACTGAACTAAACGGGGTATATATACACAGGACTAAACAAGTAAAATACATTTTTTTTTACCTCATTTTTATTTGCAAAATAATAATAATAATAATAATAATAATTTAGCCATTCTTAGGTTGACTTTGAAAATTGTAACTATCAGGGTTCCCACTCTTTTTCAATGATCATTTTCCAGGACTTTTCCAGGACATTATCAATTTTACTACGGCGGGAATAAAAGACAAATAAAAAAAAAAGTAATTGTGACTTTTTATCTCACTATTCTGACTTTTTCTCGCAATTGTGAGTTTACATAATTGTGATATAAACTCAAACTTATAATTTATAAAGTCAGAATTGTGAGATATAAACTCACAATTCTGAAAATAGTCTTTTTTACCTCAGAATTGGACTTTATAACTCTTTATAACTTTATAACGAGTTTATATCTCACAATTCTGAGAAAAGTAGTAAGAATTGCGAGATATAAACTCTCAATTGCGAGAAAAAGTCAGAATTGCGAGTTTATATCACTACATATTGCAATTTTGACGTTATAACACATTATATCACAATTATGTAAACTCGCAGTTGCGAGAATTTTTTTTTAGAATTGTGAGATAAAAAGTTGCAATTACCTTTATATTTTTTATTCAGTGGCAGAAACAAGCTTCCATAGTTTATTGCCATGACTTAACTATAAAATCAGTTTTTAATATGAACTCTTAATCATACATTATGACAAATGTTCTCATTACCAGTGTCAATATCATTAAAAAAAAATAGAACTCTTTTAATGTTTTGTTTAATGTAATTTAATGTAATTGTTTTGGGCCAGTGATGAACTCTTTGTTCTCGGCTAAAGAAAAACCGAAGAACTTTATAAAAAATAATTTTCCAGGACAACAACATGATTTTCCAAGACATTTTACATTTTCTCTAATTTTCCATGTGTTTTCCAGGACGAGTGGGAACCCAGAACTATGTTGCTCTGTGGTGTTTTCAAATTAAAGCTTTTTGTTTAAACAATTTTTTAAATGTCAACTTATGCCAGAGGACTATAATAAGCCTATAATAAGCTTTTTAACAGACAACTGACTAGTTTGGCCAAGCAATAAAACATAAGAGCAGTGCAGAATTTATAGCAAACCTGCTTGGAAACTTTTGAAAATTGCTTAGTTATTATTTTTGCAATTTTGTTTGGGGCCACTAATACGCCACACACACTGCACCATTATGTGCATCATTCTCAAACAATACCCTGACGCTGTGTAACAGTTTCAGTTTTATGATCTGTTATGTAAATTCAGAAGCAGATCCAACACATCCAGATTCAATGCTCTAGTATCTGGCCTGATTTCAGTTTATGAGCCATGTTCATAATTGGGTGGACCAAGCCCCCCATGTGGAGCCAAGGCTTTCAGTTTAATAATTTTGTGATAATCTGAGCTTCACTCACCTTCATATCAGAGGTTTCATTCTCCAGCTTGGACAGGTGGTGTGAGTTGTCCTGAAGCTCACGGCGCAGGTGAGAGTTCTCCTTACGGAGATCCTCCACCTGCCGCACCAGCTGGTCATAGGAGGCCGTTGGGTATGACATCATCACTCAATTGGATCCCTGAGAAGGTCAGAGGGCAGGGGTCAGAGTCAATGCAATCACAATCACGTCTCCATTTCATTATAAATTCAGTGTATACAGTTGGTTTGCAGTCAACCATAAATTGCAGCATACTTGGAGAACAATTTTGAAAAAGTAATTCATACCAGCTTAAGGTTGTCAAAAGTTTTTGAAACATGGTAGCCATTTTATTTATATATTTATTTAGCTGGTTCGAAGTAGTCTACAGTAGCTCTATAATGGAAATAATAGAAAAAGTCCCACATGTTGTAATAGTTTTAACGTTTGATCAAATGCCTTTCCTAAAGTGAGTAAAGACCTTTCGTAATGTTCTTAAAGTGACTAACTAACCTACCCTAAATCTACCTATTGTCTGATTGGCAAATTTATAATTTAATATACCAATTGGACATATTCTCTTCATAAAAAGCCTAACTTTGACTGTTTGACTATAACATTGCTTAATAAAGCTAATAAAGATTTTCAAGCTCTAAATAAATGGGTGTAGGATTTTTTTTAATAACTCTTTCCATTATATTGACTGCAGTACAGTACACTGAATGTATTTTGTATGTAGCCTGTGGGGCTTCCAGACAGACTGGCAACTATTAAAGAGAAAACTCAGCTAAAGCCTAAAAGAACAAGTGACATTTGTCATTTGACATTGGATCCAGAAATACACATAATTTTTTTTATTGGCATTATCACAGTATCAAATATTACTTGGTGTATACTATAATCTATAGTATAGATTATACTTTTCCTGAAAATTCAGATGAGAAAATAATCAACAATACAAAAATAAAACAAATATTACAAAATAAGCAATCAAATAGTTTGTAAATTACTCATTTTTCTAAAGCAACACTGTCCAACAGTGATACAAACAGTGATAAGTCACAGTGTATAGCGTAATGTAGTGTGAGATAATGGTGTGCCATATGCTCTTAACCAGGAAGCTCTGTAAATGTCAAATGGAACATGAATTGTTTCACAACTCTATATGTAGAGTTAAATATATACTGTATGTCCAACTTTATCTGCATATTCACAGCTGCTTGATTGCTTGTATCATCTCAAAATATAAACTATATCACCCAGCTCTAACCTGCTAAATGCAACATGATTTTTGATGTTGAGATATAAACCCGATTCCAAAAAAGTTGGGACACTGTACAAATTGTGAATAAAAACAGAATGCAATGATGTGGAAGTTTCAAATTTCAATATTTTATTCAGAATACAACATAGATGACATATCAAATGTTTAAACTGAGAAAATGTATCATTTTAAGGGAAAAATAAGTTGATTTTAAATTTCATGGCATCAACACATCTCAAAAAAGTTGGGACAAGGCCATGTTTACCACTGTGTGGCATCCCCTCTTCTTTTTATAACAGTCTGCAAACGTCTGGGGACTGAGGAGACAAGTTGCTCAAGTTTAGGAATAGGAATGTTGTCCCATTCTTGTCTAATACAGGCTTCTAGTTGCTCAACTGTCTTAGGTCTTCTTTGTCGCATCTTCCTCTTTATGATGCACCAAATGTTTTCTATGGGTGAAAGATCTGGACTGCAGGCTGGCCATTTCAGTACCCGGATCCTTCTTCTACGCAGCCATGATGTTGTAATTGATGCAGTATGTGGTCTGGCATTGTCATGTTGGAAAATGCAAGGTCTTCCCTGAAAGAGACGACGTCTGGATGGGAGCATATGTTGTTCTAGAACTTGGATATACCTTTCAGCATTGATGGTGCCTTTCCAGATGTGTAAGCTGCCCATGCCACACGCACTCATGCAACCCCATACCATCAGAGATGCAGGCTTCTGAACTGAGCGCTGATAACAACTTGGGTTGTCCTTGTCCTCTTTAGTCCGGATGACATGGCGTCCCAGTTTTCCAAAAAGAACTTCAAATTTTGATTCGTCTGACCACAGAACAGTTTTCCACTTTGCCACAGTCCATTTTAAATGAGCCTTGGCCCAGAGAAAACGCCTTTCGCTTCTGGATCATGTTTAGATATGGCTTCTTTTTTGACCTATAGAGTTTTAGCCGGCAACGGCGAATGGCACGGTGGATTGTGCTCACCGACAATGTTTTCTGGAAGTATTCCTGAGCCCATGTTGTGATTTCCATTACAGTAGCATTCCTGTATGTGATGCAGTGCCGTCTAAGGGCCCGAAGATCACGGGCATCCAGTATGGTTTTCCGGCCTTGACCCTTACGCACAGAGATTGTTCCAGATTCTCTGAATCTTTGGATGATAGCACTGTAGATGATGATAACTTAAAACTCTTCGCAATTTTTCTCTGAGAAACTCCTTTCTGATATTGCTCCACTATTTTTCGCCACAGCATTGGGGGAATTGGTGATCCTCTGCCCATCTTGACTTCTGAGAGACACTGCCACTCTGAGAGTGGCTCTTTTTATACCCAATCATGTTGCCAATTGACCTAATAAGTTGCAAATTGGTCCTCCAGCTGTTCCTTATATGTACATTTAACTTTTCCGGCCTCTTATTGCTACCTGTCCCAACTTTTTTGGAATGTGTAGCTCTCATGAAATCCAAAATGAGCCAATATTTGACATGACATTTCAAAATGTCTCACTTTCAACATTTGATATGTTATCTATATTCTATTGTGAATACAATATAAGTTTATGAGATTTGTAAATTATTGCATTCCTTTTTTATTCACAATTTGTACAGTGTCCCAACTTTTTTGGAATCGGGTTTGTATTTTAAACATTAACATCATGATTTTCTGTAAAGCTGAAACTGCGTATTGTGAAAAGCGCTATTCACATAAATTTGACTTGACATTAATTTACATTCAACCTCAAAAAACAAATACTGCATTCTGTATACCATATTAGATTTGAAAAATGCAAAGATATGCCTGGAATACACAATGAAAGCAAAGTCTGCCTTTAAGCTTGTGGATAACAAAGTTCCAAAAAATCATCACCAAGCCATCTGTCTGTATGAGCAGAGCCTCCTTGCGGTTGATATGACAGCTTTACATTATTCACGGCTGTGTTAATTCTCTCTGTGACTGGTGCCAGCAGCTCCTCCAACCCTTTTTGACCATCCCCCACTATAGACCAGATCAGGAACACATTAAACATTCCCCACTCTCTCTCTATCGTTCCTTGCTTTTTGCCTTTTTTTACTTCTGTCCCTCCAGTAATAATATACATGCACATACCCTAAGCACTTCCACGTTTTATGTTTTAATTCATGGTTTGTAGTCATGTTTGTAGTTTAGTTCAGATTTACAGTATGAAGGAACAACAGATGCTGGGGGATAGGGAGATGCTGGGGGATAGGGAGACTTCAACCTCAAACATCTGATTCTGAATCAATATACGCTTTAAAGTGGGGTCTACACTAGTGTGATAATATAAACCTCAATCTGATACATTTAATACTGCTATAGAATGGCCTGACATAGCTTAACACAGCCAAACATATCTTAACACAACTCTAAACATCCCAACACAGACTACAGCTCAACACAGCATGCAGTCTAACACATTTTAAACGACCGTAATATAGGTCAACACAGCTTAACACACCCTAAAACAGCTCATCTTAATACAGCCATGAAGCAGCCCAGCAGCCCAACAGCCCCTAAAACTGCCCAAAACACTGTCAGGTTTATGTTCAGTTTGCCTGAGCCCAACATCACCCCGGAGCCTGAACTCAATAAATGCCTCGGGCCATTGAGCCCATAACTCCACCTCAGCCCGTCGACAATACGGCTCCACCTTGGCTCCTTGCCCCCTCGGCTTCACCTGGGACCATCGTCCTTGTGGCTCCACCAGGCTTCCTCTTCCCTCCAGCTCTGTCTTGGTCAGTCATTGCTCTGCATAGACCATGGACTTCAGGGACTTTGGCTGAGCCTCGTCGCTCCACCCCTTTGGCTTCATTGGGCTACCTTTGGCTGAGCCTTGGTCCTTAGTCACACCAGCTCCGCCTCAGTCCTCCGGCACCCTGGCTCCACCTCGGTTGCTCGTCGCTGCGGTTCCGCCTATGCCTCCAGCTCCTTCAGTGTTGCCCGGTCTCATCATCCCCTCGGCTCTGCCTGACTCTCCACGTCTCCTGTTTTTGCCTCCGTTGGTTGGTCTCCTACCTCCGTTGTCTCTGCCATGGTGTTTACCTTTGCGCCCACCTCCAGAATGAACATCCCCCCTCTGTTGGACCAGAATGAACATCTCCCCACTGTTGGACTGTGTGTCCCTAGTTAGTTTCCATGGTTACTGATTATGTTACGCACCTGTTTCAGTTTCTGTTGGTTAGCTACCCTGTGTATTTATAGTCCTCAGTTCTCACAGTTCTTGGTTTGACGTCATCTATGTTTTACATGGTTGTACATTCCTGTATTTCTTGTTTTCTCCTGTGTGTTCCGTGCTGGATTTTTTAAAGACTGTTTGTTTGATACTCCCCTGTGTTGTGCGATTTATGCACCCATCTGTGACAAACACAGCTTAACACACTCTAACACAGCTTAAATAACGCTCACCACAGTTTTACACAACCTAACACAGGCCAATTCAATGTAACATTGCAACATCACATAACATATCCACATACTACTGAATTATTTGTATGTACCTTATTTTTAACTTAAGTGTCGGCGTGGCGTTTTTTAACTTGAATGTGCGAGGCTTCTGGTGTCGCTGTGTGCTGGTGTACGCTCTGTTTCACTGCTTGAAATTGCCAACTGGTATTTGTTAACTTATTTTAATTATCATAATCATAAACATACTGGTTTGTAGCACAAATAGTTTAGCAGCACAGATACGAAATACCAAGGCATTCACTGCAATCACGACTATCCTCTAATTGTCTAAATTAAGTCTCTGTAATTCTGCTCTAATAGCCCTCCATTAGTCAAATAAAGATTTACTCACAAACAGACTGCTGCGTTCTCCAGACTGAACAGATCCCAGTTTCAGCCAGCGTTAAACTACATTACCAGAGCTGGCCAGACCCCAGGACACTCAACCAGACCTCTCTGGAGAAGCACGTGCCTTTATACGCTCGGGTGAGGTCCATCTAAGGACAGGCTCGATTATGTAAAGATCATGCACAGCCCCAAAATCAATCAATTAAAATTCAGACTAGCTGATCAATGGAGGCAACCAATTTACCGGGAAAGATGATGGCTAGAGCAGTGGTTGAATTTGACACAATTGCTTTTAGATTATGAGGACACAGTGAACACCATATCTGTCTGTAATTTCAACAGGGTTTGGACAAAATGAATTATTCTTGACAGCACAGGAGACCCTAAATTAAAAGTGTGTGTTTGGTAAGATATAAAAAGAGAACTGAAGAATAGAAAGATGTTTGATGATGAAGCATGTGTGACTGTCCACAGGGATTTAAGCACAGCTGGTTCATCTTTTTCATTTGGCTAGTCTTGTTCCAGATCAAATAGGTTGAATGCACGACCAAATGGGCACCATGCAGAGACATTAGATTTAATTGGCTCCTGGAGGTGTTTCAATAACTGTTATATTAATGATGCCAGGAGAGGAAATGGCGAATCCTCAATTTTTTTTAATATTTTGTGCTTTCTGTGCTCTGCTCTATATGCTGCAGTGGATACTGGGTAATCTGCTCAAAGATCTATCCCTTGAGGAAAATAACTGAAAGAGTGTTAGTGAGCTGCCAATGCGGGGCAGCAGTTCTCGACAGTTGCCATGGTAACACCATATCCCTGCTCTCTTTAGAAGGGAATGCTCTAAAAATCACAGCATCTGATTCTGCATTGTGACTAGACATAAAGAGATATCCAAACATACAGTTTGTCTCACTGTATGCTGTGATCCTCAGATCTACATCTGTACAGCACATCTCCCCTGAGCTACATGGGAAAGGCATAGAGGACAGATACACAGGGTTTTTTTGTTTTTTTTTTGAGGGTCTGAAATAGTCTAATGGTGAAGCTTTTGTTTGGTACAACCAGAACAAACAGAAGACATTAGTCAGAAATAAGCGAGCTGCTGTATTAATTTTTTTTACAGTATATATTTAATGACACTAGGCCATAGGAAATTAACTTCTGAATTAGAGAATTGCAACAAAACAAAAAAAACCTTTTCAGTAATGTATAAGTGAGTCAGATACATTAATTATTGTTTTAGCACAGAAATGTTTCTGAAAACAATTCTGTTCTGACTGAATATTTAGAGGTTATGGGCAATACAACACATGGTTGAAAGTTTAACTATATTTCCTTTTTCAGATTAACAGAGTCAGTGATGTTGTGTGAGTGGCTCACACATGCGGCTATGACTCTGTGTCCTAAAGTCCTCCCTAACTGTGATATAACAGGAGCCTGCAGCTCTTCAATCATGCACAAACAAAAGCAGGCAAACACATTAACAGCACAAATGACGGAAAGGTCAGCAAACAGCCTCACTAAAACAAAGTAATTTATCAATCTACTATTATAATATAATATAATATAATATAACAAAATATAATATGATATAATATCAGACTGTTCATTCTTTCAGTATCAAGAAGAGTCTCTTAGATTCTTTGCATTTGCTAGTCATGCACATGAATGCATTTTTTTTTTGTTTTCACTGAATATGAATATACCATACGATACCAAATGAATATGAATATACCATAACCAAAAGACATTGTAAATGCTTTCAAATGCATTTATGTGTACATGACTAGCAAACTATCTATATGAGACAGACCAGAGATAAGATAATTAGATATAGCATTTTAACATATTATTTATCAAACCCCATAATAATCTAGTGGTCTGATTAATTTATTTAATTTAAGAAAGTAAGTAATATTGCAATCAGACATGCGTTGAACAGAGGGTTTCTGATACGATGAACTAAAGTAGGCCACAAGCAGGGGGAATGAGAACAAAGAAGATGGAGGATGCTTACATTCCTCCCCCCTCCCTGACCACATCTCACAACAACCATTCACTCCTAGACCGTCTGGTTACCAAGGAAACAGCACCTGCAAAGGAAGGCACCATGCCTGAGAATCCCATATCTGATCCAGCAGGTCATGTGTTTGTTAAGAGACTACGTTAACCCGACTGTAATGCTGTACTGTGGACGGTTTGTATAAAATGGTGGCTGCAAATTCAGGCAATTCATTCATCATCCAAAAGGGGGATAGTCAGACATTTTATTGAGTGTATGGTTTTGGAATATTCCCCATTTTCCAACCAGTAAACTGAATTTTTGTGGACTACTTTAAAATGTTAATGAAGACATTTTAATCAAGGCTGATTCTATGTTAGTGTCCTCTGCATGAGTGCCGGAGTCTCCATGTCAAAGACCCATCAATCAACAGTGTGTTTATAAAGTAAGGTCATTGAATGATTCAGATGACCAAGGGTCTAGTAATATTAACGACTCATCACAATTTCATCTAATGGTAAGCTAAATTTTGCAGGAGAAGAGAGGTGCCAAAAGAAATATGAAACCATAAATTTTTTTTACCAAAAAAAAAAAACACTGCAGTAACCTTCATCATATGCTCCATATCATTAATTCCAACATCCTTGAAGACTGGAAAATTTCATTGAATCTAGATGAATATTGTATTATGATCAGGCTTTTTTTTCTTTTTGCATGTCTTTCAACAGAAATATATTATATATTATGGGACATATCAATCTACGCTGACCACAACATGACTAAACCTTCATTAAAATCAGCTTTGACATCAAACATATCATGTATGCTGAGGAAGAAAAAATATTACACATCAGACCAACAAAAGAAATTAGATAAGCTTTCCATCTGTTGAACAACACTACTAAACACAACAACGGCAAAAAAAAACGTCTCAGGTTACAACTGTAACCATGGTTCCCTGAGTAGGGGAACGAGACATTGAGTCTTGGATCGACGCTATGGGGAACGTCATCAGCGTGACTGGTGTCTGAAGCACATGTGTAAACACAATTTTAATGGCCGATGACAGTCCATGACATCATTACCGGAATGCCCCTGTGTATAAGAGCAATGTACGTCACCAACTTTTTTGTCTAAAGGAGATGTGCAGGCAGGCCCGAGGCATGCAACAAGACCCAGTGTCTCGTTCCCCTTCTCAGGGAACTATGGTTACAGTCGTAACCTGAGATGTTCCCTTTTGAACTTAACACTGCGTCGTGGATTGACGCTGGGGGAACAAATACCCACTCCGCCATGCTGAGGGAATACTTGCCGGCTCTTACTTAGCCGGGTCAGGTGTGTCAATCATTCAGGGCGCATCCTTCCCTCAGGTCTTGTTATCCTACACCAGATCCATTCTAGTAGTGGCGTGGGCCATAAATTCCAACAACTCATATGAGGGGCTGGCAGGCTGAGAGGGTTCAATGCAAGCAATATATTCACCTCTTTAACCGCACCTCTTCAAGCAGACGCTTGTCCCTCATCTCTTGAGAATGAAGTCAAGTGTGAATGGAGCTTCCTCATCACAAATTACTCACAATGGGCGTATACAGAACCCTCGAGAACTGAACGCATATGCTCCTCACCCAATAACCAAATGCACAAATCGTGTGTCCTCAAGTGTCAGAAAACTGGGACACAGAGGCACACACTTCCTGAAACACTTGTCTAAGTTTTCCATACTAAATCGTCCTCACACAGGCTACTACAAACAAATGGCTCCTGTGAAGACAAAAAAGCTGATGACATACATTGCAAGTGCCTTCTTATACTCACGGGCACTCTGGTAATGACATCATGGACTGTTGTCAGCCAATAAGATTGTTGTGTTTACACACGTGCTTCAGACACCCGTCACGCTGATGACAATGTTGAGCTATGAGCTATGTTCCCCATAGCTACGATCCAAGATGCAGTGTTGAGTTCCAATTCGAAAGGTGTGTATACATATATATATATATATATATATAGCTCTGGAAAAAATTAAGAGACCACTTAACATTGAGAAATCAATGTTAAGTGGTCTCTTAATTTTTTCCAGAGCTGTATATATATATATATATATATATATATGATGTTGAATGTGAACTGAACTGGCCTATACAAAACTGAACTGGCCATATTTTGTTTTAAAGATTAACTGTCATTTTCATTAGAATATTTCCAAGGCGCGCCTGAGCAAACAACCTTTATAGTTAGTTCATGAAGCACCACCATCTTGTGTTTGAATAGCCAGCAAGGTTTTACTACTAGGAATAACATCTCATAATGGGTGTCAGTTTCTATTATTCTCACATAACATTACATAAGTTCATAGACAAGACAATCTGTCTTGAAATGTCACATATTATTACAGGTCAACCTGGAATTCTTGGTCAGTTGCCACATTCAGCTAACTAATATTTTAGAATAATGATAGTGTCCATATAATATACAATATATACATGCTAAATATCTCTTAGTGATCTCTATAAGAATGCTAATAAAAAAAATCTCAAATCAATATTTCATGTCCATGTGTTTTTTACACAAGGGTAATGTACAGTCAGTTGATCATTATAAAATAAACGTATTCCTAATTCCTGATCACTCTGTCGGTACTATCCTACTTGGTACTTGTTACACTAATCAAATGGCAGATACAATAATTCTTCAAATAAAATCTGGATTTACCATTTACCTCACTATGAATTTGTTTATTGCTATTACATTTCTCTATCAGTAAAGTGGGTATTTTAGGCAATAGTTGCCTATGCCATGAATAAATGTAGACCAAGGTATTTGTGCATTATTCATAAAGAAATGAAGGGGACTACAATAGTCTGTCTATCTATCTATCTATCTATCTATCTAATAAACCAATGATTTTATTATGTAGTAATAGTTTTATTTAGCTCTGATGTTCATTGAGCCATGTCTAATTCAGAGGCTGGTTTAGGATGAAAACCAGTTTCCGAAAAAGACTGCTCACAATAATGTACATACGAATCTAATAAAATAAATCGTCACATTTTCTTTGTGCTCATGCAAAATTCAAGGTGATGGAGGCCGAAACACATTTACACATGATCCTTTTCTTAAATTCTATGGGCATCTAATGGCTTCAAATGACTGATAAGAAGCTTTTATCATAACTTGAACAAGAAAATTACCCTCGAATTTGTGAATATTAAAGCCCGTGACTCGGGCATAGCAGATATCTTTGATGTTTTATTGTTGACCTTGGTCGTGATATTTTAGTTACGATATCAGACAAATAAAATCTTTGTTTTTTAGATCCCGGAAACAATAAGCATTTTTTGTATCAGGCAGTTCATTTTAATCTTATTTAGGCATTAAATCTTAAGATTCGTGTGAAAACGCTTCTGGTGAGCAGCTCTCTCTGGCGCCCTCATAAATATTCTCATCAGGACCTCAACACGTCTCACGGACACACATTTCATCGTTAAATTTAACGCACAAATACCCGCAAACATGCATGTGTTATGATCCATGTGTCATCCATGATTTAACATATACGCTAATAGATTTAATTTGTTTAAATCTTACCTCATGTTCAGCAGCGTTGGTGGTGTTTACTGGGCGTGGAGGCGCTGCTGTCTTTCTCTGTGGGGATGACGCCCTGCATTCAGTGATGCTGCGCGCTCTGATGTCACGCCTCTCTCTCTCCCTCCCACACACACATACGCTTTTCTCCTTCTCTTTTTTAAATTTTGATTTCGAACGTAAATATTGACAGGAAAAATATGTAAAAAATATATCAGTAAATATTATATATATATATATATATATATATAATATCACGTTGTGTACTTACAGCAAGCGTCATCTATATAATGAAGGTACATTTTGAATTAATGCCTCCGTCTGGCATTAATGAAAAAGATTTTATTTTTTGAAGAACACAGTCTAACCTTTAATTCAAAATGTACCTTCATTATATAGATGACACTTGCTGTAAGTAGCCTATCCTTGTGTGGTTTTATTGTGTTCACTCGGGTTTGTTTGTGCTTTGTGGCAGGGCACATTATCCTGCTGAAAGAGGCCACAGCCACCAGGTAATACCGTTTCCATGAAAGGGTGTACATGGTCTGCAACAATGCCTAGGTAGGTGGTACGTGTCAAAGTGACATTCACATGGATGGCAGGACCCAAGTTTTCCCAGCAGAACATTGCCCAATGCATTACACTGCCTCCACTGGCTTGCCTTCTTCCCATAGTGCATCCTGGTGCCATGTGTTCCCCACGTAAGCGATGCACACGCACCCGGCCATCCACGTGATGTAAAAGAAAATGTGATTCATCAGACCAGGCTACCTTCTTCCATTGTTCCGTGGTCCAGTTCTGATGCTCACGTGCCCACTGTTGGTGCTTTCGGCGTTGGACAGGGGTCAGCATGGGCACCCTGACTGGTCTGCGTCTATGCAGCCACATACGCAACAAACTGCGATGCACTGTGTATTCTGACACCTTTCTATCAGAACCAGCATTAACTTCTTGAGCAATTTGAACTACAGTAGCTCGTCTGTTTGATCAGACCACATGGGCCAGCCTTGCCGGTTCACCACTGTTCCTTCCTTGGACCACTTTTGATAGATACTGACCACTGCAGACCGAGAACACCCCACAAGAGCTGCAGTTTTGAAGATTTTTTCACAATTTGGCCCTTGTCAAACTTGCTCAAATCCTTATGCTTGGCCATTTTTCCTGCTTCTAACACATCAACTTTGAGGACAAAATGTTCACTTGCTGCCTAATATATCCCACCCACTAACAGGTGCCGTGATGAAGAGATAATGTTATTCACTTCACCTGTCAGTGGTCATAATGTTATGCCTGATCGGTGTGTATATATATATATATACACTACCAGTCAAAAGTTTGGACACACTTTCCCAGATGGGAAAGTGTGTCCAAACTTTTGACTAGTAGTATATATATATATATATATATATATATATACAGTGGGGAGAACAAGTATTTGATACACTGCCGATTTTGCAGGTTTGCCCACTTACAAAGCATGTAGAAGTCTGTAATTTGTATCATAGGTACACTTCAACTGTGAGTGGCGGAATCTAAAACAAAAATCCAGAAAATCACATTGTATGATTTTTAAGTAATTAATTTGCATTTTATTGCATGACATAAGTATTTGATACATCAGAAAAGCAGAACTTAATATTTGGTACAGAAACCTTTATTTGCAATTACAGAGATCATACATTTCCTGTGGTTCTTGAACAGGTTTGCACACACTGCAGCAGGGATTTTGGCCCACTCCTCCATACAGACCTTCTCCAGATCCTTCAGGTTTCGGGGCTGTTGCTGGGCAATACAGACTTTCAGCTCCCTCCAAAGATTTTCTAGTGGGTTCAGGTCTGGAGACTGGCTAGGCCACTCCAGGACCTTGAGATGCTTCTTACGGAGCCACTCCTTAGTTGCCCTGGCTGTGTGTTTCGGGTCATTGTCATGCTGGAAGACCCAGCCACGACCCATCTTCAATGCTCTTACTGAGGGAAGGAGGTTGTTGGCCAAGATCTCGCGATACATGGCCCCATCCATCCTCCCCTCAATACGGTGCAGTCGTCCTGTCCCCTTTGCAGAAAAGCATCCCCAAAGAATGATGTTTCCACCTCCATGCTTCACGGTTGGGATGGTGTTCTTGGGGTTGTACTCATCCTTCTTCTTCCTCCAAACACGGCGAGTGGAGTTTAGACCAAAAAGCTCTATTTTTGTCTCATCAGACCACATGACCTTTTCCCATTCCTCCTCTGGATCATCCAGATGGTCATTGGCAAACTTCAGACGGGCCTGGACATGCGCTGGCTTGAGCAAGGGGACCTTGCGTGTGCTGCAGGATTTTAATCCATGACGGCGTAGTGTGTTACTAATGGTTTTCTTTGAGACTGTGGTCCCAGCTCTCTTCAGGTCATTGACCAGGTCCTGCCATGTAGTTCTGGGCTGATCCCTCACCTTCCTCATGATCATTGATCCCACACGAGGTGAGATCTTGCATGGTGCCCCAGACCGAGGGAGATTGACCATTTGAACTTCTTCCATTTTCTAATAATTGCACCAACAGTTGTTGCCTTCTCACCAAGCTGCTTGCCCATTGTCCTGTAGCCCATCCCAGCCTTGTGCAGGTCTACAATTTTATCCCTGATGTCCTTACACAGCTCTCTGGTCTTGGTTATTGTGGAGAGGTTGGAGTCTGTTTGATTGAGTGTGTGGACAGGTGTCTTTTATACAGGTAACGAGTTCAAACAGGTGCAGTTAATACAGGTAATGAGTGGAGAACAGGAGGGCTTCTTAAAGAAAAACTAACAGGTCTGTGAGAGCCGGTATTCTTACCGGTTGGTAGGTGATCAAATACTTATGCCATGCAATAAAATGCAAATTAATTATTTAAAAATCATACAATGTGATTTTCTGGATTTTTGTTTTAGATTCCATCTCTCACAGTTGAAGTGTACCTATGATAAAAATTACAGACCTCTACATGCTTTGTAAGTAGGAAAACCTGCAAAATCGGCAGTGTATCAAATACTTGTTCTCCCCGCTGTATATATATATATATACACTTTGGCAATTTGTTTTGCTTTTTTTGCAAAGACTTTAAGGAATGTGTCTATACAGGAGTTGACAAAAATTAATTAGAAAAAAAAAATCATAAAAAAGCATCTTGACAAGTAGCGCCAGTCTCTCCAATTGATTTTATATATAATTTTCACAGTTTTATATAGGTTTTTTTGTTTTTTTTAAAGTTCAGTTGCTGTCTTAAAATTAAATTAAAAATCTTGGCTACAAACAGAATTAAACATCATTATTGCCTGGGGAAACCTATACAGTTCATTTAACACACACTCAATACTTCAATATTGGAAACACAAATCTATTATGGAACAACACAAATGTTTTGGAGGATGACATGTAATGGTCATTAAAGTGCAAGAAAAAACACATGCTGATGAAATGTATGTAAGTAATTTCAGATAAAAGAGTCTACCAAATGCATAAATATCACACTAATGACTTTTACTATTCTCTTGGACTATGGCCAGCCTTGGAATCAAAGTCTTACATCACCATTGGAAGACTATATGTTAAAATCGTTGTTTAAAACAATGTTGTTTAAAACAATGAAATAACACATTCATAGTCAAGTCAAGTCAATTTCATTTATATAGCGCTTTTCACAACACAGATTGCCTCAAAGCAGCTTTACAGTGATAATAGGAAATTAATTTTGCTTTAGAAAAAAACCAAAGTAAGTTTTTGACTGATTAATTTCTGTTGTAAAAACTGATTAGTTATTTAATTTGGCGGCACTTAAAGAACACCATCCTCAGCTAAAACAGAAAACCCCCGAAGCGTTCCGGACGCCCATCCGCACGGCAACAGAACCTGGTGGCCGGAGAACCATAGTGGTTAACGTGAAACGTATCTGATGAGACGCACTCTCTTTGAAACAAAAAGCTGTCACTATCACAGGTAACAGGGCTAATATATTAAAAGAGGTTTCATTTTGGTTAGTATTTTACATTCAAACATCTTGATCATCATGGAATATACTATATTGAGTAATGTGTAATGTGGCACACCTGTAATGTGCCAGAATCATAATCATACACTATTTGTTCGTCGGCCAGAGGAGAACTGGCACCCTGACTGAGCCTGGTTTCTCCCAAGGTTTTTTTCTCCATTCTGGCCCTGAAGGAGTTTTGGTTCCTTGCCACCGTTGGCTTTGGCTTTTGGCTTGCTCAGTTGGGGACACTTAAATTTCAACTATATTACTGATCTGCCCGCATTGACACTATATGATAATTGAAATGAGCTGGATGACATCACCGTTTTCACCAGAGCCGAATCAAATTCCGTTGCATTATTTTCCTGTTACCACTGTGAAGCTGCTTTGAAACAATTGCCATTGTAAAAAGCGCTATATAAATAAAGGTGATTTGAGATTCCTATTGTGTGAAGATTAAGATACAATCATTTTTTTTTTTATAAATTGGTCAGTAGTCTTATAAAAAGTCAGAAGTCTTTTTGCAAAAGAGTAGGCTAATTTAAATGGCATGCCATAAAATCATTATATCCCAGTGTTGTATTGATGACAATGATTTTGAATTGAGCGTTAAGGCGCAGTGACCATGATGTGTGATGCTAATGAGTTTTTAATTATTATTATTACTATTATTATTATTATTTTGGTAACACTTTAGTATGGGGAACACATATTCACAATTAACTACGACTTTTGCCTTAATAAACTCCTAATTTACTGCTTATTAATAGTTAGTAAGGTAGTTTTTGTAGCGTTTAAGTTTAGGTATTAGTTAGAATTAAGGGATGTAAAATAAGTTCATGCAGAATAAGGCATTAATGCTTTATAAGTACTAATAAACAGCCAATATCCTAGTAATATGCATGCTAATAAACAACTAGTTAATAGCGAGAATTTAACCCTAAAATAAATGTATTTTTTTAGTAACATTTATGTACTTGAGATATAGGCAGGCCTACATGTTACATGCTTGTTCATTACCTATATAAATAATCGAATCTCTCCAACACTGCATGCTGTCTTGAAGGTTTTATAGGCTTAATTTACTGTAAAATGATTGCTTTGACGATTCATCAGAAAACCATTGGAGGGAGACAAATACTAATACACCACTGAACAAAAGTGGTCATCCTGACCCCAAGATGAGCACACCTTAAATAAGTGTAGGAGTCTGTTGTTTTTACAATATATGTGTGCGTGTGTGTGTGTATTATTAAAATTAAAACTATTGTCTTAATCGCAAGTTAAATGCGTCAATGCGTAAATCATACAACCTGATTACATCAGCAGGTGCACGCATGGCATCTGATCCACAATCTCAAAATAATGTGTTGTATGATGATTTAACCATATATAACCATATATAGTGGCGTTTATAGACATTTTTACAGGTGCGTAGGCTACTAATAGCCCAAACCTCCAGATCTGAATTTTAGTCCGTTTATTTCTTGTATTTTATAAAAACACTATTTTCTTATAGATATTGAAATTTTGTATTCTATTTATTTTTATCATTCCAGTTTCTCCATCCATGCCTAGTGTGGGCCAATAAAGGACAAAATGGTGTTTTATTAATGTAACATCCCCCTTTAGTGACGGAACAATGTTGTGTGATCAACATGGCGTAGATTAACAGTTTTACGGTATAGAGCAGGTGGGGTTTTTGTTCTCGTCGTGTAACGGGACACAGGACGCGGGGGTGAGCCGCATATCGCGTGCTTGCGTGCGTCAGAGAGGACGTGGTAGGACAGCTGGAGCGCGCGCGCCCGCCCGCCCAAAGAGCAATAACAGCATTTTCAGCGACATCACTCGATTTACGCCATGCAAATAACACGAGAAAATGAAACGGGACTGGTACGGCAGAGAATGTAAGACATTTGTCGTGTATCTGATCTCCTAATGCTTCCTATAATTTATGACTAACAAGATTTGGGACGTTGGAACACAGTCGCCAGGTAAGAATACATCGCTTTCACTAGCTATATGTACATAATTGTTTTAATATGTAAAGCATTTACACAAATGCGTCTTTCATGTATCGATACGCTCATGTCTTTGACGCTCGTCCTTGTAGAATTTCGTGTGACGGACCGCAATAGCATCTTTAGGCGCACAGCAACGTAATGACTTTGAGGAGCCTTTGCATTTTGTTATTCGTCGCCTGTGTGTGCGAACGATTTTGTGCGATACACTTTTGGCGACAAACAAGCGATTATAGAAAAAAATCGTTCTCTTCCTTCTTATAATTACGTTTCGTTCAGTGCGAATTCATGTGAATTAAGCTCGGATGATCTATTTGTTTCCGTATGAATGTGAACGCGACATGTGATTAAGTTAAACGAAATTTTAAATAGCGTGTTCTGTTATCCACGGCCTCTCATTGCTTCGAAATGCTTGTTCATTCATGTTGCATGGCCTATATGTGCTTTATTACCCAACTGGCTGAGAGAAAATAACAGGATGCCTGTTTTTGAATGTTGCCTAATTACAGCTTTACGCGCAATATTAACGCCAGTTGTAACAGCAAACCCCGTTGATTAAAAGATGCGGACAATCTCAGATCTGCATTCCACCAGAGAATTCAAGGACTCAGGATCGATCTTGAGTAAGAATTGAGTTGGTGGGCTGTGGTATTTTTAGACATCACATGTGATAGACGTTTGCATGTCTCCTGTAGCCTTTTAGACCACCTCAGTTACACATTTCATCACCTCAGGGGAAATAGCTGTAGATTTTAAGTATTTTTTCGAAAAATTCAAATAATCAGTCTGGATCAGTTAATTATGTTGTGTATGAATATAAGAAAAAATCTGAGATTACATATTTTCCTTTCACTATAAATAGTTTCTTTCACCTCAGTGTATGAATAGGCTGTAGTGACGTAAATTAAACCCACTGTTTGCCAGTTGGTTACTAGGGTAACTGACATGCAACATTAGAAATCGTTTTTTTTTTTTTTTTTTTTTTTTTTTTACCCACGTCTTCTTTTTTTTCAGTATCTCTGATGACATTCTCTCATTCTTGTTTTTGCTCATTCTCTCAATCACCCTATACATGCCCTCAAGGTCTGTTTCCACAGTAACCGGGGAATTCCCAGAGTCCCAAAAAACGATGCACAACTGAGATGTCCCTAAGTGGCTTAAGGAGAATCTCTAATACAGCTTAGGTGTACAAAGGCCTGATGTATACTGGCATCATGCAAACTGGTACAAACCAGCAGAAAACGAATGCGATATATCATCTACTGTGGTGCCTCAGTGGGTACCGTGCACCCATAGCCAACCAAGCAGACACAGGCTTTGGAATATTAACCATGGTAAAATCATTGTAATCCATAGTTTTGAGTAGCTTAATGCTTTATCAAATTAAGCCAGCAGCAATATGTGACCCTGGACCACAAAACCAGTCATAAGGGTCAATTTTTTGAGATTTATACATCATCTAGGACAACATAGGACAATATTTGTCAGAGATACAACTATTTGAAACGCTTTAAAATTAGCCTTTAAAGTCCTTAGCAACGCATATTACTAATAATAATACATTTTTGATATATTTACGGTGGGAAATGTACAAAATATCTTCATGGAACATGATCTTTACTTAATATCCTAATGATTTTTGGCATAAAAGAAAAATCGATAATTTTGACCCATACAATGTATTGTTGGCTATTGCCACAAATATACCCGTGCGACTTATGGCTGGTTTTGTGGTCCAGGGTCACATATGATAAAAGATACCAATGTTCAATAAATATATATATTTATTGACATTAATAAGAGTAAAGACCCGTTCACACCAAGGATGATAACTATAACAATAATGATACATTTTTAATAATTGTTCTAATTCTAAGAGAATACTGAAATCCACAGCACAGCTATAAAGATAACGACACAGTGGACTGATATCACTGGAAATTTTTTTATAGAAATTTTTTTTTTGCTGATGAACTGTAAAAACATTTGGTAAATCATAATTATGACATAAAAAGTTGACATTATGACATACTAAATCGAAAATATTAATATACTTAAAAATATGACATTAAAAGTCATAATAATGAAATTATAATTACAAGTCATTATTATTACTTAAAAACATGAAAATATAATGGTCACATTTTTTATGGCATGACTTTTTATGTCATCATTTTGACTTTTTATGTTATAATTTTGAATTATTGTCATTTCGAATTTTTATCTAATAATTATGACTTTCATAATTATGAATTTTTATGTGCTAATATGATTTACCAAAACATTTATTTTCTTATTTGTAAGAAATGGGCTTCCATACACTTGAGCCTTAAATGTAAATAAAATTATGTCATGACAACACTGATTAGCTGATGGCACCACAAAAATGTGACCTATCCTGCTTCACTAATACGGTACAGCGGGGCTAAAAGCACACCTTAAGAACAAAGAACCCCCTAGCAGATCTTCCTCATCCAGCCATTTATTTATTATGGATCTGGCATTTATCTTTCATATCACTCTTCTATTGTTCTCAAACAGCATGTCGCATCTCTTACAGTTCTGTGCATTACCTCCATTGGACAAAACTGACTAACTCTCTATATAAAGCGTCTGACCTCTTGTCAGTTTTACTAGGAGAGAAAAATGATGGAATATGAAATGTAAATGAGTCAGTTTTATGAAAGACTGACTTTGGTTCTATGCACATAGAAAAACAAAACTTCTTAAATATTCAAAACTTCCTTTCCACTCATTTTATGCTTCCAGCATAAAGAAAGTAAGAGGCTCATCTGGTCTCTGTTCATCTGAGTGATAGTAATCGTTACTGCTAATTCAGAAGAACCACGGAATTTTCCTCTGGGGCTGAAGCAGATGTGTGACCCACAGAGTATTTTCAAGCTCTTAAAAATTTAGACAGGTTCTCTGTTAATCAGACCGCATTGGTCTGGTGTGCGTACTATATGGGGTCTATCTAGTAAAAATTAGGCATTTAGTTAAATCTCTGTTGAGAATGTCAGGAAGTGGCCCCTGTCTCCAAATGCAGCAGGAATTCAGTAAGATGCCAGAAATATCTGGTGTGAACTTGCTTTCCACAGGAGACTGAGTCCAGCGGCTGCTTCACAGCAAGATAAATGAGTCATTAATAGATGACCTTGATGCTGATGGCAGAAGAGACCGTCCTACTCAGTTCACAAAGGCACACAGACATACAGTGGCATACACTAATGTATACAGAGAGAGAGAGAGAGACTCAAACATTCAGGAAAATGCTGACCATTAAAGATCCACCCTATGGGAATACTGGAACACCATATCATTCTTTCTACTTAAAAAAAAAATTGTTTATTTCATTGTGTTACTTTCTGATTCTTTGTAATTAACTGTGAAATCTACTAGCAATTTCAGATTTTTTTTTGTCAGGCAACCCTGTCACCAATGATATCATGTGTAGATCTCATGAACAATGTCAAGCACATCATATTTCAACCTTAAATGAAAATGAAGGAATCAGAAATTATATTGTGCTTTAAGATAATTTAAGCCAATGTTAAGACATTTTTTATGTCCTTACAAATTATAGATGAAATGTGTAATTTCTGAGCCACTAGCATCAAACTATCATTCCAAACACTTACCCAACTATAGTTGGTCAGAAAACCAGAGAGTCTCGCCATAAATGCACACTGTTGATTGTGTCGATGTTGCAATATTGTGCTAGTCTGGGTGCTCAAACAAACAGATCCATGTTTTGATAGTGCCACAGAGCCACAGTGTTTACACATTTGGTGGAATCAGCCTACAAATGGTTTATTTTAAACCATCTCTACATGTTAAGCTGGGATAGTGGGAAAACTGAAATGACTTTGAAGAACATTTTCCCCCAAAACTCCCATTGCCCTAATGCAAAAATACATTGTGGTAGTACTGGCCTTAATTTATGCAGATTTCCTTTAATTTTAGGCTAAAATATGATTAAAATGTGCATATATTGTTGTTTTATGTTTATAGAGTTAATAATTACAGCACAATCTTTGGGGAAAAAAAGAGCTTCCTGCCTTATGATGTAGTTATGTGTAAAAAGTGAAAACGATAAAATATATAAATCTCATTCTAAATTACATTTAAAAAAACAAGACATGAGTTTACATCATTAAATATATTTCAAATGACAATAAAAAAATAATAATTTAGTGTGTGAGTAGTGGTGAGGCATAGCAATTTTGAATTTATTTTTTAATTGTTTTATTTAATAATTCAATTATAATATACATTCAGTGGCTTTCCATTTCCATTTACTCACTATTAACAATTTCATATATATTCCACTACAGGATGATATTCAAACAGATGGTGTAGTAATGTAGTAGGTCACTTGGAGATGTACCAGTGCTGGTCTTCCTTTCCTTGCTAATAGATTGATTGGAATAGGCTAAAAGTATTTTTTTCCTGGTTTGATGTTTGGAAATTAGAATGTTTACAGAATCTCTATTCATTTGTATTTGAATGTTCACCTCAGAAGACAAATTTATATTGGATACTCTTCTTATGTGGATGTGTAGCAAATGAAACCTTTTTCCTTTTTCAGATCTCAGGGAATAATTGAGTCTTAACCGCCACATACCCCGATAAACCTGAGCAACATGCCAGAGCAGAGTAATGATTACCGGGTGGTGGTCTTTGGAGCAGGGGGCGTGGGCAAGAGCTCCCTGGTTCTGCGCTTCGTTAAGGGCACCTTCAGGGACACCTACATCCCGACGGTGGAGGACACATACCGGCAGGTCATCAGCTGCGACAAGAGTGTATGCACTTTGGAGATCACTGACACCACTGGCAGCCACCAGTTCCCTGCTATGCAGCGTCTGTCCATCTCCAAGGGCCACGCCTTCATCCTGGTCTACTCCATCACCAGCAGGCAGTCGCTGGAGGAGCTGAAGCCGATCTACCAGCAAGTGCTGGCCATCAAAGGTAATGTGGAGAACATCCCTATCATGCTTGTGGGTAACAAGAGCGACGAGACCCAGCGCGAGGTGGAGACCAAGGAGGGCGAAGCTCAGGCAAACATCTGGAAATGTGCGTTCATGGAAACATCAGCCAAGACCAACTCCAACGTGAAGGAGCTTTTTCAGGAGCTCCTGAACCTGGATAAGAAGCGGGATATGAGTCTGAACATGCGCTCCAGCAAGCAGAGACGTGCAGACAAGCTGAAGGCGAAGTGCAGTGTGATGTAGGAAGCTGGATCCATGGTTGCATCACTCAACGCGTAACTGACTCCTTGATAATGTACATAAGTCCCTCACCTTAAAGGAACAGTATGCCCAGAAAATGAAACTTCTGTCATGATTTACTTTTCATCCTGCTGTTTTAAACCCATATGATTTTTTCTCCCAGGGAACACAGAAGGAGAGTTTTTTTTATAGAATTGTACTGACCAAACTTGACCATGCAAACAAAAATGTCATTGACATTTTCAATTTGACTTGTGAGGTGTATTCCAAGTCAAGTCATATGATATCATATATTAACTTTGTGAATTTTAGAATCATAACCATAATTTGAACTCATGAATGAAACATTCATACTGATTTTGATTTAAGCAAACAATTTGTTCATGAATTAGATATCATTTCATATTGCATTAATGTGCCAAATTGATCCAAAGTGGATGTAAAACTTTAAAGTAAATAACAATCATTTCAGCCATTTCCTCACACAAATCTATTGAATGGCTTCATAAGAATATTGGAATTCAGTGCACAAGTCATATGGGCCACATTTATGAAACCTTTATGGTTCTTTTGCACCTTTATGATTCTTATATTTCCTTTTTTTGTTTTCAATGGCAGAAAGCCATGCATGTTTGTAACGACACGAGAGTGAGTAAAAGATGACAGAACTTTCATTTTTGGGTAAGCTCTCCCTTTAACTATAGATTCCTCTCAGTCTTAATCAGGTAATCTTTAGTGTGCATCCAAACCTTCAATCGTCTCCCTTCCCCTGTATGTTCTGGCTCCTGTAGTGACTCTGTGTTACAAGACTATAAGAGCTGACACATGAAGCAGGGAGGACATCCCACTATTCTCACACATGCTCTCTCTACTGCTTTTTGTGGACTTTTTATTGAATTCAAGACAGACCAAATCATCAATGTGGCCATTTTTATGTCTGGCTGTGGCTTTAATGGTACAGTGTCGAAATGCAGACATAAATGTCTTGAACTGGTTATGCATTGTATGGGATTCTCGTCCAAAGAAGGAAAAGGCATGGACACAGCTAAAGAGGCGACAATATCCGCTCTTCCAAATTACATAGCAGCACAAAAGCCTTTTACAAATCGGAAAACAGTTCGGGACGAAGGACATTTAGTTAACCGGCTTGCCAGTGATGTAACCTGGTATAACAGAGTAAAGTGCATAATGCATGTCTGATGATATAAACTACCTTCATATTAAATGTGATTGAGATCTTTTCATTGAGAACAGAGCTATACATTATTGAAGCACAGTGAATAAGTCCTAAATGTGATCATTTCTAAAAGCTATTTTTTGTGAGGGGGGTGGGGATTTGGGGGTGTCGATTGGTGCTTTGTTTTAATCTGTTTTGTTTTTCAAGTGTTGATGGCACTCGAAAACCTTAATATATGCATTTCATTATCTAACTGAAAACATATATCCTGTATGTGAAATCTATGTGTATTATCAGCACTAATGAAAGCCCCTGTACAGCCCCTGTTTTTCTGTCGGTGTCTATATTTCCTCTGATAATTTAATGCCATTTGCTTTAGCAATACATAATATAAAAGCACTTTTAGAATCTTGAGCACATTCAAAACACAGAGCATTAACCTTTACAAAAATGTTCTTGTCAAACACTCTGCGTTTACAACTTTACTGCAGATACAGTGTTTATTCAATAAATATTATGTGAGGGACCAGAAAAATAAAGAAGCACAAACAAAAGGGAATTAATTACTGCTTGTTTTCTTTTGTGGTTTTGAACATCTATGTACAGTATACAGTGGCCCCAAAAGTATTTAGATACTTTTGGACCCTCAAGTCACGTGTAAAAATGCCATTGCATGACAATGCAAATGCACTGAATTTATATACAAAATATTAAACCAAGTGGCATCTGGAAACACATGATGCTAGAGTTTTTCTTAGAACTAATGGCACTTTTATGAGCCGTGTGTCAACAATTCTCAAGGTGATTTTTACAGGATGCATGAAGTAATTTCATTATATAGAACAGTATTAATTGATTTATCATTTGCAACTTAAACTCTTGTGACATCCCTTACGACAAATAAGTTTATTCAAGTGTGCTATTAGTATACTTCTTTTAAATTAAAAATAAGAAAGCATACTTTGTCTACTTTTTATGTACTTCTCAGAAATAAACGTAATGTACTTCTCAGAAATATACTCAAAATTGCACTTAAGTATACTTGACTTATACTGACAGAAAGCTCTAAGTATATTTAGACTATACTTGTACTCAATCTTTTGATCGAGATATACTTAAAAGTATTGTACATTGTTTGAAAATATTGATTTATTAAGAAAACAGATATGTTCCCCTTCAGTCGGTCATGTTCGACGTACGTCACCGGCGAATTGGGATCACTTCTGAGAGCCTCATCAGCTTCGAGTGTATACAGAACAGGCAAATGGCCATTGGCGTGCGAGATTTGCATCTCGCGCTCCGCCCCGCAGTGCGGGTATAAATACGGAAGTGGATGCAGCACACATTTGTCATTCACTTCGGAGCCAATTGTGTGCTGCTGAAGAGTGTTCCTGTTTATACAGCGAGAGAAAAAGAACAAAGAGGAGAAGTTTTGAGTGTTGGTGTGAAGACACGACAGCGAGGACCGCGAGCTCACTGAGAGCAAAACTGCTGTTATCACAGCAACGCTGACGGTTTGGTGGGGCGATCCATAACAGTGAATGCAAAACACGGGCTGCAATATTCCCTGTGTTTTTGCCACGGCTATCTCCCTGTGTGCTTCAGCACGTTAAAGAGCTTTTCCCCTAAAAAAGACACTATGTCTTTTTCAAGATGTCATTCCACTCGTGCGTTTCTGGATGCGGTCGTTCCCTGTCACCAACTGACGGTCACAATCGTTGTCTTATGTGTCTGGGCATTCAGCATGCTGAGGCAGCGTTTGTGGACAGTTTATGTACCCACTGCGGGAACATGACTATCTCGGCGTTGAGGTCGAGACTCACCTACCTTCGGGAAGGCGGAGTCCCCTTACCTATACCCCGATCTAGAGCTATTCCTGCTGCAACAACAACAACAACATTTATTTATAAAGCACATTTAAACACAATATGGATTGATCCAAAGTGCTGTACAGAGTACAAAGCAGATCTACAAAAAAATAATTACAGGTTTCCAAACGCTAAAGAATAAAAATACGATTTAAGAGTAGATTTAAAAATGTCCAATGAAGGAGCAGACCTCACATGATAGGGGAGACCATTCTAAAGCTTGGGCCCAGCCACCGAAAAGGCCCGATCACCCTTTGATTTATAGCGACACTGAGGCACAGTTAAGAGCAAGTGAGTAGAAGATCTAAGTGCCCTAGCAGGACAGTATGGCACAAGAAGATCACTTATATACCTTGGTGCACGGCCAGACAACGCCTTATATACAAACATAAGGATTTTAAAATCAACTCTAAATTTAATGGGAAGCCAGTGAAGAGATGCTAAAATAGGTGAGATGTGGTCCCTCTTTTTAGAACCAGTCAGCAGCAACTTGCAATCGTGTTCTAATCGTTACAAGAGCATGAATCACAACTTCTAAATCTTTGCTTGAAAGGAGATGCTTCAATTTTGCAATAGATCTTAAATGGAAAAAGCTTCCTCTAATAACAGCACTAATTTGTTTATCAAAAAATAGTGAAGAGTCAAAGATCACTCCAAGATTTTTGATTTGTTTGTGTACATTTGTTGAAAGAGGACCTAACTGGGCTTCCAGAGCAGGGGAGGAATTTGCAGGACAACCTAGAATTAAAACCTCTGTTTTATCCTCATTTAGCTGCAAAAAATTATTTGCCATCCACCTCTTGATATCATTTACACATTTCAATAACACATCCAAATGAACCAGTAGTGTCCAGCCTTACTGGTAGATAAAACTGGGAATCGTCTGCATAACAGTGATATGAAATGTTGTATTTCTGAAAAATGAGGGCAAAGGGAAGCATATAAAGGGAAAACAATAAAGGTCCCAAAATGGATCCCTGGGGCACACCACACAAAACAGGTGCAGATGATGGGGAAAAGTTCCCTAAATTTACAAAAAAGTCCTATTCGCGAGGTACAAAGCAAACCATTGTAATACAGTGCCTTTGATACCTACCATACATTCTAGCCGTTCAAGAAGAATGTTATGGTCAATGGTATCAGATGCTGCACTCAGGTCCAACAAAACCAGCACTACACAAGAGCCTGAATCCAGAGCAAGCTATATCATTTGTAACCCTCAACAGAGCTGACTCAGTGCTATGTAATGATCTAAACCCAGATTGGAACATGTCCAAAATATTAAAAGAATCCAAATAAGTCTGAAGCTGTGAAAACACTACTTTCTCCAAAAGCTTAGAGATGAAAGGCAGTTTAGAGATTGGTCGTTAGTTACTTCAACAGAGGTTGGACATGTTTAAAACTATCTGGAACAACACCTTTGGCTAAAGAGCTGTTAACTATAGCTGTTACCATAGGACTAATGGTAGAAAAAACATCCTTAAACAGATGAGCCGGGATAATATCTAACTTAGAACCAGAACACTGCATAGTAGAGATTATATCTGCTAACTGAACTGAAGAAACAGGTTGAAAGTTTGTAGCAAATTAGCTCAGAGGGGAAATATTAATAATTATTCATAACTCATTATGATTATTCATTATGATTAATTATGAATATTTGAATCAGTTAAATTGATTAACTTGATGTAGCTACATTAACATTACAATCAATTAATCAGTTCATCCTGTGAATGTTCAGTATTGATTATTAATTAATTCTAAGAAAAGGATATTTTTCATGGCCACAGAAAAATAATTCTTCCTTTGTATTTACATAAGCGCTTAGAGTGCATAACAAGATCGATCATTTAAGTGACAATTTGTTTGCAGGCAGGGAGTCAGAACCAACATATATTGTGCACAAACTTTAATAACTAAATCGCGGACAAGATTAAATGGACATAAAACATACAGACACAAAACATACATGGCAAGAGGTAAAGTTAAAGTGGTTAGAAGAACCGGGTCAGTACAGATAGATGAAGTCTAAACCTGGGAGAACCATCCCTGATAAGCTCCTTTGTCTGAGCAAAGGAGTTTACAGTTTTACTAACTACACAGCGACTTGTATTTCTTAGTACATTACTTGCATTTGCCCGGGAAGGCGTCCAGATATACGGTCGCAGGAGAAAGTCTTGATGGTTCCTTCAGATGGCTTTGCAGTGGCGATCGTTTCCTTCCGTGTTGAGCGAAGGAACGACGGTGAGCTTGCATGGTTGCTTTGACTCCATCGAGGTTGAGGAAGTTGCACACGCCGTGAGGAGTTGGGCCTGCTGGCCCAACTGGCCGTGTGGAGGCATCTGGTTTCCTGTCCCACACACACACGTGAGGCTGTGTGTGTAGGCCTTATCTGGCCTGGCCTGTTGGCCTTGGCTGCTGATAGACAGCCAAGATGACGCGTCGTTTTGGTCCGGAGGGAGAAGTGAAGAGAGGGCGTGGGTCGGCAGCATCTCTCTTAAGAGTCTTAGAGAAATCCCAGCCTCGACAGTCGGGTTGACCAATGGGATTGTTGGGCTTTTCCAGTGGGAAATTCCTCTGTGGGAGATTTATGTCTCTTTATTTCAAGCAGGATTCAATGGGTCTGTGCCCATTTATACTCCAATTAATGCAACAAACACATACTGCCTCTTACAAGGAAGTGACATACATGAAGGTGTAAGTCGTGAAGTGAGCATTAATTTGATAGGAGACGTGACATATATGAAGTTACATGAACTAGCAAGTTGCTCATAAGACATGCATAAACGAAATAACATACAAGGGACACTTTACAAGACAGTTATATGCGTACATACAATGTCCTGGAGTGCATGTTCATTTATAGACGGTTTGTCTATAACTTGAGGCAAAAGCGTGTGTTTTACAGGCTTTGTGTCTTAACTATGGCCTTTTCCATGTGGCTACATTTTTTAGGGCCATAAAACGTCTTATCAGTTGGTATCCAGGGTAACTGAGGACCTTTCTCTGTTGTGTTAGGGGAAGGTCTGTTACTAAGCACAAAGCATTTAAAACATATTTGTTAAATGTAACAAGCGATTATGTGTCCGATTTGCCTCAGTAGCTACAAGTTAGACAACTCATAGGGCAAGGCAGTTGCAATTGACACGGTTCAGAGTAAACAATGACAATGAACAGACTCTATTTTAAAATATCAAATGAAACCTGGAGCCTATCTTTTTTCTCCGCTTTTCGACACTCTTGTCTGGCATTATTGAATCATGGCTGGCCGGCAACCTTTATTCTTTTACGCTTAAGCGGAGCAACAGCGTCCAGAGCAACAAGGATACTTTGTAAAATTCCTCTCCAGGCATTCAGTATCCATTTCATTAAGAAACTTATTATTAAAAAGTAAAAAGTAATATTCAGAAAACAAATTTGCAGTGTTAGAATGAATAGATCGAGAGACACATGAAGGTTGGGAACAAATAGCTGACGGGAGAAAGCACTAAGATTCAAACAAAATTGGATAATGGTCAGACATACATGCATCAATAATCTCCAGATTTGAGATAAAAAAACCTTGAGACAGCACAAGATCGAGTGTGAGCAGAATAGAGCTACTTCGGCGAATAGCCAGGGTGACCTGAGGATTACGGTTAGGGCTACCCCGCCGAGGCAATCTATGTGGGCCCCTAATCCCTCTGACGCGCCGCAGCTGGTTGAGTTACAGAGAGAGCACGCTGGCCCCTCCCATGGGTGTCCAGTGGTGACTTTCGGAGCTCCAGCAGATGACAGGATGTCGATCGCTGCATCGGAGGGGGAGCTTCCCGAGACAGACCCAGAACTGATGTCTATGCTTTCCCGGGCCGCTGAAAAGGTTGGGCTTGTGTGGAACCCTCCACCGTGTCCCAAGCCTTCTAGGTTGGATGATTGGTATCTCGGGGTGTCCACTCTAACGAGCAAAGCTTACAGAGCCTGTGGACAGGCTGCGTCCGCCTTGCATGCCATGGCGTTGCTCCAGGTGCATCAAACCCAAGAACTCATGGACATGTACGAGGGTAGGCCTGACCCCGAGCTCCTCTGGGAGCTCCGGGCGGCGACGGACCTCGCTCTCTGGGCGACGAAAGTCACCGCTTGTTCCATCGGTCAGGCGATGTCCACCATGGTGGTCCAGGAGCGCCATCTCTGGCTCAACCTTCTACAGCCTGTACTTCATTGTACCCAAGAAAGGCAGTGGGTTACGGCCAATCTTGGACCTGCGGTTCTTGAATCGGTCCCTGCACAGGCTGCCATTCAAGATGCTAACGCAGAAACGCAGCTTCGGGTGCATCCGTCCCCAAGACACTTTCATGTCTCGATTCATTCCGTGTAGCAATCACACCGAATTGCCGCCAAACTTTCAGCCCGTGGTCAGACCCTTCATTTCTACGGGCAGGTGTTCCCCTAGAACAAGTGTCCAGGCATGCTGTGGTCTCCACACGTACAACGGGCATGCAATTTTAGGTCTGTGGACGGGGCCTCAACTGCAATGGCACACCAACTTCCTTGAGTTATTAGCAGTACGTCTTGTGCTGGGCCGCTTCAAAGGGCCGCTACGAGGCAAGCACGTTCTGGTCCGTACGGACAGTACAGCGACCGTTGCGTACATCAACAAACAGGGTGGTCTACGCTCCCGTCGCATGTCACAACTCGCCCACCATCTCCTCCTCTGGAGTCAGAAGCATCTGAGGTCGCTTCACGCCACTCACATTCCAGGCCTGCTCAATCGTGCAGCCGACGAGCTCTCATGACAGCAAGTGCTTCCGGGAGAGAGGAGACTCCATCCCCAGGTGGTCCAGCTGATCTGGAGATGCTTCGGGACCGCACAGGTAGACCTGTTTGCTGCCCCGGACACGTTGCACTGCCAGTTGTTTTACTCCCTGACCGAGGGGACCCTTGACACGGATGCACTGACACACAGCTGGCCCCGGGGCCTCCGCAAGTATGCGTTTCCCCCAGTGAGCCTTCTAGCACTTAAGACTTGTCTCTGGTGCTAACAGCACTGCAGAGAGCGCCCTTTGAACCATTGCAGTCAGCAGAGTTGAAAATCTTGTCTTGGAAGATGTTCCTAACTGCATTAGCTTCCATTAAGAGGGTAGGGGACCTGCAGGCATTTTCGGTCAACGAATCGTGCCCAAGGTTCCCACCACTCCCTTCCGGGACCAGGTGGTGAACCTGCAAGCGCTGCCCTCAGAGGAGGCAGACCCAGCTTACCATACCCAAGGCGTGCTTTGCCCGCTCGGGTTAAGAGCCCACTCCACTAGGAGTGTTGCCTCTTCCTGGGCGCTGGCGCATGGCGCCTCGCTGACAGATATATGTAGAGCCTCCGTGTAGAGCTGTTTTTTTTGCCGTGTGCTCGCTTCAACCAGCCAGTAACACCGAAGTGCCCGTTCTAAGTGTCGGCTTGCTGCTCCATTCCCCTCCTCATGGACCGGATAAGTGCGCTTTATTGCTCCAGTAAGTTCCCCAGCTAGGCAAACCCTGTTGAGTTCCTCCACCACCATATGGCTGTCAGATGTGGCGGAGCATCTGACGCCAGGCCCAGTAGCGTAAGCGCACCCCAGTGCTGCGCCCCCTGCTGAGCTAGATGCCATATGTTGCGACCCCTATTGCGGTCCCATATGTGTATTCTTCCACGGTACAGCTCCCTACGGTGAGCCCGTGTCTTTCCCTTGGCAGATTCCGCTCTGCCGTCTCTGTCCGGTGTAGTCTCCCACCTAGGTCGGCCGGGGCCACCCTAGAGACATATTGTATGTTGTACTGCCCAGATGGCCAGTCCATATGTGTATCTTCCACATGATACCTCCCTGCGGTTAGGATGTGTTCTCCGCAGCGTCCCCTCGGGCACACTTTCCCAGCATTATCCAATACTCTTTTTTTAGAGTTTTTACGCATTATCCAATACTCGCGTTTTCCATAGGGATCCCAATTCGTTGGTGACGTCCGACGTACGTTGAACGTGACCGACTGAAGGGGAACGTCTCGGTTACGTATGTAACCCTCGTTCCCTGAAGGAGGGAACGGAGACGTACGTCCCGTCGCCACGGTTGCTGTACCATCACTGTACGGCCGAGTCACTAGTTCGGCTCCTCAGTGAAAAACAAATGTGCGCTGCATCCGCTTCCGTATTTATACCTGCACTGTGGGGCAGAGCCTGAGATGCAAATCTCGCACGCCAATGGCCATTGGCCCATTCTGTATACACTCGAAGCTGACAGGGCTCCCAGAAGTGATCCCAATTCGTCGGTGACGTCCGACGTACGTCTCCATTCCCTCCTTTAGGGAACTAGGGTTACATACGTAACCGAGGCGTTCCTTATTCCGAGTATCTGAATTTTTGTGTAGGCTAGTCTACATAGGAATTTACTTTAAATCCACTTTACTCATTCCCCGCCATTGACTGAATTTCCTGGCCATCCATGTTTTCACTGTTATATGGTAGGGGGTGCTATTATGCATCTTCTAGTACAGAATCTCTGGATCAAAACACCAGTGAAGAAGAAGCAGAAATAAGTGATAGGCTGGATCCCAAATTGCACCCTAAACCCTCACGTTCTTCCTCTGAGTCCGCACTTTTGTGACGTAATGCCGCTTTGGCTGGATCCCAAATGGCACCCTAAACACTCACGGTCTCCCTCTGAGTCCGCACTTTTGTGACGTAATGCCGCTTTGACTGCCGGGTAAAGTCCTCTGCGTAGCTCGCAAACTTGTGGGCTCAACTGAAGTGCGCATCGATGGTGCATAACAGCCACAAAGGGGGCGCTCGCGAGCACCCTTCTGAAACCTAAAATGATGAATGGGACACCCTACGGTCTTTGGACTAAACAGACACGTACACGCGGCAGCCATTGTAAGTCCACAAGACTGAAAGTGCATAGAAGTGTACCATTTGGGATCCAGCCATAAATGATTGCTCACGCAAATGTAAAACAATGCAATCATCAAATATTAAACAGCATATAAATCAAAACTGTATAATGTTACCGAATGAAAAGTCGAACCCATGAAGAGGAAATGACTGTGAAGCTTTGGGTGTGTTCATTGACTCGATCTACTCCATCTGTATTTTGATCATCTTCTGAATTCGATCCGGACGTAGTCTTTCACAAAAATGTGATTTTCTCAGATTTTTATTTTAAAATGTGTTTTTTTTTATTTTTTTAAATGAAACTTACCTACATTCAAGTGTTGATATAAAGGATGCATGAAGCTAGAATAAAATGTTTTTAAAATGGAAAGAGTTAAAATACAGCTAAAGGTATATTTCAAGTATAAAAAATAATACCTAAATAGGAACAGTATATATATATAGTAGTATACTTAAAGTGCAAAAATAACATATAAATAGTAAACTATAAGTATGATGTTATGTTCACTTAAAAAAAACTTACAAGTGTACTTGCAGTATAAAACTACTAAACTAGTAGTTTTGAAAGTATACTTCAAAGTGTACTTTCATAAACTAAAAAATATGCTAGAAGTATTAAAATAGTAAACTACTAGTATACTTAAGTTTACTTGAAGTACAGATGCGGTAAAAATAAGAAACGTAGTTGTGAACTAGTTGTGCACTTAAAGTTTACTACTGTTACACTTATAGTACACTTAAACGTATACTTTTATTTACTAAAAAGTGGGACAATTTAGTCCCAAGCAGTACTGAAATAGTACACTTACAAGTTTACTATTAGTACATTGATATTAGTATACTTACTACATAACGTATACTTGAACATTACTTAAGTAAACTTCATAAAATGAACTTGAAGTATACTTCTTTTTCGTAAGGGATGTTTTGCTTGAAAAGCCTGGTAGTGCTATGCTATATCTCTTTCCAGCAAATGCTTTGATATTTCTATATGCTTTAAAACAAAATACATTCCTACATTTTTAAGTGTGACTTAAATGTCAAAATATTTTCTGGGGCCGCTGTAGATGAGATTGCAGGTACTCACCATAATTCTTTAAGTCTTTTTCAACAGTGATGTGAACTCTGGGACCTTATTATATTACTGCAGTTGATGATGGATAATAAAGTCTAGGTTACTAATGTAACCAGGGAATGGAGACATTACGTCAGAACGACTGATGTATTGGGTTCTCGCCCGAAAGCCCAATCACCTTTGTGTGATAATAGAACAAGCGAAACAGGCATGTGAAATTTGCATCTCAAAACACTCCTCTGCTTCCGGGTATATAAGGCAGCACACAAATACTCACAATTAAGTTTTTCGCTTTAACCCTGCACAGTGAGACTATTGGATAACACTGGGAAAGTGTGCCCATATCGATATCATATCGAATCGCGATAAAATTGATGTCGATAACGATGATAAGCTCTGGACATTTTTACTCGATATGGATTACTTTAACACCCATATCACACAGCAGAAATAAACGCGACAACAGCCAGTCAGCGTGCAGCTTTTAACTTGCACATCAAAAGTACACGCTCTACTGGCAAAGAAAACTCGACACGAGAAGAAAAAAATGAGTGGAAGCGGCGACGAACGTTAAATCGAAAGTGAAACTAACCTTGAGTTATCATCCAAGGACGACGAATTTGTTGATAAAAGGGAGCACGAATTGTTACTCATTTGAACCGCGTCACACAGACCATTTATCCGCTCGGGTCAAAGTCCAAACGTATCGGTCTCGGTCACTCTAACACTAAACAGCGCAACGAGATCCAGTGAGAAGCGCGTGCATTCAACGAAAACCACAAATGTCTCGGTGATTTTTTTTTTTTGTGATTGAGCTATAGAATTTGTGCATTTATACTAAATGTTGTTAGGCTAGGCCTACTGTTTTTCATACAAATACCATAGAAACCATATAGATATATTTTACCAAGGCAGCGAAGAGCTATATGCGTGTTTTTAACTGTGGTTATCATGATCTAAATGTACGATACTATGGAAGACCAATTGTTAATTTTAATAACCATTTTAATAATTTTAATATTTAAATTTTACCATATAAAAATTAGGTTGTTACAATTTTTACAGATGTCTATGTTTTTGTTAATGAACATAAATTTAGATCTGCATCCTAACTCAAGCTACTGCTACTGTCAACTCACTGTCAAATGTGCATTTCTAAGACAAAACATGTAATATTATTAATACTGCAGCCTGCACTGCAAACTGTGCCGAAGATATATGTCAAAGTCAGGTAACACAAACCTGTTTCATGACTAGAAACAATATAACCTATTAGAACATGCAGAAACTAAGACATTCATTTTTTCTATTGAGAAATTTATATTGTTAAGGAAAAATTACTGGAAAAGTGTAAGGAATTCAAAAACGTGTTTGTCATATTCTGACAATAAAAAGTAGCTTAAAACCACAATTAACAGTCTGGTTTCTACAACTTTCACTTAGGAGCAAAAATCTGCCTTTAAATTTATCGTGATAATTATCGATATCGACTGATATGAAAAGATTTTATCGAGATCCTTTTTTGGCCATATCGCCCAGCCCTACACACCAGCCAGTGCTAGAGGCATCTGTTGAGACGACAACATGCCTGGACACTTGTTCTAGGGGAACTCCTGCCCATAGAAAAGCCAGGTCCGACCACGGGCTGAAAGTACGACGACAGAGTGATTTCTACTCGATGTGTGCCACGGTGAAATGCTCATCTCGGGAACCGGTCATGAAGCCAGTGCTGGAGCGGTCTCATATAAAGCAATCCGAACGGCCTAACCACAGCTGCGGATACCATATCAGTGTTAATTTCACTAAAGAATAATTTTCATCAACGACCTTTTTTCACTGACGAAAACGAGACGATAACTAAATAAAAACCAGCTGTGGATGACAAAAACTATGAGGAAAATCTACTGTCATTTTTGTCAACGAATAAAAACGAGACGCAAATGTTAGGGAGGGACGATTAGGGAAGAGATCCAGTCAGAACTGATGTCCTGTGTAACAGATGTCAAGTCAATTCAAGTCACCTTTATTTACGTATATAGCACTTTTTACAATGCCGATTGTTTCAAAGCAGCTTCACAGTGTTAAACAGGAAAATAATGCAACAGAATTTGATTCGGCTGTACAGCCGCTCTGGAGAAAACGGTGATGTCATCCAGCTCATTTCAATTATCATATAGTGTCAATGCGGGCAGATCAGTAATATAGTTGAATATTTAGTGTCCCCAACTGAGCAAGCCAAAAGCCAAAGTGGCAGAGGCGATGGTGGCAAGGAACCAAAACTCCATCAGGTGACAGAATGGAGAAAAAAACCTAGTGAAAAACCTTAGTTTTCATGGTGAAAACTAACACCATGCTTCCTAATGATATCTCCCAAGGGTAGCATGTACAGGGTGAAAAGCAACGGTCCTAGCACTGAGCCTTGCGGTACTCCATACTGAACTTCAGAGCGGCTCAATCAATGAATAGCACATTTATGCCAGGTCATTTTTTATGAACTAATGCTGATGAATAATGACAATGTTTACTTTATGATGTTTATATAGTAATATGTTTTAGATGTTTATCTCCCTCATCTAAACTTGAATGAGCAGCCGGGGCAGACATTCCAAAATAAGAGTCAATGTGTATTTCGAGCTTCTTTATAATTAAAAGTCACGCATTATATATACGTTTTTGGTTACACAATAAACTGTATTTAATTTCATTTCCATTTAATTCAAAGTCAGGAGGAAAAACTAAGAACAGTATTTGACACATATTATTCAATAAAGTATCAGGGTTATAATAGTTAACTAAAAACATTAAAAATATGAATGACTTGAAATTAAATAAATGTTAACTGAAATTAAAAAAATAAACTTAAACTTATTTGAAGCTTTAGCTTAACCTGATATACTAACTAAAACAGAAATACAACATTATAAAAACTATATAGATGTTTAAAAAAAAAGAAAAAAAAAGTGAATCGAGCTCTCTTTCGTGTATTTTTGCATTTGAACGGTCAAAAACACAGTTATGTCAAAATGTCAGTTTTGACGTATTCAAGTAACAGTCGGTTATGTAATGCTTAAATGCTCAATTAATGCATTACAATTTAACTAAATTCATTTGATTTAGTTTTAGTTTTAGTCATAGTCTTTTGACTAAAATGCCATTTAGTTTTAGTCATATTTTAGTCACCAGAATTGTTTTTAGTTTTAGTCTAGTTTTAGTCGACTAAATATCATAAGATTTTAGTCGACTAAAACTAGACTAAAACTAAAAACAATTCTGGTGACTAAAATATGACTAAAACTAAATGGCATTTTAGTCAAAAGACTATGACTAAAACTAAATCAAAATTTGCTGTCAAAATTAACACTGTGCCATATGCCCCAAGATCCTCTGAAACAGTTTCAGTGGAACCGCTGTCCTGCTCTTGAACAAATTCAAGCAGTTCAGCACTGACTGAGCATGCTCGTTCGTGAGGCAAACTGAATTGCATAGTCGAGTCTGATCATCTGAACGACCTAGCGAGATGGGCTGGTAAATGCTTGCCAGGTTTCCAGACACCATGCAAGTGGGACCAGGGGGACAGCAGACAGTTGAGTGGGGCAGCGCTGTGGAGCACAGGGGCCCATCTCTGAAGGCACAGCATCCCGGTGTGGGGGCTGTGAGTGTGCTGGCACACTTACCTGGTTCCACGGTTTCTGTGAGGGAGAGGCTGGAGACGCATGAGAAGGCATTGTGTCAGACAGACGGGTGATGGCAGCAGCATCCCGCCGGGGCAGGATGTGTTTGATCACTCCCGTCTGCTTCTGTACTGCCGATAACTGCTGGGCAAAGTTCTCAACAGCGTCGCCAAAGAGGATAGCCTGGGAGATGGGGGAGTTGAGAAAGCGAACTTTGTTGACCTCCTTCATCTTGGGATTCAGCTAGGATCTACAAGTACCCTTTGACCGCCCCGCCATCGAGTGTAGTGAGAGCGGAGAAGGCAGTGGAGCAGAAAAAGGTGCCTTCCACGACTTCTTGACCTCCTCGTGCACTTCCTGGAAGAATGGCACTGAAGCGGGACGCTGCTGTTCAGCACGCCCCACCTCGAGATACCAGTCGTCCAACCCGAAGGTTCGGGACACGGTGAAGGGTTCCACTCGAGCCTGACACTTGTGGCTCAGATCTCCTACTTTTTTTAGAGATGTGATAGCCAACAAAAAGTTGTTTTTAGAGTCAGAAACTTTTCTGTGACACACTCAATAGGATCAAAGGGCACCATAGACAGACCCTAGTACTACAGCCAAATCCCAAGCCGGAACCCTTACATGGCTTTTAGGACTCAGCCTCATAGCACCACGTAGGAAACAAGACACCAGTGGGTTTCTCCCCAATAACTTGCCACCCAAAGTTGTGTGGTAGGCAGCTATGGCTGCCATGTACACTTTTAAATTGGAGGGGGATAGCCCTGCAGGAAACCAAACTTGTAGGGCTGCGAACTCAAGTCTTCCAGCAACACCGCCTTCCTCCCACACAAGACCAAGCCCTTCTCGAGTGCAGGGCCAGAGCAGTAGGCCTTCAGCAAACCTGGGTCGCACCCCAGACTCCGCCGCCGAAAAGCCTCATTCCCCTTTTCTTTGTCAATCCGTTTCCCAGCAGCTGTCCAGCGCTTTTTTTTTTAGGGGGGAGGGCTCTGGGTTTGGGCCAAATTCCTCAGACAGCACACCAAATGTGCATATTTAGTGTGAACTCGTGAATGTTTGTTTATAGTTTCCTAGTCGTGACATCACACGCTACGGGATGACATCCCGCCATGCCATTGGACTGATTTCCCACATGTTTCAAGACGCAATAATGCAGAGGCGTTTCCATAGTGTCTATGTCAGTCGCAGTGTGGAGTTCTCTTGAAAGGGAACATGCACATTAAGCCTGAAGTCCTCAGCACTCTTTAAAATCCACTTTAACTTTACACTCCAATTTTTTTTTTTTTTTTTTTCTTTTTTCACATGCAAAACCTAATAGGAGGTATATAGGTTTAATTAAAGTACACAGCAGGTGAGTTTTATGTTAAATTTTTTGGTTTTATGACCTGATGTTTAGTTAGTATATAAGCTCTTGATAATGATACTTATAGATCAGATAAGTACATTTGAGTTTTTTCATCTTGGAAAAAAATCCAGTTTGTTGAGAAAATTTTACTTTACATAGCACCTGAGGTACTCGTTAATGCTTGAAGACATCCATGATCCACATTTGATTTGTCCTCCCATTGGACACAGGTGTTGAAGGCATGTTTTGATGGAGTAAAATTCTGTGGCACTGCCCTGTGTTGGTAAAAAGAATTATGAAGCATTATTAAACTTTTGATAATGGTCCAGAGACATTGGTAATGGTGTTACTTTTTGCTACTTTTAGCTTTACATACTAATATTGATGTCATCGCTTGTATAAAAAAAAAAAAAAAAGAAAAAAAAAGTTGAGCCACTTAATGCGTTTAGTTTTCTTTTTTGTATTGACATTTTCTGTTGAAACAAGAAGTTTGGGTTGAATATTGAAGGGCTCATTCTCTACACATCATAATATGCTACTTGCAAGTTTTAGTGAGATGGAAATCATTCTATAGATAGAACATTTGATTGGTAAATTTTTTTGTAGTAGAATGTTTTTTTTTTTTCTCAGCAGAAGCTCAAAATAATCTACAAGTAAGAAAATGAATGTACTTGTGTGCTACCAAGGAACACAAAGTGTATATAGTAAACACTATTTACAAATATCATAAATGTAATTGTTTATTGTTACCAATAAGTACCAACTTTGGTAAGTAGGTACCCTACCTCACGTACCATGTCCAATAAAAAATGTAGCCTAACATTTTTTATTAGACAGCTAAAGCTTTATTTTGTTTGAGGAAGGCTGCAATTTGATGAATCAAGACCCCCAGATATGTCAATATTATAATGTATAAGGTCTTCATGATGTAAAATGAAAGTGTGTGTATATATTTAAAAATAAATGTATAAGTTTCTGCAGCTCTAAAAGCACTTAACTAATGTCTGTTAACCAAGAATAATTTTATTATTTTTGTCAAAGAAATAAAATGCTAAGCCTTCCACATGTCATTTCGTTTTTTTGGATACAGGGTTTTGAAGGCATTCAAAATGCTCTGACACTGCCCTCTGCTGGTGAGGAGAGATATGTAGCAATAATTAAAACTATTGGAAAAGAATGGCCCACAAGGAATGGTGCCTCTGACATCAATACAGGATATTTAGTAAGATCCAACTTTTGATTTGAGCTCTTACTTTTTTTTTCTTTTTTTTTGTATTAGCTGTATGTTTTTGTGAATGTGGCTTTTAGTGAAATTCAGCTTCAGAGTTAAAGAAGTGATATAGATCATATTCTACCAAAATATGAAAAAAGGTGTGACTTCAGATATGGTTAAGACTGTCAACTTTATAATATTTTATTTGACCTCAAACACACAAACAGCAAATAGCATCATATATAAATCTGTATTGTGTAACACTCCTCCCTTCCACTAGCAAAAGCTTCTGTCCAGTTTTTTCAGGGCTCCAGTGCAGACTGGTGGCATGATTCCCTGTAAGAGAAGTACACAAGGTTTTTAATTAAGCCCTGTTGGTGTGCATGTGCAGTATTTCAGCAATCAGAAATGGTAAATGTGAAAAGACACATCAGCATACTTTGTACAAGCTGCATACAAGGTTGAAGAGAGTGGACATAGCCTTATCTTCCCATTCACTGGTGTATTCCTGAGGAACAAAACACATTTAGATATCAAAACACTCAACCCCTACATATTAGTGTCTTTTATTTCTACATGGCAGACACAGAATAGTGCAAATGCTCTGCTCTAGAAGGCCCCACCCCATTGAAGGTGATCCAGGGCACATGAGTATGTGCAGGTTTGAGCGCTTGCGTCTTCACTGCATTCTGATGCATCAAACTGTGTCCAAGCTCTCCTCTGGTACAGGACTCTATAGTCCCCCATTTAACAAATGGCGCATAGAGCTGCAAACACTGGCAAAGAAAGGAAAAGAAAAAAAAAAGACCATTATAAAATGGCTCTCGTTGTTCAAAGAGAATGCTGTAATGAGGGACAGTAATGTTGGCTCAGAAATCCTTACAGGCTTAGCAGATTTTAGTACATCTGCAGATGACTCCATGCAGTAAATAACAGGAAATGCTGCATGACTGGCTGCATATAAAACACATGCCTGTGAAAAAGTGAAGAAATATAAACAATGTGTAACTTCGAAATTTTGAAATCTTTATTTACTCATAAACAAAACCTAGCCTTGCTGTCTCTGCTGCTTTCACAGGGAGTATTCTTGATGTTAGCATGTTGCTAAGCTAATAACGCAATACTCCAAGCGTAATACACACACCCATATTGGGTAAAATAGTTTTTTTAAATAGTTTTTATTAGACCAAACACACACACACACACACACACACACACACACACACACACACGTCTAGTTTGCTATCTTTGTTGGGTTCAGTTTTACAATGAACAGTGCTGTGCCAGTTTCCAGCATGCATTGCAGCTTGAAAACATTTATGTGGTAACTATTATTAAAAAGTTATCATTGCTTTGCATTTGCTGGTTTGATTTATGCTGCTACTGTTGTTATCACTGTTATTTAGCTGTCATATGGTTCAGAGTTCATATTTTTTAAGTTGGCTCAACTGGAGCTAATTAGTTGAGTTAACTTAAAAAGTTGAGTGTGATAGGTTGCTTTATTTTTTCAAGTTTTTTTCAAGTTTTTTCAAGCTAATTTAGTTTTATTTAGTTGCCTTGACAAGAATTTTTAAGTTCAAAAGACTACCTGTTGCTCATTCGATGAACAAAAGTATTTAAGTTGACTTTAATTGCAGAGAATTAGTAAACACGAAACCTAATTGAGATTTTTACTAAGCTTGTTGCAGCTCACTAGGTGTGTAAAAGTTTGTATTATCTCACAAACTCACCTCAACCATATTAGCATAGCACTCTGGTTCTCCATGTTGACATGAGAATGAATTCTCTTCAGGAAGCTCCTAAAATGTCAAGTTAACGATCATAAACAAATACAAGTTGTAACAATCTGTGAAAAGTAACATCACAACATTTTCTTCATTACAACACACTCTCTTATGAAAGATAAAAATTTTACCTTAGCATTGCCGAAAGGCACCAGGTTGACTTTCATTATATCTTTCAGTAAAGTCCAGGTTGGAAAGAGTTGTTCTGTTAGGAACGCTCTGCAGCCTGGACACAGGCTCTCGTAGTAGAGAGAGATCTCTACGGGAGGAACCACAGGATCTGGCCGGGTCGCATTCAGTTCCATACATTGTTTCTGCACCTACCACAAACAATGCATTGCAAATCATGGATGTAGCAGCAATAAAGAAAAAATTCTTCAAATTGTCACAGTATGGCAAGGCTACACTCATGCAATGTGACTTCAGTGTGAGCAATCAAGTAATAATAATAATAATAATACGTTTTATTTATGGGCGCCTTATGTGACACTCAAAGACACCTTACATACAGATAAAACGAAACAATTTAGAAGCAAATATAGAAGCAACGAGTTACATATACAATATCGTCAGTATGCCTGCCTAAAAAGATGCGTTTTCAAACGAGATTTAAAAATAGGGAGAGAGTCACTATTGCGAATGTCCTGTGGAAGTAGGTTCCACAGATGCATAGCTAAAAGCTCAAGATCCCATAGTAGCCAAACGCATGCAATGAAGAACTAATGAGAATGTAGACGATGATCTAAGAGTTCGAGAGGGAGAATATGTTGAAAGTAGATCAGATAAGTAAGAAGGAGCCAGGTTGTGCAGTGCTTTATAAACAAGAAACAGAATTTTGAATTCAATACGCTGTTTAACAGGAAGCCAATAAAGTTGTTGAAGGACAGGATAAATATGTTCCATCTTAGGAGTTCTGGCAATTATTCGCACAGCTGAGTTCTGCACTAACTGTAACTTGTGTAAAAGTTTAAGGGGAAGACAACAGAAAAGAGCATTGCAGTAGTCAATACGTGACGTGACGTGACGTGACATGAGCATGAACTATAATGGCGATGCTCCTCGTTGATAGGGCTGGGCGGAGGCGATTTATGTTTTGTATATGATAATATGCTGTCTGAGTAATCTTGTTAATATGTGCTTCAAAAGATAGAGTATTATCGAGAATGACACCCAAGCTCCTAACCTGCGTTGAAGAAGCAATTGGAGAATGCACATAGAGAAACTACCGGTCTTTGACAGATTATTTTTTGTACCTAAAAAAAGTATTTCTGTTTTACCACTGTTAAGCTTAAGAAAATTACTTGAAAACCAAGCTTTAACTTCAGACAAACAGTTAGAAAGAGAGGATGGAGGAAGTTCAGAAGTAGGTTTTGAAGGTAAGTAGAGTTGGGTGTCATCGGCGTAACTGAAAATTCAAAACATATTTCCTGAAAATGCTTCCAAGTGGCAATAAATAAATGATAAATAGTAAAGTGCCCAGAACTGATCCCTGTGGGACACCTGTAGTAATACGAGAAGATTTAGATTTAAACTGGCCTAACTGAACAAATTGAGTGCGGCCAGAGAGATAGGATGTAAACCAAACCAGAGAAGTACCTACAATTCCAATGAACGCAGTCTGTTTAAAAAAATTTCATGAGAAATAGTGTCAAACGCTGAAGTTAAATCAAGAAGAATTAATATAGATAAGAGTCCTGAGTCAGCCGCTACCAATAAGTCATTAGACATTTTGACAAGGGCAGTCTCAGTACTATGGTGGGAAAGGAAACCTGACTGGAATTGTTCATATAGGTTGCTCACTAAGTGATGATTGCGTACCTGAGCCGCAACAACCTTCTCCAGAATCTTAGATAAAAATGTCAAATTGGAGATTGAACGGAAGTTATCAAAATTATTTGGATCTGCACCTGGCTTACAAGGTACAATGGATAAGGAACAATGCCTGAAATAAGAGAATAATGAATGATCTCAGTAATAAAAGGCAAAAGAACTGAAAGACAGACTTAAATAGTTGAGTTGGAAGGGGATCTAATTGACAGGTAGTTGATTTAGATTCCCGATTAACTGAAATGATCTCATCTACTGTAGAAAGAGTAAAAGTAGAGAGAGTAGAGTTAGGTGACTGTGCATAACTAAAATTAGATGAAAAACAGGCTAAATCTGAGACCAACAGAGACTGATGAATATTTTCTATTTTTGCATTAAAAAAGGTCAAGAAGGCATCACATAATTCAACTGAGTGCAAATGTGATGGTAGAGAATCAGGAGGCTTTAAAATGTCTTTCATGACAGAGAAAAGAGTTCTTGTATTTCCTTCACTAGACGTGATCAGATGTGAGCAATAATCTAGTTTGGCTGTAGAAATAGCAGTTTTGTAGATTTTCAAGTGCTCCGCATACATCTGTTTGGGACAAGAAGTTTAGTTTTAACATACAAAACGCTCCAGACGACCATGAGCTTTTAGCCTACGCAAATCAGGGGTGTACCAAGGGGTGTTTGACAAACAAAACAGTCCTGGATCTCAATGGTGCATAAGTATCAAGAAGTGACTGATGTACATCATTATAATGAAATACCAGTTCATCCGGAGTTGTTAGATTGTTATTACTGGAAAGGGTGAGTAGTCCTTCCGTAAATGCCAATATATTAATGTTCTTAATATTCTGGAATGAGATGGTGCGGCATTGATTACACTTAGAAAGTGTTAAGCAGGCTTTAAAATATATAAACAGATGATCTGAAAGAGTTAAGTCAGAAGCTGTACATTTGTAAGGAATAATACCAGAGCAACAGACAAGATAAAGTTTGTGGCCTTTCAAATGGGTAGAAAAATTAATAAATTGTTGTATGCCAAAACTATCAAGACAGGATAAAAAAATCCTTCGTATATGTACTACTTTCATTGTCGACATGTATATTAAAATATCCAACTACAATCACATTAGGAGACAGAGAACTAATAGTCATAAAACTAGTCATAAAACTGCATGCATTTTGTCAGTTAAACCCGCCATACCACACAACTGTCAGCCAGATTCACATCAGTCAATTTCATGGTTTCCCAAACTGGGATTACCCCCAGGGCTTCTTGAGTTGATAAAAAGCTAATTAATAATTAAATGATTTAAAAAATATATTAATAATCTTCTAAAAACAATTGTTAAATTAAAATGATGTCATGTTCATGTCATGTTGCCATTAACCAAAATCACAGAACCGTAAACATGCAAATGTGTGTTTTTTCATTTGAAATATGTCACTAAAGTGTTCCCCGTTGGACAACATTCAGAATTTGTTTACACAATGTGCTGTCAGATATGAACGCTTGTCGTAAATGCATACTTGATTTACTTTTTGCATGAATCATAAATTGATTTAGGAATTAGACTAAATTTAGTGTTACATGCAAAGGTGGGAAAGAATAGAATGTTTTATGCATATGGGCCACATTTAAAATGTCACATAAACAATGTCACTGCTTGAAAGTCACCATTTATGACCATAGCCTGTCATATACCTGTATGTATTCTGTAAAGCCCACAATTAGACTAATTATTTACAAGATGAACTTCTGATACTACACTGAGTAGGAAGATACAGTTGTAGAGATAAGGAGGTTCATCAAATGATGCAAACTGGGAACCCTCGTGGCCCGTTTAATTGGAAGCTGTTTGTGTTCAAAAGCATGACAGTAATTTACAGGCACAAAGAAGTCTTTGAAAGTGATGCTGAACACATGTTCTTTGTAAGTAAAGTTTATAAGACCTGTGCCATATTCCATAAAAGTCAATATTTTAAACAATCAACAACACACTGCATATGAACACCAGCAATTGCATAATGCAAGTTAAAACAGATGAATAATTTCGTATTTTAAGTCACCTTATACATTTTTAAGTAAAAAGATTACTATGCCTAGAGATGCATCAACATTATGTTCTGTAAAATTTGAGTAATTAACAGGCCAAACATTATATTGGGCTACAGAATTGTCTCTGTCATTTAAATTTGGCAGAAAAAAAAAAAAAAAAAAAAAAAAAAAACTTTCAAGACTTAAATCAACCTCTTGAACAGACTTACCCCACATTCTATGGCGATCTCCAGAGACCTGCACCATTGGGATGGAGGGTATCCACATGAAGGCTTTGGATGAGATTTACACTGGATTTCATAAACTCTGAGGAATATGACATGAAATACACAAAGCATCAGAGTGTTCATTTTGTGTGTATTTAGAGAGTCCCTGAGCTTTCTTTGAGTGGTATGAGAGTTTGTTTGCACTCTCCTCCCATCAAAAAAGACTCAGAGATCCAATCATCTGTGAGCAGCTGCAGCTGAACATACACAATACTCACTGACCTCAGATCAGCAACCAGAAGCTGCTCAGTGAGCAAAGAGGGCTCATTGATGTGGCTTTGTAAATATTGCAATAATAAATAACTATGCTATCTAAATAAAATCTCTGATCACTCAAAATATCACTTAAATTATACCAACATAAATGGCTAAAACTCCCAGTTAATTTGTCTAAAATAGTATTTGACTAACAAATTATATTTTTAAGATATACTTAATATTTGTGTTAAATTTCATTCAACTAGAACTACAATTACTATTCATTCAATGCCATTATTTTTTATATTTATCCACAACAATCATGCAAAGAGAGGGAAAGATTATTATTGGAGAACATCTATTAGTGTTTACTGTTCTGCTTTATTTTGAGATTTATTGTTTCTGTTATGATGCCATTTTTGGGGGTTACCATTAGGGTTAGAAGTAGAGGCAGTGGTTAGGTTTATATTAAAGACAGTAACTATGTTTGGATGGCATTGTAGTGATAGGCACATTGTTAGTCCGCAGAATAACATAGGGTTTATAGACAACTGGAAAAGCTTTTAGGGCAGACCTGACTTGTTAAAAAAGATGGTATCCATCCCTCCTGGTATGGTGCCGCTCTTCTCTCTAGTAATTTGGCACATAGTCTTAGAGCTAAACCTTGACTAACTGGGGCTCAGGTCAGGAAGCAGACGGACTGGATTAACCGACCGTCTGCTAGCCGTCTCACGTCACAGAAGTCAAATAAATCCCAACACATAGAGACTCTTTTACCTAGATATTATCACATAGAGACCGTGTCTGTTCCCAGAATTAGTCAAATCAAATCAAATCACCTTTATTTATATAGCGCTTTTTACAATGGCAATTGTTTCAAAGCAGCTTCACAGTGGTAACAGGAAAATAATGCAACGGAATTTGATTCGGCTGTACAGCAGCTCTGGTGAAAACGGTGATGTCATCCAGCTCATTTCAATTATCATATAGTGTCAATGCGGGCAGATCAGTAATATAGTTGAAATTTAGGTGTCCCCAACTGAGCAAGCCAAAAAGCCAAAGGCGACGGTGGCAAGGAACCAAAACTCCTTCAGGGCCAGAATGGAGAAAAAAACCTTGGGAGAAACCAGGCTCAGTCGGGGTGCCAGTTCTCCTCTGGCCGACGAACAAATAGTGTATGATTATGATTCTGGCAACATTACAGGTCAGAAGTCATATTAGATCAATAGATATTCGTAGGATTATTCGAAAGATTGGAGTTGTCACGCCGGGGACGGGTTTAATGAGGATGTCGTGTCGATGCGGCATTTACAGGGGGGAGTTTAATTGACACTATTGTCTCTACAGACACTTCAGGGATATGGTCGTCATGTCCAGGCTAAGGTCCACCATCTGGTCTGGATACGGCCCGGATCCGGCCGACTGCAGTAAACCTCGGGATAAACAGAGAGACTAACATTAGCGTAGATGCCATTCTTCTTATGATGTAACGAGTACATCAGGTGTTATGGGAAGTGTTCCCGGTTCCGGCTGACCTAGTTAATGCAGCCTAAAACAATCATTTAACTGATTTGAATAATAGAAATTAAAAATGTTTTATGTGTATGCCATAGTAAAGAGATGTGTTTTTAGTCTAGATTTAAACTGACAGAGTGTGTCTGCTTCCCGAACAATGCTAGGAAGACTGTTCCAGAGTTTAGGTGCTAAATAGGAAAAGGACCAACCGCCTGCAGTTGATTTTGATATTCTAGGTATTATCAACTGGCCAGAATTTTGAGACCGCAATAGACGTGATGGAGTATAATGCGATAAGAGCTCGCTCAAGTACTGGGGCGCTAAACCATTTAGTGCTTTGTAAGTAATCAGCAAGATTTTAAAATGTATACGATGTTTAATAGGGAGCCAATGCAGTGTTGCCAGAACCGGGCTAATATGGTCATACTTCCTGGTTCTAGTAAGAACTCTAGCTGCTGCGTTTTGGACCAGCTGCAGTTTATTTATTAAGCGAGCAGGGCAACCACCCAGTAGAGCATTACAATAATCTAGCCTTGAGGTCATGAACGCATGAACTAACTGTTCAGTATTTTGCATTGAAAGCATGTGCCGTAATTTAGATATATTTTTAAGATGGTAGAATGCAGTTTTACAGATGCTAGAAACGTGGCTTTCAAATGAGAGATTGGTATCAAAGAGCACACCCAGGTTCCTAACTGACGACGAGGACTTGACAGAGCAGCCATCGAGTGTTAGACAGTATTCTAGGTTACTACTTGTGGAGTTTTTTTGTCCAATGATTAAAAATTCAGTTTTTTCTGAATTAAGTTGCAGGAAATTACTAGTCATCCAATTTTTTATATCAGTTATGCATTCTGTTAATCTTGTGAATTGGTAAGTTTCGTCAGGGCGTGAAGAAATATAGAGCTGAGTATCATCAGCATAACAATGAAAATTAACGCCATGCTTCCTAATAATATCTCCCAGTGGTAGCATGTACAGGGTGAAAAGCAACGGTCCTAACACTGAGCCCTGCGGTACTCCATACTAAACTTGTGTTCGGTGTGACATCTCTTCATTTACTGCTACAAACTGATAACGGTCAGATAAGTATGATTTAAACCATGCCAATGAAGTTCCACTAATGCCAACATAATTTTCGAGTCTATTCAAAAGAATGTTGTGGTCGATAGTATCGAATGCAGCGCTAAGATCGAGTAACACTCATAGAGATATGCAACCACGATTGGATGATAAGAGTAAATTATTTGTAACTCTAATGAGAGCAGTCTCAGTACTATGATACGGTCTAAATCCTGACTGGAAATCCTCACAGATACCATTTCTTTCTAAAAAGGAGCATAATTGTGAGGACACTGCCTTTTCTAGTATTTTTGACAGAAAGGGTAGATTTGAGATTGGCCTGTAATTGACTAATTTTGTAGGATCAAGTTGGGGTTTTTTAATAAGTGGTTTAATAATAGCCAACTTAAAAGTTTTCGGTACATATCCTAATGTCAAGGATGAATTAATGATATTAAGGAGAGGATCTATGACCTCTGGAAGCATCTCTTTTAGTAGTTTAGTCGGTATGGGGTCGAGCATACATGTTGTTGATTTTGATGATTTAACGAGTTTAGCCAATTCTTCTTCTCCTATAGCAGTGAATGAATGTAATTTTTCCTCAGTGACACTACAATGCACTGTCTGATGTGATACTGTAGTAGACGGCTGCATGGTTATAATTTTTTTCCTAATATTATCAATCTTACAGGTAAAGAAGTTCATAAAGTCATTACTGCTGTGCTGTTTACAAACATCAGAAGGTGAAGCTTTATCTTTGGTTAATTTAGCCACTGTATCGAATAAATACCTAGGGTTGTGTTTGTTTTCTTCTAAGAGAGTCGAGAAATAAGCAGATCTAGCAGTTTTTAAGGCCTTTCTGTATGCAATCATGCTCTCTTTCCACGAAATGCGAAAAACTTCTAGTTTTGTTTTCTTCCAGCTGCGCTCCATTTTTCAATTAGTAAATACAAAAAACTCTCGAACCCATTTAAGGGAAAACATTTAATTGATGTTCAACAAATAAAAAACAGATATAATACAGATGATCAAATGATAAAGCTCGGGTTGATGAATATTGGATCCCTTTCCTCAAAAGCGCTTATTGTTAATGATATGATTACAGATCATAACCTAGATGTGCTGTGTTTGACAGAAACCTCACTAAAACCTGACGATAACATTACTTTAAATGAGTCCACCCCTCAAGATTATTGAGGCGCTTATATAAACAAGATATAAACACGAGGCGCATCTGAAAGCCAAAGGGGGAGGGGTTGCTGTAATTTATAATAATATCTTCAGTATTACTCAGAAGTCTAGTTTCAAATATAATTCCTTTGAAGTTTTGGTGCTTTACGTAATGTTATGTAGTATAAATGATAAATCCCGTTTGACATTTGTGCTGGCTACTGTATACAGGCCACCAGGGCACCATACAGACTTTATCAAAGAATTTTCTGATTTTCTATCAGAGTTAGTACTGGCTGCAGATAAAGTACTAATTGTTGGTGATTTTAATATCCATGTAGATAATGAAAAAGACGCATTGGGATTGGCATTTAGAGACATTCTAAACTCTATTGGAGTAAGGCAACACGTGTCAGGACCCACTCATCGCCGTAATCATACTTTAGACCTAATACAAACCCGATTCCAAAAAAGTTGGGACACATTGGGACACAATGTACAAATTGTGAATAAAAAAGGAATGCAATAATTTACAAATCTCATAAACTTATATTTTATTCACAATAGAATATAGATAACATATCAAATGTTGAAAGTGTAAAATTTTTAAAAATTTCATGCCAAATATTGGCTCATTTTGGATTTCATGAGAGCTACACATTCCAAAAAAGTTGGGACAGGTAGCAGTAAGAGGCCGGAAAAGTTAAATGTACATATAAGGAACAGCTGGAGGACCAATTTGCAACTTATTAGGTGAATTGGCAACATGATTGGGTATAAAAAGAGCCTCTCAGAGTGGCAGTGTCTCTCAGAAGTCAAAATGGGCAGAGGATCACCAATTCCCCCAATGCTGCGGCGAAAAATAGTGGAGCAATATCAGAAAGGAGTTTCTCAGAGAAAAATTGCAAAGAGTTTGAAGTTATCATCATCTACAGTGCATAATATCATCCAAAGATTCAGAGAATCTGGAACAATCTCTGGGTAAGGGTCAAGGCCGGAAAACCATACTGGATGCCCGTGATCTTCGGGCCCTTAGACGGCACTGCATCACATACAGGAATGCTACTGTAATGGAAATCACAACATGGGCTCAGGAATATTTCCAGAAAACGTTGTTGGTGAACACAATCCACCGTGCCATTCGCCGTTGCCGGCTAAAACTCTATAGGTCAAAAAAGAAGCCATATCTAAACATGATCCAGAAGCGCAGGCGTTTTCTCTAGGCCAAGGCTCATTTAAAATGGACTGTGGCAAAATGGAAAACTATTCTGTGGTCAGACGAATCAAAATTTGAAGTTCTTTTTGGAAAACTGGGACGCCATGTCATCCGGACTAAAGAGGACAAGGACAACCCAAGTTGTTATCAGCGCTCAGTTCAGAAGCCTGCATCTCTGATGGTACGGGGTTGCATGAATGCGTGTGGCATGGGCAGCTTACACATCTGGAAAGGCACCATCAATGCTGAAAGGTATATCCAAGTTCTAGAACAACATATGCTCACATCCAGACGTCGTCTCTTTCAGGGAAGACCTTTCATTTTCCAACATGACAATGCCAGACCACATACTGCATCAATTACAACATCATGGCTGCGTAGAAGAAGGATCCGGGTACTGAAATGGCCAGCCTGCAGTCCAGATCTTTCACCCATAGAAAACATTTGGCGCATCATAAAGAGGAAGATGCGACAAAGAAGACCTAAGACAGTTGAGCAACTAGAAGCCTGTATTAGACAAGAATGGGACAACATTCCTATTCCTAAACTTGAGCAACTTGTCTCCTCAGTCCCCAGATGTTTGCAGACTGTTATAAAAAGAAGAGGGGATGCCACACAGTGGTAAACATGGCCTTGTCCCAACTTTTTTGAGATGTGTTGATGCCATGAAATTTAAAATCAACTTATTTTTCCCTTAAAATGATACATTTTCTCAGTTTAAACATTTGATATGTCATCTATGTTGTATTCTGAATAAAATATTGAAATTTGAAACTTCCACATCATTGCATTCTGTTTTTATTCACAATTTGTACAGTGTCCCAACTTTTTTGGAATCGGGTTTGTACTTTCACATGGAATAAATGTTGATGCCGTTGAAATTCTGACGTTTGCAAACAGCACAGCAGTAATGACTTTATGAACTTCTTTACGTGCAAGATTGATAATATTAGGAAGAAAATTATAAGTATGCAACCATCTACTACAATATCGCATCAGACAGTGCATTGTAGTGTCACTGAGAAAAAATTCCACTCATTCACTGCTATAGGAGAAGAAGAATTTGCTAAACTCGTTAAACATCTAAATCAACAATGTATGCTCGACCCTATACCGACTAAGCTACTAAAAGAGATGCTTCCAGAGGTCATAGATCCTCTTCTTAATATCATTAATTCATCTTTGTCATTAGGATATGTACCGAAAACTTTTAAGTTAGCTATTATTAAACCACTTGAAACCACAAAAAACGCAACTTGATCCTACAGAATTAGTCAATTACAGGCCAATCTCAAATCTACCCTTTCTGTCAAAAAAACTAGAAAAGGCAGTGTCTTCACAACTACGCTCCTTTTTAGAAAGAAATGGTATCTGTGAGGATTTCCAGTCAGGATTTAGACCGTATCATAGCACTGAGACTGCTCTCATTAGAGTTACAAATGATTTGCTCTTATCATCCGACCATGGTTGTATATCTTTATTAGTGTTACTCGATCTTAGCGCTACATTCAATACTGTCGACCACAACATTCTTTTGAATAGACTCGAAAATTATGTTGGCATTAGTGGAATTGCATTGGCATGGTTTAAATCATACTTATCTGACCGTTATCAGTTTGTAGCAGTAAATGAAGAGATGTCACACCGATCACAAGTTCAGTATGGAGTACCGCAAGGCTCAGTACCGTTGCTTTTCACCCTGTACATGCTACCCTTGGGAGCTATCACTAGGAAGCATGGGGTTAGTTTTCATTGTTATGCTGACGATACTCAGCTCTATATTTCTTCACGCCCTGATGAAACTTACCAATTCACAAGATTAAAGGAATGCATAACTGATATAAAAAATTGGATGACTATTAATTTCCTGCAACTTAATTCAGAAAAAACTGAATTTTTAATTATTGGACAAAAAAACTCCACAAGTAGTAACCTAGAATACTGTCTAACACTTGACTGCTCTGTCAAGTCCTCGTCGTCAGTTAGGAACCTGGGTGTGCTCTTTGATACCAATCTTTCATTTGAAAGCCACGTTTCTAGCATCTGTAAAACTGCATTCTACCATCTTAAAAATATATCTAAATTACGGCACATGCTTTCAATGCAAAATGCTGAACAGTTAGTTCATGCGTTCATGACCTCAAGGTTAGATTATTGTAATACTCTACTGGGTGGTTGCCCTGCACGCTTAATAAATAAACTGCAGCTGGTCCAAAACGCAGCAGCTCGAGTTCTTACTAGAACCAGGAAGTATGACCATATTAGCCAGGTTCTGTCAACACTGCACTGGCTCCCTATTAAAACATCGTATAAATTTTAAAATCTTGCTAATAACTTACAAAGCACTAAATGGTTTAGCTCCCCAGTACTTGAGCGACCTCATAACGCATTATACTCCATCACGTCTATTGCGGTCTCAAAATTTGGGCCAGCTGATAATACCTAGAATATCAAAATCAACTGCAGGCGGTCGATCCTTTTCCTAGTTAGCACCTAAACACTGGAACAGTCTTCCTAGCATTGTTCTGGAAGCAGACACACTCTGTCAGTTTAAATCTAGACTAAAAACACATCTCTTTACTATGGCATACACATAAAACATTATCAATTTATATTATTCAAATCAGTTAAATGATTGTTAGGCTGCATTAACTAGGTCAGCCGGAACTGGGAACACTTCCCATAACACCTGATGTACTCGTTACATCATAAGAAGAATGGCATCTTCGCTAATGTTAGTCTCTCTGTTTATCCCGAGGTTTACTGCAGTCAGCCGGATCCGGGCTGTATCCAGATCAGATGGTGGACCTGCGCCTAGACATGACCAACGCATCCCTAAAATGTCTGCAGAGATTGTGTCAATTAAACTCCCCCCTGTAAATGCCGCATCGACACGACATTAAACCCGTCTCCGGCGTGACGACTCCAATCTTTCGAATAATCTTACGAATATCTTTCAATCTAATATGACTTCTGACCTGTAATGTTGCCAGAATCATAATCATACACTATTTGTTCGTCGGCCAGAGGAGAACTGGCACCCCGACTGAGCCTGGTTTCTCCCAAGGTTTATTTCTCCATTCTGGCCCCTGAAGGAGTTTTGGTTCCTTGCCACCGTCGCTTTTGGCTTGCTCAGTTGGGGACACTAAAATTTCAACTATATTACTGATCTGCCCGCATTGACACTATATGATAATTGAAATGAGCTGGATGACATCACCGTTTTCTCCAGAGCGGCTTCACAGCTGAATCAAATTCTGTTGCGTTATTTTCCTGTTAACACTGTGAAGCTGCTTTGAAACAATCGGCATTGTAAAAAGTGCTATATAAATAAAGGTGACTTGACTTGACTTAGTTATGATAAAACATGTATGGGTGCCATTGTTAGCTATTAGTTAGCTCAGGGGTATCAAACTCAGTTTCTGGAGGGCAACAGCCCTGCGGTGTTTAGCTTTAACCTTAATTAAATGCACCTGATCCAGCTAAGTAAGTCCCTCAGGCTTATTTGAAAGCATCTCAGGTTACATATGCTGCGTCATGGTGTTGACACTATGGGAACGCTTCCTCGGAGTCGGTGTCTGAAGCATGTGTCTAAACTAAATCTGAATTGGCTGAACATATGGTCCACAAACCACACTCAGGATGGCCAGAACAGAACCACTAGAAGGTGGCAAACTCAGTCCTTGCAATGTCTTATGTCTTGAGGAGGTGAAATGCTGGCTGGAGCAAAATCGTCTCTAGTTAAATGCGAATAAATCTGAAGTTATCATTTTTGGGCCAAATGGGGCTGATAGGGATTTAAAAGACTAGGCCCAAGGTTAGCAAATGTGTAGTCTCAGATAAGAAATGAATGAATGAATGAATGAATGCTCATTCATTCATTCATTCATTCAAGAAATCATCTTGGGTTACTTGACTAACGATTAATTCTGTGGGAAAACATCTTTGTTTGACCGGTTGACCGGCAAACACGCCAAGGACTTGGCTTTAAATAACCTCTGACGATGACATTATTGGAATGCATGCTCATTATGCCGAGTTCACACTGCCCGATTTTAGGCCGATTTTGACTCGCCGACAGGTTTTGCGAAATCGCCGACAAATGCCCTATATCATAGGCAAAATGCTATGATATAGCAATCCTGGGCTGCACGTGAGTGACAATCATGCAGTGTAAATTATCAAAGACGCGATCTGAGAGAATCGCAGACGAGTCGCCGATGCCCGTGAGATATTTGGCATGCTAAATATCTGGACCTGTCGGCGATTCAAAATCCTGCTGTGTGAAATGTGTTTTGACTGAAAATGACATCGGCGATGACCTACAGCCAATGAGAGAGCAAGATACAGGGCAGCGGGAGGTTCAGGGACGAGTTATAGACCAGAATATCAGTATTTTAATAGATATATTTACAATTCTATCAAACAGAAACAAAGCACAAACATTTACTTGACCAGCCGCAACAGCAGCACATTGCAAAATTATTTATTTACCTCAAACTCTCTGCAGAACACAATCCTTGCTCCCTGTGTCTCCCCAACCATTTCCTCCGCCATAATCTTTTTTCTTTTTCTCCTTTTCGCTGCAAAGCAGCGCACAGACAATTTGGATTGCAAACTTTCTGCAGTTTATCGTTTTTAATAACAATTCCAGTCTCGCGTGAGAACTCCGGTCTGAGGCACGCATGATCTCACGTGTGTTTGGTTGTGAAACGTAGTTTGCGGTGATTCTTCCTATTGTAAAGTCATGCAGTGTGAAACCTCCTGTCGCCGATCCATCGTGCAGTGTGAACACAGCAGCAACTGAATGCTACCCCAGATAGTCATGCAGTGTGAAAAGAGCAGTGATCCGACGAGTTTGAAAATCGTGCAGTCTGAACTCGGCATTAGAGGCTATAAATAGATGTGAAACAGGTGCGCTTTCAGGTCACTTTGCATGAAGAGATGTCCTGAGCACGACCCCAGTGCGGCAATGCAGCGCTGCATCTCGTTTCCGCTTTTTCAGGGAAAAGGGTTACAGTCAAGTAACAAGAGACATTCCAAAGCTACTCAAAAGCTACTCCTAATGCTGTGCTGACTTAGCACTATGAGAACGATAATATATCAACGCTGCCGAACTGGAATTGTCTGGACCCCTCAAGGTTGTGTAGTTAGTGCACACAAACACAAGAAAGGCCTTAGGCATGAGCTTGGGATATCGACTCAAGGACATGTGAGCCTGGAGTAACATGAACATCCAAACTATAAAATCTGATAAATGTGTGCGGAGAGGACCAGCCTGCCACATTACATACTTGTTGCAAGGGGACACCTCTTATCAAAGCCCTGGAGGATGCAACCCCCCTGGTGGAATGAGCCCTAACTCCCAGAGGCGAAGCTTGACCACTCACCTCATAGGCTAGAGCTATATCATCCCTCACCCAGTGTGACAACAGTTGCTTGGTGGCAGCCCCCATAGCAAATGTAAAGTTGCTCTGACTAACTCCACTGGCTAGTGCGTTGGACGTAAGTCTGAAGAGCACGAACTGGACACAGTAGGTGAAGTTTCTCCTGCTCCGGTGTAGTGAACGGCGGAGGACAGAAGGCTTCAAGAACGATCAGATGCACGGTCGAGAATGGAACTTTAGCAAGATAGTCAGGATGAGGGTGCAAAATAGCTTTGACCAGTCCAGGGGCAAAGTCTAAGCTGGATGGTGAAATCGACAGAGGCTGAAAATCCCCAGTTCTCTTTAGCAAAGTAATGGCCATGAGAAAAAACATCTCTAGAGTCAGAAGCTTGTCAGTGGGGCATGTGCCTACTGATATTTTTTCCTGCAGAAACTCCAGCGCTGAAACAATCTGGCAGTGAACTGGGTCTGCACGCAATGCAGTACACCACCTTTCAAAGACATCCCATTTAACGGCATAAACCCTTCTTGTAGAGGGAGCCCTAGTACTCAGAATTGTCGACATCAGCTGGAAGCCCAACATCCCTCAGTTGGTCCCCATCAGGGGCCAAACATGAAGGTTCCAAAGCTTGAGCTGGGGATGAAATATTGTCCCATATGCCTGAGACAGAAGGTCCCTTCTGTTCGGAATCGCCCGGGGCAAGCTGTAGAGGAGGGTTATTATCTCTGAGAACCAAATTCTAGTCGGCCAACAAGGCGTCATCAATAAGAGGCAAGACCCTTGTTGATAGACCTTTGCCAGGACTCCCGGGAGCAGAGTGTTAATGCGTGGAAATGTATAAAGATGCAGTCTTGGCCACGCATGGACCATGGCGTCCAGACCCAAGGGGGGCTGAGTGATTCAGAGAGATGTAGATGGGACATTGTGCTGTTTCCTGTGAAGTGAAGAGGTCCACTTTTATTTCATAAAATTTTTCCCACATCTTTTTGACTACCTCGGGGTGGCGTTTCCATTCAGCAGGGCTGGGGTGCCTCCAGGACAGGTTTGAAAACCACTGCCCTACCTGTCAAGTCCTGTGGAAACCAAATCAAGTTATTCCTCCTGCGCCACTAGTTCCAATTCCAGTGCTCTGAGAGCCTTTTGAGCATGTGATTGTGGATTGTGTCAGACCATTGCCCAAAACTAAGACTGGCCATCAGTTCTTGCTCACGATCGAGTGCGTAGCGACTCGATACACAGAAGCGGTGCCATTGCGAAAGGTTACTTCCAAAGCAGTAGTTAAAGGGTTAGTTCACCCAAAAATTAAAATTCTGTCATTAATTACTTACCCTCATGTCGTTCGACACCCGTAAGGCCTTTGTTCATCTTCGGAACACAAATTATGATATTTTTGTTGAAATCCGATGGCTCAGAAAGGCCTCCATTGGCAGCAATGATATTTCCTCTCTCAAGACCCATAAAAGGTATTAAAGACGTCGTTAAAAAGTCCATCTCACTACAGTGGTTCTACAATAATTTTATGAAGCGACGAGAATAGTTTTTGTGCGCAAAAAAAAGATCTAAATAACGACTTTATTCAACAAGTTCTTGTCATCCGTCTGGGCCTCTGACGTGAACTCACGAGCACCACGACGCATGCGCGAGAATATGACGTAGAGCCGGCGTTCTGACACATGACCCGGAAGTGAGGAACTTTGTTTACAAGCAGAGAAAGACGCGCCATATCTAAGCTGTTGAATTCTACGTTGATTGTGCTTTAGGTCTTGGCGTAGTGCTCAAAATGGTGCTAAAGTGTGCATTAAGTGCACGTAAAAGTGCCTTATCAAAGCCGCGAAATGAAGGGCTCACATTTCACTATTTCCCATCGAATGATTCTGAGCGACTGAAGCTATGGCTGCTGGCTGTTCATCAGGATGTTGATTTACCACTTCGATACGTCAAGCTGTTGAAGTTGTGCAGTGAATATTTTTCACCAGACGACTTCAAACCATGTCAAGGAAACACTCGACGATATCTGAAATTAACAGCTGTGCCCAGCCTGTTTTTACAAAACAAAGAGGTATGAGTGGAATCGTCATGGGGAGATCGTTGAGGGATAAAGTGACGATACAGCAATGTAGTTATATGACTTCACATTTTTAAAATAAATATATTATTGTTATAATGCTTTGCATGATTCTGTAAAGTACATCCGAGTTACTATAGTAACATGAGACTACGAATGATCCATCACAGCTCAGTCAGGACCCCCAGTCAGTAGTGCCTACACAGGACCCTCATTCAGCAGGTCCATTACGGCCCAACCAGGACCCACAGTCAGCAGGTCCACCTCTTATCAGTGTCCTCCCAGAAGTTAGTGATGGAAGTGAAAACACAGTCACAGAAGAATTATTTTCGCCTGCATATTTAGCTGGTGTACCCCAGTCAACCCCAGTTAAACCACATAGCATCCAAAGTTCGCGAGAACATGAGCGTGCAGTTACACCAAAACTTCTGTTGGTGCTATCAAGTCCACATACAGCTGAACAGCATTCACGTCCATCAACATCAGGGACATACTACGCCTTATCTGCCTCAAAGTCCTATCAAAGAGTAAGTGTACTTTATATAATTAAACTGTCCTTCTTCTTTTTATTTGGTATAAATCATATCTGAGCTATTATGAAGTCAATACAATGTAAATTGGAAAGTTATATACTATTCTTTTTTTTTTTCATAGTAATTATTCAAACCATACAATTTTATTCATTACTTTTCATCATGTAGGGTGATGAAAAGCCCTAGTTGAGCCTTGCTCAACCTCCAAATCCCAAAGAAAACTTCCTTCTACACTATACAGTCCTCTTATTTAATCCCTGTAGTAGAGATTGTGTACAAGGAAAAACAGGAGCAAATGCTGGAAGGCTTGCGGATGCAGAACATTCTGCAAAAAGGAGTGCATTTGTCAGGGGATAGGAGATCTGACAGGTATGTGTAATTGTGAAATGCATGTATTATTGAAACACACTGGAAACATTTTGAGCTGTGGTAAGATTATTTCATTTTTATCCGATCATTTTTGCAGCCCCGAATTTTCAGCAAAATACTGTACATACAGTTTAATGGATGATTCCACCAGTCAGGTAGTCCACTTCGAGTTGGTGCAGGTCAGTGTGCATGTGGATTTTTTCAACATTTTATGGACATGGTTGTTTAACATTTTTGGAATTTTTTTTTTAACTTACAATGTTTGTATTTTTATTGTTGTTGTTATTTTTTTATATGACCATAAGCTATTCAGTCAAAAGCAGGAACCACAATTGAAGATGTAATTATATATATTTTTTAACTTTTCTAAAAAAAAGGTTACAGAAGCATCAAGTTCTGTTGCAATGGAGCCCCTAGGCTTTAGGAGAGGTCTAAACTCTCTTGGAAAAGGGAATTGACATAGAAGTCGTGATTACGGACCGATCCCCGTCTATACGAAAGTTGATGAGGGTTGATTATCCACAAATTCATCATGAGTTTGATATCTGCCATGTAGTGAAGGGTATGTACATCTTGCATTACTAAAACTTGTTATACTTGTTTACATGTGTGTGTGTATATATGTGTATATGTGTGTATGTATATGTAGCAGTACAAAATTGTTGCTGTGTGTAAACAACAGGTTGATATAAATGTATTATGACTTCCGTTTGTACGTCTTATGCTGATTATTATGCCCCAAAACCTCATAATGTGTAATACATATATTTCATTTTTTTAAGGGTTCTTCAAAAAATTACTGTCCGTTTCCAGAAAAAGAGAGAATCAAGACCTCCAACCTTGGATTAAAAGTATATGCAACCATTTGTGGTATGCATGTGCATCCTGCAGCGGCGACCCCGATGTATGTTATGAAATATCTTCTAACGTACATCTGATATAGACAACACCTTTTCAAAATTTACATTTTTATTTGTTTTACACAGGTGTTGACAGAGAAGTGGAAATCACTTCTCCATCACATTTGTGGAGTACACAGTTGGGAAGAAGATGGACAGCAACATCAGTGTGCCCATGATGACCTCACTCCTGACCAGCAGAGAAGAAAACGTTGGATACGAAAGGACTCTCCAGCGTTTCGGACACTGTCCTCTCTGGTTTTGCATCAAAATCTCCTGAAGGACCTGAGGCAAATGGCATTATTCAAGCATACAGGCAAGTTACTACTACAAAAATGTATTAGATTTCATATGGAACATAACATTATAAAATGTATCCATTTGTTTTCTCAGGCAGTCTTGAGGTGTACCATTCTGTTCTTTTGAAATACTGTCGGAAGAACCTACACTTTCACTACTCCTCGATGACTGCTCGTAACTTGCTGTCCTAGATCACAACGAAAATGTAAACCGTCAACAGGCCACAACCACCTCTGGTAAGTAGCCAGCTACATAAAAGTGATGATTCCACCACAGAATGCACAATGAACACACACACATATAATTATTGCCCTCTGACTATTTATTACGCTTTTATAGGTGTTCCTCGATACAACGTTGTCTATCCCAAGCAAACCAAAGAGTGGCTGGCAAGGAAAATCTACGAACCCACTAAACAAAAATTCAGGGATGAACTAGTTCAAAAAGTACTGGAGCGCCGCAGTGACCCCACTGTAGTTTCCAAGGACCCAACCTCTCAAGTTTCTTTTCCTGAATTACTGTGCAATATTGCAACAAAACCCAAACCAGACAAGGAAGCAGCTGTTGTGAAACGTGTCAAGGTTTCAAAAATAAATGACTGTCAATCATACAGTAATAGTTATTGTGATTTTTCTTCTATTGTTATATTTTTCTTTTAGTGAAATGCCAGCTGCACATGCATGTTTATGTAAAAATTTGAGTAAAAACAATTTTATCTATTATAGTAATGGTAAAGCCATAATCTGACCAAAATTGTCCTAGCAGCTTCGACATAACCTGTTTTGTATACTGTAACAGATATACAAAAGCCTTTTTAGGTTTATTTGTTTATTTTTATTATAACATTACTAATACAAGCACATTAATAATAATAATAAATAAAAGATGTAGAAAAAGTGTAGTGTTCTGCTGTTCTTTTTTTTAAATTAGTCCGAATGCTTCTTCGGCTTCCTTGAAACCCACATGCGTTCCTGATGACGATGGGTATCTTTCCCGTATGGCTCGAACAACACAAGACGGTAGACTTTGTCTGTTGTGTCTTCCCAGTTTTTCACCTTTGAGTATCCACTCCAGTACAACCCGGTACGCCGCGAGTCTGCACTGGCTGTAAACAGAAAACAAATGCATGGTAAATAGCTAGGCAGCATGTGCAATACCTCATTAAAATAAAAAAAAATTGCCAAATGTTACTTACTCAACAGATAGTGTTCCACCTGGTCCTTCTGGCCTTGGACGTCGCTTCCAATTAACTTTGGGTAAATGAAAAAACACTTCCAAAACACTGCGGCTTAGCAGTGGCGGAAAGCCAGGATCCTCTGTAAGGCAGCGATGTGTTGTCTCATCATGACAACATCCCAATCGACGCAGCACACGCTCTCCTGTTCAGTAGGCATGGCTTGGCATTGACCACATTTACACCACCACATATCCATTACTCTCTGGTTTCCAGAAGCTTGTGGCTGTGGTTGTGTTGCAGCCGCTTCCATCTCTTGTAGTTCACTTTCTGTATATTCAGGTTCGAATAAGTACGGTTGGGCAAAAAAATGCAAGTCCTCCTCTTCATCAAAATCTGCTGACATATTTATGAAGACTGTTTGATGTACAGAACGATCAATGTAGAATTCAACAGCTTAGATGCGGCGCGTCTTCCTCTGCTTGTAAACAAAGTTCCTCGCTTCCGGGTCATGTGTCAGAACGCCGGCTCTACGTCATATTCTCGCGCATGCGTGCTTCATGAGTTCACGTCAGAGGCCCAGACAGAAGACAAGAACTTGTTGAATAAAGTTATTTAGATTTTTTTTTTTTTGCGCACAAAAACTATTCTCGTTGCTTTATAAAATTATTGTAGAACCACTGTAGTGAGATGGACTTTTTAACGACGTTTTTAGTACCTTTTATGGGTCTTGAGAGAGGAAATGTCATTGCTGCCAATGGAGGCCTTTCTGAGCCATCGGATTTAAACAAAAATATCTTAATTTGTGTTCCGAAGATGAACAAAGATCTTACGGGTGTCGAACAACATGAGGGTAAGTAATTAATGACATAATTTTCATTTTTGGGTGAACTAACCCTTTTAAGGCATTGGTCAAATTCTTTTCTACTTTTGGTCTGCTTAAGATAGTACAAACAGATCAAGGCACAAATTTTATGTCTAAGCTGTTTACACAAACTTTGTGCTCACTGGGTATCCGTCATCATACTTCCAGTCCATACCATCCTGAAAGTCAAGGTGTGCTCGAGATATTTCACCAGACACTTAAGGCTATGTTGAAGAAGTATTGTTGTGAGACGGGGAACGAGTGGGACGAGGGTGTGCCATTTTTTCATTTTGCTGTTCGTGACACCACTCGACACCAGTCTTTGCGCTTTATTCCAACTGAGCTGGTATTTGGACATAGTGTCCATGACCCACTGAAAGTTCTTAAGGAACAAATGCTTGGTCTGGATGGCAGTTTAAGTCCTACATTCTTGATTATGTGACTCGTTTTCATGAACGGGTACAGGAAGCATGTGCTTGTGCTAAAGAAGCCCTTTCTAAAGCTCAATCTACTATGAAACAACATTTTGATAAAGCAGCAGTGTCACGATCATTCTCAGTGGGTGATAAGGTACTTGTGTTGTTACCAATTCCAGGGTCTGCGTTGTCCGCACGTTTCGCTGGTCCTTAAGAAGTAGTGGGTAAAAGAAATGACACCGATTACATCATTAAAACACCTGACCGTAAGAGACAGAAACGTGTGTGTCACATTAATATGCTCAAGGCTTATCATTCCAGGAAGGAAGCATCTCACTTTTCAGAGGAGAACACAGGGCCCGTGGTTTCATCTGTTGCTGTGAGTTGTGAGCCAGTACCATAATTTCTTGGTGATGCTGAGTTTGATGCTGATGAGGTGAGATTACAGGTTGACCCACTGCCTTTCACACCATTGTCTAATTCTGAGATTTTAGCTGAACCTTCAAAGTTGTTGTGTCATTTGACAGAGGATCAGCGTGCAGACATTGTAACACTGATTCAGAATTTTCCTCAGATTTTTGGGGATGTTCCTAAGCAAACTGATGTGCTTTATCATGACATTAATGTTCGCGATGCTGTTCCCATTAAGCAGCACCCTTATCGGATGAATGCTGCAAAGAGGGTTGCAATGAGGAAAGAGGCTGAGTATTTGTTACAGGAGGGTCTTGCAAAGCCCAGTGTTAGTCCGTGGAGCTCTCCATGTATCCTAGTTCCTAAAGCTGATGGAACAGTTCAACAGTAGAGTGAATTCTCTACCAAATTGTTTTCCATTGCCAAGGATGGAGGACTGCATTGACAATGTGGGTTCTGCTAAATTTGTTAGCAAGCTAGATATGCTCAAAGGTTATTGACAGGTGCCACTGACACCAAGGGCATCTGATATTTCTGCTTTTGTAACCCCAGTTCCCTTTCGTTCAGTCACTCCGAGTAACGTCAGTGACTGACGAATTGGGGTTTCGCCTAGAAGCCTATCATCTTCGAGATCTAGAAAACGCCCAGTGGGAGTGCCAATGCCATGGGCATGCGGAATTTGCATAGCGTAACTCCGCCCCACAGTGTGGGTATATAAGGAAGTACGCTGGCAACATCGCATTATGTTTTTGCTTCGGAGCCAAGAGCATCTATCTCTTCACTCCTTAAGTCTTTTGGGTATATCGTCAAGCTTCTTCGAGACAAGCAGCTCTCCAGTCGGTGTTGGTGTGACGGCGCGTTCCAGCGATCGCATACTGCCTGCCTGCTGATCTGTGCAGTGATCTGCAACAGCTGTGTGTGTGTTCCCTGGGCGCTTCAGCACTCTGCAGGGCTTTCTCTCACAAAAAGAGCTTGCGAGTGGCACATCTTTTTAAAGACGGTTCGCCCGTGCACTTCTGGGTGCGGTCGATCTCTGTTGCCATCTGATGGGCACAATCACTGCTTGACGTGTTTGGGCTTCAGCACGCTCAAGCAGCGTTTGTGGATGAGTCATGTTCTCACTGCAGGAACATGACCATCGCGATGTTGCTGTCGAGACTCAATGACCTCCGCAAGGAAAGAGAGTCGCCTCTGCCACACCCCAATCTACCGTCTCTGAGAGAGATGGTACTTTGGCTGGTGGCCAGGGTGACCCGAGGGTTACGGTGTGGAATAACCCTGACGATCATTCCTTGGGCCACACCCCCCTCTCGCACACCGCTGCCCGCAAGTGGTTGGACTGAAACAGCGGGACCGTCTGCAGACGCCCCGCCTGTTTCGTTCGGCGCTCCAGTTGGCGATGAGATGTTGATCGCCGCATCTCAAGGTGGGCTGGAGTCCTCTGCGGATGAGGATTCGGCTATGCTGCCGCCTTCGGGCATGCCAGCATTGCCCGAGTCCGACCCGGAGTTGACAGCCATGTCATCTCGGGGGATGTTTGGTCTTTGGGTGCGACGCGTCCTGACATTAGGCGGGCCGCTAGCCTGGAGTTAGGCGGGCTGTGGGGCTGGGAGCGGATGGGGGCGTCTTCCTGCAACCACCCCTGTGGCTTCGACCCTCCCGCAGGGGTGGTCGCAGGAAGACGCCCCTGTCCGCTCCCAGCCCCGCAGCCCGCCTAACGCCAGGCTAACGGCGCTCAGGGATGGGCAGTTCTTCCAAGGAGTTGGTAGCAGGGCCACTCCTTCCCCCGGTGGAGGGCCGGGGGAGAATCTTCTGTTCAGCTGCTGGCCTCCGGGTCAGCAGTACCCTATGTGGAAGAACTAACTTACCCATCCCTGAGCACCCAGAGACCGATGGCAGTGTGCGCCGCCCCCGGGCCACGCCACTCTCGTCCCTCTCTGACGGCAGTGGAACGCACGTCCTTCCCTGGTCTCCTCTGTCAGGACGCGGCTGATGACCGTGCCCCCACACCGGGACGCTATGCCTCCCACGTCTGGGCCGCCTCGCTGCCCCACCCGGGGTACGTCTGTGGTTCGCATGACCCCGCTGGTGCAGTTTTTGGGAGCCTGGCTAGAGCTTCCCGGACTGTCCCGCTGGGTCGTGAAGACCATCAGGCTTGGCTATGCGATTCAGTTCGCTCAGGCTCCTCCCCGTTCTGGGGAGTCCGATACACCTACGCCCCGGTCATGCGTGCGGAGGTCGCTACCCTGCTGGCGAAGGGTGCGATCAAGCCTGTCCCTCCAGCCGAAATGAAGTCCGGCTTCTACAGCCCTTACTTCATTGTACCAAGAAACCGGTGGGTTACGACCGATCCTGGGCCTGCACGTCCTGAACCGATCCCTTCACAGGCTTCCGTTCAGGATGTTGACAGCGAAGCGCCTTTTCGTATGCGTTCGTCCAGTAGATTGGTTTGCAGCGATCGACCTGAAGGACGCCTACTTCCATATCAGTACGCGGTCCTCCCATTCGGGCTAGCTCTGTCCCCTCACGTCTTTACGAAGATTGTCGAGGCAGCCCTTGTGCCACTCAGGCAACACGGGGTTCGCATCCTGAACTACCTCGACGACTGGCTGTTCCTGAGTCACTCTCGAGAGCAGGGGTGCGAACACAGAGACCTGGTGCTCCAGCACTTAGCCCGTCTGGGCCTTTGGGTCAACTGGGAAAAGAGCAAACTCTGCTAGTACAGAGGATCTCTATTCTCAGTATCGACTCGGTCGCCAGGTTCGCGCAGCTTACGAGCGTGCGCGCAGTCACTGCTGACTTGCCTCCGTCAAATCGAGAGCAAGAGTGCGGTTCCACTTAAGTTATTTCAGAGGCTCCTGGGGCATATGGCATCTGCAGCCGCTGTAACGCCGCTCAGATTGCTTCATATGAGATCGCTTCAGCACTGGCTTCGCGATTGAGTCCCGAGATGGGCATGGCAGTCGGGCACGCTCCGGGTCCCAGTGACTCAGGCCTGCCTGCAGACCCTCACCCCGTGGTCGAACCTCAGCTTTCTACGGCCGGTGTGCCCTTAGAACGAGTTTCCAGGCATATTGTTGTGTCAACAGATGCCTTCACCATGGGCTGGGGTGCCATGTGCAATGGACATGCTGCCGCGGGCTCCTGGACAGGACCCCAGCGCCTCCTGCATGTCAACTGCCTCGAGTTGCTGGCAGTACGGTTCGCCCTGCACCGCTTCCGAGCGCTGCTCAAGGGTCAACACGTGCTAGTCCGGTCAGACAACACGACCACAGTAGCGTACATCAACCACCAGGGTGGTCTACATTCCCGCCGCATGTCTCAACTCGCCCGCCATCTCGTCTTATGGAGTCAGAAGCACCTGAGGTCCCTTCGTGCCATCCATGTCCCGGGAGTCCTGAACCGCAGCCACTTCCTGGAGAATGGAGACTCCATCCCCAGACGGTTCAGCTGATTGGGGAACAGTTCGGCGACGCACAGGTAGATCTGTTTGCCTCCCACGTCTCTTCCCATTGCCGCCTGTTTTATTCCCTGACCGAGGGCTCCCTCGGCACGGATGCTCTGGCGCACAGCTGGCCGCGGGGCCTCCGCAAGTATGCGTTTCCCCCAGTGAGCCTTCTCGCACAGGTTCTGTGCAAGATCAGGGAGGACAAGGAGCAGGTCCTTTTGGTCGCCCCGTATTGGCCCGGCCGGACCTGGTTCTCTGAACTCGTACTCCTTGCGACAGCCCCTCCCTGGTCGATTCCTCTGAGGAAGGACCTCCTTTCTCAGAGACGGGGCACCCTTTGGCACCCGCGTCCTGATCTTTGGAACCTCCACGTGTGGCTCCTGGATGGGACGCGGCAGGTTTGAGTACCCTACCACCACAGGTGGTGGCTACCATCACTTCCGCTAGGGCCTTGTCTACTCGACACGCCTATGCGTTGAAGTGGAACCTCTTCATCACCTGGTGTTCTTCTCGCCAAGAAGACCCCTGGAAATGCCCGATCGGGTCCGTGCTCACATTCCTCCAGGAAGAGTTGGAACCACCCTCAAGTTTTATGTGGCCGCTATATCAGCCTACCATGACCTTGTGGAGACGAAAAAGGTAAGTCAGCACGACCTGGTCATCAGGTTCCTGAGGGGAGCGAGGAGACTGAATCCTCCTCGCGCTCCCCTCGTACCCTCTTGGGACCTCTCAGTAGTCTTAAGCGCTCTGCAGAGGGCTCCCTTCGAGCCATTGCGGTCAGTCGAGCTTAAGTTCCTGTCTATGAAGACAGCGCTCCTGATCGCCTTGGCCTCCATCAAGAGGGTAGGGGACCTGCAGGCATTTTCGGTTGACGAAGCGTGCCTGGAATTCGGGCCGGCCAACTCTCACGTGATCCTGAGACCCCGGCTTGGATATGTGCCCAAGGTTCCCACCACTCCGTTCAGGGACCAGGTGGTGAACCTGCAAGCGCTGCCTTTGGAGGAGGCAGACCCAGCCTCGCTATGCAAATTCCGCATGCCCATGACATTGGCACTGCCATTGGGCGTTTTCTAGATCTCGAAGATGATAGGCTTCTAGGCGAAACCACCATTCGTCAGTCACTGACGTTACGTCTCCGTTCCCTCCTCAGGGAACGAGGGTTACATACATAACCGAGACGATTCGTTTCTACAATATAACGTGATGGCATTCAGCCTCAGAAATGCACCTGCGACTTTTCAAAGGTTAGTGAACACAGTGTTGGCAAATGTACTGAATTGTAGTTCATATTTAGCTAACTGGCCTTAGCATGAGTCAGTGTTGACTATGTGTTTCAACGACTTGTTGATGCTTCCTTAACTTTGAATTTGGCTAAATGTGAGTTCTGTAAGGCTACTGTGACGTACTTGGGCAAGCAAGTGGGGAAAGGTCAAGTTCGTCCCGTAGCAGCAAAGGTTGATGCAATTAGAGAATTCCCTGCACCCACTATTCGTCTTGAGTTGAGGAGATTCTTAGGAATGGCAGGGTATTACAGAAGTTTTTGTAAGAACTTTTCTTCTGTTGCAAAACCCCTGACAGACTTGCTTAGCCCTGCAAAAGGGTTCATTTGGTCAGCTGAGAGCCAGAGTGCTTTTGAAGCTATTAAGCATTTTTTATGTAGCTCCCTCGTGTTGTCTGCTCCTAATTTTTCTGTACCTTTTAAGCTAGAGGTGGACGCAAGTGCAGTTGGAGCAGGTGCTGTGCTGTTGCAGGAGGACGAGGAAGGTATCGACCACCCAATTTGCTTCTTTTCTAGGAAATTTAACAACCATCAGTGTAACTATTCTACGATTGAAAAAGAAGCTTTGGCTTTGTTTGAGGTGTATGTTGGGTCTACCTCTTATCCTGTAATTGTGTATACGGATCACAATCCTCTTACATTCCTGTGCCGCATGTACAATCAAAACCAAAGGTTAATGTGATGGGCTTTAGTGGTTCAAAATTATAATATTGAGATTCAGCATAAAAAGGGAGTGGACAATGTGGTCGCGGATGCCCTTTCTAGAGCTTAACTGCTGTAAGGGGTAGTTTTGTGTACAAACATTATAAAAATGTATATTGTTTGATTTTAAGGGTGGGGGTGTTACGTGCTAGGATTTTTGTTCCCTCCCCTTTTGTTATTGGTTGCTGTGTTTTCTCCCCTCTGCTGTTGGTTTCTTTCTGTTTTCCCACTCTCTGCTATTTCTTAATTTGTAGGTTCTGTGATTGTTCGATCAGAGTGCCCATCATAAGGACATCCAATCATCGACTGTGGTTCAGGATATAAGAGACTCTGGAGAACAGCAGAGGAGGGGCTTGGAGTGTGTTTGGTGGTTATGCCACTTTGTTGTTTGGTGCGGTTACTTACTGGTGGTTCGCTTCTCTATTTTTTGTGTGTTTTCAGAGGACATCTTACCTGATCTATATTCCACCAGTCCGGAGAGAAAAGAGAAGGAAAGTACGTCACGTGACATACATCTTGCATACACCTAGGATGACCTCTGTTAGACACACTAGGGAAGGAGCAGGTGCCACTTTGTGTAAGTTTTGTTTTAGTTAGTGTAGCTTTAGTTAGGGCGCGTAAGCGCTGAAGAATCCTTTATTTTCTGTTTTGTTTTCAGTTAGTTTAGAGGGTGGGGATTAGTTAGTGTCAAGTCAAGTCAAGTCACCTTTATTTATATAGCGCTTTTTACAATGCCGATTGTTTCAAAGCAGCTTCACAGTGGTAACAGGAAAATAATGCAACAGAATTTGATTCAGCTGTACAGCCACTCTGGAGAAAACGGTGATGTCATCCAGCTAATTTCAATTACCTTTTTCAATTATATTTTTTAATACCAGCGCGACTTCAAGCTGCAACTGTAGTGGCGTAAATGAAATATCTTTCCAAATGGAATAACATATTGCATCACAATGTAACGAGGTCATTATAACTTAACATCAACACTGGACTCAAAAACTGCCCACAGAGATAAGAATAGAAATAAAGACAGAAGAGGAAGGAGACATCTTCTTAATAGATCATTAGTCAGTAAGTCTGATGTGTGAGCAATCTAAAAAAGAGGTGGCCGTGAAGTAAGCACAGGTGTTATTAAAATAAATTAAGCTGATACATTTAAGTAAAGCAGAGGGATTAATCAAGATGTGACAATGGGCCTTTGTCCATAGTTTTTAATCAATGTCAAAAAGTAACAATTGCATAACAATGTTGGACAATAAAAAGAGGAAGCAACAAGATAATAATAAAGTGCAACTTTACACTGTAAGTATGTAAGTATGTGACAGATTTCACTGCCTGTAACATTGGGCCTATGTTGACCAGTCATTGGCATGTCTACTCATTTGGCCCTTAGTAGAATAAAGTGCCTTATTAATAAAGTGCAGAATATCTCGTTAACTATGTGCCATACACCAATCGGTTCTCTGCAAACACACTTCCCTATACAACCTCCACTTTAGACTACAACGTAAATCCCCCTCTGAAATGCTGGATATAGCCAGGCTCTCTGAATGCCAGATACGGGTGATATAGATCTCTAACATTATACGTTTTAAATTATCAAAGATACACATAGGAGATGTTAAATTCCTTGTGCTAGATAGGGTACTTCCAGCAGTAGGCTAACAATTGACAAATAACGATCAAACTAACTTACGCAACTTACACAACCAAGGGAACTAACAAAAGGCAAAGTTGCTTGGTAAAATTACAGTTAGTCAACAGGATCACAAGTGCCTCAACTGTGTGGCCTTTTCTTCTATCATTTTGTCCACTTGGAGCAGTTCAGCTTTTTTGTCCTTGTGTCTTCTTCGAAGAGAGTTGGATTTTGTAATGAGCTCAGCCATCTTTGTTCCTGTCTTTCCCTCTGCAATCTCTGCAAACTTGTCGGCATCAACTTCAAGTGAATCGCACACAACATTGAGTACCCGCCGCTGGTTCTGGAGGTCCTCTAGTTTTTTCTCTGCTGCTTTCCTCTTTAGCTCTTGTGTGGCACTCTGCTTCTTTTTTCGTTCATTTTCCAGGTATAGCCTGTAATGTGACCTTGCTGAAGCAGCAGAGGCCAGGAGCTCCTTGGTAAGAGGAACTTTGAGAATGCCACCACAGCCAATTACCTTATCGCAGATTAATCTGAGGGCTTCGAGAGATTCGTCAAGCAGGTTGCACGTTTCTACCTCCTTGTTCACTGAGAAGCCTCTCTCCACTGTGGCTTGTCCATGAGACAGGAGGAGAACACTTTGGCAGAACTTTAGCAGGTCAGGGTGGGATGTGCAGAGTTTGGAGTGGAGAAAGACATCCAGATGCTGACTCAGGGGTTGAAAGGACACAAATTCTTCTTCTCTGCCCTCAACAGAGAGAAAGGATGTGAATTGCTGAATGATGACAGCACCTACAATATTGAAAGGAAATTTAAGATTCATGTCATTAATACATTCCAGTCAACTACTTCATCCATTTGACAAAGTACATACACCACAGATACACATAACAGTATCTATATAGAGAGCTATGAGTGCATATATTTTTTCCAGATCTTAACAGTTTAATTTGGCATTTAAAAAAAACAAGACATTTTCACACTTCTCAGAGTAAAAAGGCACAAACCACAAATGAGATTCCTAGCACAAGACCTTAATCAACTTAAATAACCTATCCACTTCTACTGTCCCTATACAATATTTTCTTACCAGCTGCAGTGCCACCTGCCAGCTGCTTTCCCTGGATGAATGTCTGCACTAAATTCTTCATCTGAGTGATGCACCACTCAGGGTCCCTGTTCATCCTTGCAGGATCCAAACAGGCAATCTGCCTAACCACAGGGAATTTTAAGGGGCATTTGTCCTGCAGTTTTTTAACAACCTTAACAAGGCACTGCAAACATTCTCTCCTGAAGTTCAGAACAGAGAGTTCCCCTATCTTGTTTCCTGGTTTGCCCAGAAGTACCTATTAAACATTAATGAACATTCACGTCAATGCTTAGAAAGGAAATGTTTGCACGTCAGTGCTTAGAAAGTAGGGCTGCACGATATTGAAGAAAAGTGCGATATGCGCTAACTCATTAAATAATGCCATATTCGATATGCGATACGATAATGCTTAAAGTGTGTAAAATAAACTTAAATTACTTTTAAAATATATTTAAAATTATATAACTTACTTGTTTCACATTCTTTTTGCTGCAGTGTTTTACTGTAGCATAAGAAGTGTTATTTTAACATCAGTGTAAACCAAAGGGCTTAGGGGTTGAGGTTATCCTACATTAGAGTTATTTAACAACAGAAACTGAATAATCAAACATAAAAAATAAACACTACTTAGTTTTCACTGTATGAATTAAATATATGCTGATTCTTATTAAAGCTACAAAAGTTATTCAGCCAAGAGCAGCGAGTGATTTACTCTTTGTCTTTTATTCATGACCCCAGTTATTGCAAGCCATTGCGATATGCATATCGTGATATATACATTTGCGATATTTAGATAATTTCAATATATTGTGCAGCCCTATTAGAAAGGAAATGTTTGCATAACTTCTTATGATGATAATTGTAATATAATGAACAAATTATATTTGCTGGTTGATTTGTGCAGGCATCACAATTCACACATGCACCTAAAAAAATAAACTACAACAAAATTACCTTGATGGCAGATTCAGCACTTAAGCCTATATCTAGACTTTTAAGGGAGACCCAGTTCTTCTCCTCAGAGATGTTCATTTTGGTCAGCTGCAGGGGGGTTCGGTCCTGTAGGAGTTCCCTTTTGATGAACCTTTGCAGTAAACTCTAATAATGACAACAAGCATTTAGAAACCAAGCCATTCCTATCAATTAATATAGGTTAATTATTCAAATTAATTAATCAAAATCTTTACAGTGATAATTACCATCAGGAGCTCAGTTAGGTCTTTTACCAAAAAAGGCAACACTGGCTCGTCTGTTTGGTATCTCTGTAAAAAGGGGTTAAAACTTCTTGCAATTGCAAAGAAGAATTCCAGCTTTGCGATGACAAGAGGATCCCCTCGTGCTGCCAAGATGGCATCATATGAGGCCGTGCTGGGTTTTTGGATCCTCTTATCTTCTGCAGCATCCACAAACTTTTGAAGCATGGGCCAAACCTTGATTGCTCTCTCTGCCACCGGAACATTTTACACCCATCTATGGCCGCAGAAAGAGAGGGGAAAGCAAGAGGACCTGGTGAGGTTCGTGAAGTCCTCTTTCCGGGCAGGGACATTGTAGAACAGAAAATGCATCGCTCGCAGGAGTTTTTCAAGTTGCCAGGCTGTAAAGCCTGCCTTCATGGCATTGTGGAGGGTATGAAGTCCACAGCTCCCAACCATTATGACTTGAGTGCCTCCATGCAGCTCAGCATGCTCCTTTTGAAGGAGATCTAAGAGCTTAAAATTGACATTGGGGCCATTCCAACCGACAGAAGCTGCCTCATGTTCAGTTGTGCAACACATTCCTGTGAATTGTCACATAGAAGAAAGATTGTTTGAATAACATTTATTGTTGAAGTAAACTGCATTTAATATACAGACAGACAGTAATACATGCTTCAAATTGAACATTTATAAAATAGATAGTTCCAGTCCTTGATTCTGATTGGTTGAGCCACGTTCAAAGCCGTTCAAATCCACTGTAAAACACGGCTTCGCAGGGCTTATTGCTTTATTAGACAACCTTAGCCTATAATTATAGCATTATTAACCTAAAGTAAAACATGAGCCAAGTGTTGGGCTACATTTGACAGTGATATATCAGGACTGTTTTGTCAAAGTTAGATCATTGGTTCTCCAGTTGTGGCTCACTATTGGTGGTACTCAGGATACGATTAAACATACAATAAAATCATTTAAACAAAACCCCTATAATTTATGTTTGGCTTTATCAGAGCCATGCTAAACCTTCAGATTAAGCATTACAGTAAGTCTATAACACTATGCCCATCGCAAGCCATGTCAATGTTAGTCGCAATGGTGGTACTTGGAAAGCCTAATATTTTCTGAGGGGGTACCCTGTGAAAAGTTTAAGAACCACTGGCCTAGATATTGAGTCAATTTGAGAGGTGGAGCAGGACCCCATGGCCTGCCTGCTTGTGGCCTAGACTGGAGCTATTAATCCTGAATTTGCATATTTAACAGGTAAGTTAGTCTACTCCAACTTCCATTTAATTAAATCAATTTTCCAATATTATAGCTACTATTACCGAAAATCAACAGTAGGCTAAATAATAAAATGATCGCAAATGCGTGAAAATGTTCGAATGCAAACAACTATGTAAGCATATAGGTCTACCAAAAATTAAAAGAAAATTAACTTACTTTGATATGCTGCAGCAGGTCATCAGCTCTTGCGTGTCCCAAGAATTTGGAGCCAAAATATCTTGACCTGACACAACCGTCCTCCAAAAAACCGAATATGAATGTCCATCTGATTGGTTGAGGCTCTCGTCAAACATTAGGACGAACGGCCCTGCTTTGTTTATGGTCTCCACCAGTTGCTTCTTAAAATATAGTGCAATACCAAATTTGATCATGTAAGCGGACTTATCCTTGCCTAAAGCAAAGGATTTCGCTATGTCGGAGTCCGGAAACATATTTCGAAACAGCTCTCCAATGCCATCGTTCGAATTGAAAGAGTGGTGTTTAGTTGCTAGGTCTAAACACCACAGCACCTCAGCTCGCAATGTAGCGGTGGTGATAGGGCATAGCGTCTGCTGTCTGACGTCTGTCACGCACCTGTTGACGATGCTGCTAAGACTACTGCTGGCAGTGGTTTGCATCGGGAGAACAGTGGAGGTTGAGGGCAAAGCAGTGGAGGTTGAGGTCATTGATGCAGCTGTAGCGCAGAACATTGATATGGGAAGCTACTCGCTACGTCCGCGCATCCTAGCTTGGTGGCTATTTGATTCCATATGCGATTTGACGCCATTCACCCCCACCCAGGTTATATTAATTGTCTTCTTGCAGACGTGGCAATAAGCCTCACGGCTGTTGCCAACTACTGGCCTAAGCCAGTCTTTAAATCTTGAGTCCTCCAGCCAGAGGTCCGAAAACTTGCATTTCCCCATGTTTTAATTACTGAATGGAAGCGAGCTCGCGTACATGTTTGGCAGCAAGCCAGCCGGGTACCCAGCTTGTTTCAGCGCGCGCGCGAGAACGAACACCACCTCACATGATATCGCTCAGGTCTTACTCTCAACATATAAATAAATCCACGCAAATTTTAGAAGAAAGGCCTGCACAACACAAATTGAAAATTTATCTAAAAAAAATTGGGCTCGAAAATGTAATACCTCGTCAGATGATGTTTATTACTTTTTAATACTTTTTAATGCCCTTAATTTTGGTTAATTTCATTTACTACCTTTTACAACCCCGCGGACACCCTGAATTATATCATATAGTGTCAATGCGGGCAGATCAGTAATATAGTTTAAATTTTAGTGTCCCCAACTGAGCAAGCCAAAAGCCAAAGGCGACAGTGGCAAGGAACCAAAACTCCTTCAGGGGCCAGAATGGAGAAAAAAACCTTGGGAGAAACCAGGCTCAGTCGGGGTGCCAGTTCTCCTCTGGCCGACGAACAAATAGTGTATGATTATGATTCTGGCAACATTACAGGTCAGAAGTCATATTAGATCGAAAGATATTCGTAAAATTATTCGAAAGATTGGACTCGTCACGCCGGAGACGGGTTTAATGAGGATGTCATGTCGATGCGGCATTTACAGGGGGGAGTTTAATTGACTCAGTCTCTGCAGACATTTCAGGGATGCGTTGGTCATGTCTAGGCGCAGGTCCACCATCTGATCTGGATAAGGCCCGGATCCGGCTGACTGCAGTAAACCTCGGGATAAACAGAGAGACTAACATTAGCGTAGATGCCATTCTTCTTATGATGTAACGAGTACATCAGGTGTTATGGGAAGTGTTCCCGGTTCCGGTTGACCTAATTAATGCAGCCTAACAATCATTTAACTGATTTGAATAATATAAATTGATAATGTTCTATGTGCATGCCATAGTAAAGAGATGTGTTTTTAGTCTAGATTTAAACTGACAGAGTGTGTCTGCTTCCCGAACAATGCTAGGAAGAATGTTCCCGAGTTTAGGTGCTAAATAGGAAAAGGATCGACCGCCTGCAGTTGATTTTGATATTCTAGGTATTATCAACTGGCCCGAATTTTGAGACCGCAATAGACGTGATGGAGTATAATGCGTTAAGAGCTCGCTCAAGTACTGGAGAGCTAAACCATTTAGTGCTTTGTAAGTTATTAGCAAGATTTTAAAATGTATACGATGTTTAATAGGGAGCCAGTGCAGTGTTGACAGAACCGGGCTAATATGGTCATACTTCCTGGTTCTAGTAAGAACTCAAGCTGCTGCGTTTTGGACTAGCTGCAGTTTATTTATTAAGCGTGTAGGGCAACCACCCAGTAGAGCATTACAATAATCTAGCCTTGAGGTCATGAACGCATGAACTAACTGTTCAGCATTTTGCATTGAAAGCATGTGCTGTAATTTAGATATATTTTTAAGATGGTAGAATGCAGTTTTACAGATGCTAGAAACGTGGCTTTCAAATGAAAGATTGGTATCAAAGAGCACTCCCAGGTTCCTAACTGACGACGAGGACTTGATAGAGCAGTCATCAAGTGTTAGACAGTATTCTAGGTTACTACTTGTGGAGTTTTTTTGTCCAATAATTAAAAATTCATTTTTTTCTGAATTAAGTTGCAGGAAATTAATAGTCATCCAATTTTTTATATCAGTTATGCATTCCTTTAATCTTGTGAATTGGTAAGTTTCATCAGGGTGTGAAGAAATATAGAGCTGAGTATCGTCAGCATAACAATGAAAACTAACGCCATGCTTCCTAATGATATCTCCCAGTGGTAGCATGTACAGGGTGAAAAGCAACGGTCCTAGCACTGAGCCTTGCGGTACTCCATACTGAACTTGTGATCGGTGTGACATCTCTTCATTTACTGCTACAAACTGATAACGGTCAGATAAGTATGATTTAAACCATGCCAATGCAATTCCACTAATGCCAACATAATTTTCGAGTCTATTCAAAAGAATGTTGTGGTCGATAGTGTCGAATGCAGCGCTAAGATCGAGTAACACTAACAGAGATATACAACCACGGTCGGATGATAAGAGCAAATCATTTGTAACTCTAATGAGAGCAGTCTCAATGCTATGATACGGTCTAAATCCTGACTGGAAATCCTCACAGATACCATTTCTTTCTAAAAAGGAGCGTAGTTGTGAAGACACTGCCTTTTCTAGTATTTTTGACAGAAAGGGTAGATTTGAGATTGGCCTGTAATTGACTAATTCTGTAGGATCAAGTTGCGTTTTTTAATAAATGGTTTAATAATAGCCAACTTAAAAGTTTTCGGTACATATCCTAATGACAAAGATGAATTAATGATATTAAGAAGAGGATCTATGACCTCTGGAAGCTTCTCTTTTAGTAGCTTAGTCGGTTTAGGGTCGAGCATACGTGTTGTTGATTTAGATGTTTTAACGAGTTTAGCAAATTCTTCTTCTCCTATAGCAGTGAATGAGTGGAATTTTTCCTCGGTGACACTACAATGCACTGTCTGATGCGATATTGTAGTAGATGGTTGCATAGTTATAATTTTCTTCCTCATATTATCAATCTTGCACGTAACGAAGTTCATAAAGTCATTACTGCTGTGCTGTTTGCAAACGTCAGAAGTTGAAGCTTTATTTCTTATTAATTTAGCCACTGTTTCAAATAAATACCTAGGGTTGTGTTTGTTTTCTTCTAAGAAAGTCGAGAAATAAGCAGATCTAGCAGTTTTTAAGGCCTTTCTGTATGCAATCATGCTCTCTTTCCACGAAAAGTGGAAAAAAGTGTGTGTTTTGGTTTTGTTATTTTTGTTTGTTTAGCACCGCTCATTTTCTTTGTCTCTGTGGCTTATTTCAGTTATCATTTATTTTATTTTTGCTTAATTGTACATAGTGTAAATGAGTTTGTTTTCTTGGTGTTTATTTGTATAAGTTATATTTCTGTCTTGTAAATAAAGCGAACCACCTGCTTGCAGTGATTTCAGTTGTCCTTGAATTATTCACCCACAGTACTGCCCAGAGACCAAAATTATAGGAGTGTGTTTTAATTTTATTATGTACATCTTCCTCATACCTCTATGCCATCAGGGGACGTAACAGTTGTCCACCCACACTTGGATATGGTAGCCCCTTAACTGTTGGAGGAAGTACTTCAGGGTCAAAAATACAGCTATCAATTCAAGGCAATTGATGTGCAAATTGAGATGATGACCTCTCCAGATTCCTTGGGCTGGACAGCCATCTACGACCGCACCCCAGTCCATGCAGGAAGCGCCTGTCGTTAGCATCTTGCGATAACAACACATGCCTAGAATAGGACCCAAGGTGAGGAAACGGGGTCTCAGCCACATAGAAAGGGTACAAAGCCCGCAGCGCATTACCTTTACCATAAACATGGATTTTAGAAAGTGTACGAAGCACTCGGCATGTATGCTTACCATAAACATGGATTTTTAGAAAGGGCATGAAGCACTTGGCATGTGCCCTTACCCTTATTTGCCTTTGGGGATTGGCCCTTGGATGAAATCCTCTGGTTCTGAGCCACAACTGAAATGGTCTCATGTGCAGAAGGCCCTAAGGTATCACCATGGATACAGACCAAGAACTCTTTGAAAGTAATGGAAAGTAATTTCCTTACCTAGCCTAATATCGTCCAGGGTGTTTAAGATGGATTCGCACGTGCAGGGGGACAGTTGTGCCCACATGGTGACCGAGTCCCATACAACCCCTAAATACGTTTTGCTCTAGGCAGAAGAGACAACGCTTTTCTCTGCATTGATTCTCAACCCCAGAGATACAAGATGAGTGAGGACGACATCCGATGTCGAAGCGCAAGCTCTTGAGACTGGGCCAGAGTCAGCCAATTGTTTATGTAATTTAAAATGTGGATACCATGGAGTCACAATGGAGCCGGAACTGTATCCATGTATTCTGTGTATGCGGGGTGACAAGGCTAGGCCTAATGGAAGAACCCAATATTGGTAAGCTTTGCCCCCGAAAGTGAACCTCAGGAAATTCCTGTGTTGTGGCAGAATTTCTATATGAAAATATGCACCCTTGATATCGATTGTGACAAACCAATATTTGTGTTGGATCTGAGACACAATCATCTTGATCGTTAGCATCTTTAACTTGTATCTTTTGAGATTATGGTTCAGACTTTTTTTTGGGAACCAGAAAGTACAGACTATAATAGCCTGAATCTCTCTCTGGGAGGGGGAACATGTTCTATGGCCCCTTTGCCCAGAAGAGTTTGCAGCTCTTGTGACAGCAAATGCGGTAGTGGGGACCACGCCATTGAAACACGGAGAAGCAAACTGTATTCTGTAATTCATCGGAATTAATTGTAGCCAAAGAACAACCAGACAAGATATTAATACAAGCATCTAACTTCTCAAATCAGATGAGTATTTAAATGATTTAATTACTCAAAATGAAATGCTGCCAAATATCAACCAGACAAGTATAAACAGTCTGGATGAAAGTCTCAATATAGTTATTTTCATATTAGAATAGTTTCAACAAAGAATCATAAAACCACAGCTTGGAAACACACATAATTCGTTTGCACGCAATCATAGGAACAAGAGAGAAAGGGAATCTCCTATCTGCTCAGTTCCCTCCGCATTCCATATATATATATATATACACTCACCTAAAGGATTATTAGGAACACCTGTTCAATTTCTCATTAATGCAATTATCTAATCAACCAATCACATGGCAGTTGCTTCAATGCATTTAGGGGTGTGGTCCTGGTCAAGACAATCTCCTGAACTCCAAACTGAACGTCAGAATGGGAAAGAAAGGTGATTTAAGCAATTTTGAGCGTGGCATGGTTGTTGGTGCCAGACGGGCCGGTCTGAGTATTTCACAATCTGTTCATTTACTGGGATTTTCACGCACAACCATTTCTAGAGTTTACAAAGAATGGTGTGAAAAGGGAAAAACATCCAGTATGCGGCAGTCCTGTGGGCGAAAATGCCTTGTTGATGCTAGAGGTCAGAGGAGAATGGGCCGACTGATTCAAGCTGATAGAAGAGCAACTTTGACTGAAATAACCACTCGTTACAACCGAGGTATGCAGCAAAGCATTTGTGAAGCCACAACACGCACAACCTTGAGGCGGATGGGCTACAACAGCAGAAGACCCCACCGGGTACCACTCATCTCCACTACAAATAGGAAAAAGAGGCTACAGTTTGCACGAGCTCACCAAAATTGGACAGTTGAAGACTGGAAAAATGTTGCCTGGTCTGATGAGTCTCGATTTCTGTTGAGACATTCAGATGGTAGAGTCAGAATTTGGCGTAAACCGAATGAGAACATGGATCCATCATGCCTTGTTACCACTGTGCAGGCTGGTGGTGGTGGTGTAATGGTGTGGGGGATGTTTTCTTGGCACACTTTAGGCCCCTTAGTGCCAATTGGGCATCGTTTAAATGCCACGGCCTACCTGAGCATTGTTTCTGACCATGTCCATCCCTTTATGACCACCATGTACCCATCCTCTGATGGCTACTTCCAGCAGGATAATGCACCATGTCACAAAGCTCCAATCATTTCAAATTGGTTTCTTGAACATGACAATGAGTTCACTGTACTAAAATGGCCCCCACAGTCACCAGATCTCAACCCAATAGAGCATCTTTGGGATGTGGTGGAACGGGAGCTTCGTGCCCTGGATGTGCATCCCACAAATCTCCATCAACTGCAAGATGCTATCCTATCAATATGGGCCAACATTTCTAAAGAATGCTTTCAGCACCTTGTTGAATCAATGCCACGTAGAATTAAGGCAGTTCTGAAGGCGAAAGGGGGTCAAACACAGTATTAGTATGGTGTTCCTAATAATCCTTTAGGTGAGTGTATATATATATATATAAAAATAAAATGCGGAGGGAACTATATAGTGGACTATATAGGCCAACGCGAGATCCGAGCCACTAGATTCTTTATTGACAAGAGAACCTACGTCCTCAGCCTGCTCTGAAGAAGAGCCATCTTCAGGACGGGAAGATGTTACGATCTGGTGAAAGAATGAGAGAAAGGAAAGGACTCGTCTCTCGCTCCTCAGCCAGATCGACTTGCGATATGCAAGATGAGAGCGAAGAACAACTCACAGTGCTCGTACTCGCCATGATCAAATGCAAGCACTCAAAGCAGAACTCAGGGATGGGCCGTGAACACGGAGGCACGTATCTTCTGATTGTTTGCAACATAATGTTCTCTTTTTTTCTCTTTTTCACACTGAGAAATTTCTGCACACTGTCAGCTGGAACTATAACTCCAAACAAAGTAGACAGATTTGTGTTTACATCCCCCCACGAGCACAAGCAGAAGCCGCGTGTGACGTCATCCACTCGGTCGTTGCGAAACTGCAGACGTAGCACCCAGAAGCCTTCATGTTTATCTCTGGTATCTGGCACCAGCAGAGGTGGGGCCTCTATGGAATGGATTTTTGGTCCAGCACATCCCATAGATGCTGAATCAGATTGAGATCTGGGGAATCTTGGAGGCCAAGGCAACACCTTGAACTCTTTGTCATGTCCCTCAAACCATTCCTGAACAACTTTTGATCATTGTAGGTGCTTTTGGCAGTGGACAGGGGTATCATGGGCACTCTGACCGATCTAAAGTAAGCAGCCCCATTTGCAGTAAATTGTGGTGCACTGTGTTCTGACACCTTTTTATCATGGGCAGCCTTACATTTTTCAACAATTTGAGCGAGACAGGCTAACCTTCGCTTTCCATATGCATCAATGAGCATTGGGTGCCCATGAACCTGACACTGGTTCACTGGTTGTCCTTCCGTGCACCACTTTTGGTAGGTACTAACCACTGTAAACCGGGAAAACCACACAAGACTTGCCCCTTTGGAGAAGCTCTAACCCACTCGTCTATCTCAGTGTTTCTCAAACCCACCCCCACCACTGCACATTTTGTATGTATCACTCATCAGACACACCCAGTTCAAGTCTTGTAGTCTCAACTAATGAACTGGTGAGCTGAATTAGGTGTGCTAGATGAGGGAGACATTCAACATGTGCAGTGGTTCCCCAGGACAGGTTTGAGAAGGACTGGTCTAGTCATTACTATTTGGCCCTTGTCAAAGTAGCTCAGATCTTTTCCTGGTTCCAACACATGAAATTCAAAAACTGACTGTTCATTTGCTGCCTAATACAGTGGTTCCCAACTATGGCCCTGGGGACACCCCACTCTGCACATTTTGTATGTCTTCTTTATTTAACACACCTGATTCAGATCATCAGCTCACTTCAAAAGAGTTTGTCAGATAAAGGCAAGCTCACATTACATGACGTTTGGCTTGATTTTTGATATCGCAGACAGATTTTCAAGGTCTGCATCAAAACCCCTGATTCACAGCCAAATCGGTACTCGTTGCAGTCGCCGATGCTTGTTAAGTATAAGCAAGTCAGCAACGTGATCTGAGCCTGTCTGGAGCAGTCACAGACGCTGAAATATTTTCAAACCTGTATGATATTAGGTGTATGCAGCAGAGCCAGTATCTGTATCTGTAATAATCTCAAAATTATTCATATCTGGATTTGTATTCAAATAAAACTGGAAGTGGGCGGGTTTAACCGGAAGTTCATACAATTACTTGAGAAGAACATTATGTCTATGGTTCTTTCTTTTTAGTTATCATTAAACAAACATGCCTTGTGAAACACATAAAATAATTAATTTGTATTATGATTATAACATTTATTTAAATATCTTCTAACTATCGGAGCCGATAGCCTCATAGGCAGTGCTTTGTGATGTAGTTTGGTTGTGCTTCGGGCGACCCGAATTTGAATCCCTGCTTGGATGTTTCTCAGTCCCGATAAATAAATATTTAAATATCTTCTAATTAAAACAATAATACTAAAATTAAATAAAAGGGGAAAAGAATAATTTGTGTATGTCAGGACAATCATCCACAACCTCAAATAAGATGAGTCGGACTGTGTAAATAGCTGATTAGAGAACATGGAAGTTGAAAGAAAATATTCAGTGGTTGAAAATTGCTAAAACAACTGTTACTATGTATGCAAATTTGAACAAATTGTAAAGAATAGCCTACATGCTGTCTCTTAGAGAGAGAGAGAGAGAGAGACAGAGAAGCCTATATCGTACTAGGTTTAAAAAAAATTAAATATACATATCAAGTATAGAACATGTGTATGATTGAGTATCTTAGTTGATTATTACTCTTGACAAAGAGCTGGTTTGGTTTCTGAGAGACGAACAACGGGGCTATTTGATTTGCGATCGTGCTGTGCTTATTCCATTCATTTGTGTATCATATCTTAGAAGGTTTAAATCATTTAAAATAGACATATCAAATAGTAGAACATGTGTATGATGTAGTATTTAGTTGATATTACTCTTGCCAAGCTCTGATTTCTGAGATATCTGATTTCGGAGACGACAAAATGGCTGTTTGATCTGCACTCAATTCACACATTGACTTCATACACTCATTATTGTGTAGTGATTTTAGAGGTTTATGTATAAGTTCATGCTATCCTCTGGCTCACCTGTTATCCAGCAAACATGAGGAGTGGCTGTCAACCGAAAATGTTTTTCATTATTCAGCAGTTATTCGTTATTCGTTATTTGTTTTGAACCCACTATCCATGCCTTTCCGAATAAGGTATTCGGCTTCGAGCACATCCCTATTTGATAATATTGCCACGTGATCTTGTAGTGTGTGCAGTGCAACGACAAGGTGGAACTAATCCAGCCAATCACAGCGCATGGAAAAAACTCGTAATCACTTGCGTGAATTTAGGTATCTGGGTCATTCTATAATTAGGGGTGCATTTGGAAGTTGACAATGTGAGGAAATCAAGTTTTTTTCTCCCAAAACACAAACAGGACCTTACATAAAACCCTTAAAATCGAACACAGCACCTGTTTGCCTTGCTGCCTTGTTTGTCTCCATAGCAACCCAATTTTAGTTACCATGCCAACAAGGTCAAGGTGTAAGGTGTAAAGCCAAAAGTTTACTTAGTTTTTTTACGCAGACGCGAGCGTATGCGCACAGTCAAGCGCACAGCCTTGCAAAGTATACTTCTTTTGACTCGTATGCGTACACAAGCGTTTGACACATGCGCAGTTTTGAGCAATCTCTCGCCTCGAGTTACAGCCCATGTAAATACTGCTAAAAAATAAAATCGCATGTGCTACCTGCGAGTGCAAAGTACAAAGGGTAAACAAATCACCTACACCTGTCCCTCGTCAGCCCCTGGTTAACTTGTGTATAAATACCCCCGTGTTTGCTCATGTTCTAGGTCTAGTCTTGTCTTGTCTTTTGATGGCTGTTATGGTTTCTGATGTTTTGGTTCCTGTTAATTCTATTATAAAAAACTCATCTGCATTTGGATCCTCTCGCCTTGGTCCCTGAGTTTCACCACGCGTAACAGTTTGCTACTGTCCACTATGTTACCTTTACTGGGTAACACAGTTGACGGTAACTTAGTTTACATTTTTTAGCATTTTGGGCCTATACTCAACATGGAAGCCTAGAACCACTGAGCACATGGTATGTTTAGAAATATATTTTCATAAACATAAGTTTTTGTAAAATTTTGTTGTTAAAATTTGCAGCAATAATACTTATGTAACACTGTGGACAGTCAATTAATCCACTCGACACAGGTTTGCTTTTTTAACTAATATTATGGAAAAGAGAGAGGACCCAACTTTTAGTCTTTCATCCGTGTGCTTCAAGATGAAATGACATCACACTATGCAAATTATGTGAGATTGGGACAGTCCATTTCTTTTTGAAGAGGGTTTTCCTAGTGGGTAACTTAGTTGACAATGGTTTTTCGGACATACATAAAATAAGGTATATCACAATAAACACTTATTATCTTTTGAAGAGCACAACCTAATGTCTGACTGAAGGTAAAACTATGACATTATGTTTGAGATCATTTTCATGCTTAAATGCAGATTAGAATGAGCAACTTTACAAAATCGGACAGTTGAATACCAGGGTTCCCTTTCAGTCAGTACACTACGAGTTACGTCAGTTACTGATGGAATGGGGGTTTCACTTAGAAGCCAATCGCCTTCGAGATCTACAAAACGAGCCAATGGCATGAGAATGCAATGGGTCTGCGGAATTTGCATAGCGCAACTCCGCCGCCACCTCGTGGGTATATAAGGAGCTGCGCGGCAATCTCGCGTTATGTTTCTGCTTCGGAGCCGAGTGTTCGCTTGCCTTCCTGAGCTTTTCTACTCTTCAAGACGAGCGTCTCTCCAGAGTGTCGGTGTTACGACGCGTTCCAGCAAGTTCCGCATTCCTGTCTGGTCTGTGCAGTGATCTAGCACAGCGTGTGTGTTCTCCCTGGGCGCTTCGGCATTTCTGCAGAGCAAAACTCCTCTCTAAAAGAGCTACACGTGGCACGTCTTTTTCAAGATGTCTCGCCCGTGTGTTTCTGGGTGCGGTCGGCTGGTTAGTCCGTCTGATGGGCATGATCGCTGTTTGGCGTGCTTGGGCCTCGTGCACGCCGAGCGCGCGTTCATGGATGAGTCATGTTCTCACTGCGGGAACACAGTGTTGCGATCAAAACTCCATGATCTCCGTCTAGGAGGGAGGGTCCCCTCTACCACACCCCAATCTACCTCCTCCACGAGAGGCGGTACTTTGGCTGGTGGTCAGGGTGATCTGAGGGTGACGGTGTGGGCCAACCCGACGAACATTCCTCGGGCCACACCCCCCTCTTGCACACTGCAACCCGTGGTGTGCAGGATGAAGGCGCTGGTGTTTCCCGTCCTGGGCCCAGCGTCTCATTCGGGGCACCGGCGGATGACACCATGTCGATCGCCGCATCACAGGGTGGGCTGGATTCCTCCGGAGATGAGGATTCGGCTGTGCTGCCTCCCTCGGGAGTCCCAGCATTGGCCGAGTCTGATCCGGAGCTCACAGCCATGCTTGCCCGGGCAGCTGAGAGCATCGGGCTTGAGTGGAACCCTCCGTCATGTCCCGAGCGCTCAAGGCTGGATGATTGGTATCTGGGGGCGGCCCGTGCTGAAAGCGCCCGTCAACCCACAGTGCCCTTCTTCCCAGAAGTGCACGAGGAGGTGTCGAAATCGTGGAAGTCTCCCTTGACTTTTCGCGATCGCTCAGCAGCCTCCTCCGCCTTTACTGCTCTCAATGGTGGCGCGGTGAAAGGGTACACTGGGGTTCCCCCCGTTGAGCGTTCTGTTGCGATGCAACTGTGTCCGCAGAGCGTTTCGACATGCCGTGGTGACCCAAAAGCACCCGTCCAAAGCCTGTAGGTTTACGTCTACTTTGGTGGCGAAGACCTATAGAGCTGCGTGCCAGGCCGCGTCCGCCTTGCATGCTATGGCCATCCTTCAAGTCCATCAGGCGAAGGTGCTCACAGACATGCACGAGGGCAGTGCTGACCCTGCACTCATGCAAGAGCTGCGTACGACAACCTACCTCGCCCTACGGGCAAAGAAGGTTACCGCACGCTCTCTCGGTCAGGTGATGTCCACTGCCGTGGTCCAGGAACGACATCTATGGCTCAGCCTGGCTGATATGCGGGAGTCTGAGCGAACACGTTTCCTCAACTCCCCTATCTCCCAGGCTGGGCTATTCGCGGGGCGGTCGAGGACTTTGCCCAACAGTTCTCGGCCGCACAAAAGCAGACTGAGGCGATAAAACACATTCTGCCCCGGCGGCCCACTGCTGCCTCCACCCAGCCACCGGCACGCACAGCCTCGCCACTCTCAGCCTCCTCTGTCGCCAGACCCCCGTCAGACGAGACCCCCGTGGAACACTGGTCCTTCCCTGGTCTTTTCTGTCAGGGCGCGGAATTCGACCCCGCCCACACCCCGGGACGCTCCCACGCCTCCCATGTCTGGGCCGGTCATTCCCCTTCGCTGCCCCATCGTGGGTACGCCTGTGGCTCGCAAGACCCTGCTGGTTCAGTTTTTGGGAGCCTGGCTAGAGCTTCCCAATCTGTCCAGCTGGCTTGCTCGCACCATCAGGCTCGGCTGTGCGATTCAGTTCGCACAGTCTCCTCCCTGGTTTCGGGGAGTCCGCTATACCATGGTGGGTGGCAACGCCCCTGTCATGCGTGCAGAGATCGACACCCTACTGGCGAAAAGTGCGGTCGAGATCGTTCCTCCAGCCGAGATGAAGTCCGGCTTCTACAGCCCCTACTTCATTGTACCCAAGAAGAGCGGTGGGTTACGACCAATCCTGGACCTGCGCGTCTTAAACCAAACCCTTCACAGGCTTCCATTCAAGATGCAGCCAAACGCATTTTCGAGTGTGTTCGTCCATCGGATTGGTTTGCAGCGATCGACCTGAAGGACGAGTACTTTCATGTCTCCATTCTTCCTCGACACAGACCGTTTCTACAGTTTCGAGGGGCAGGCAAACCAGTATACGGTACTCCCATTTGGGTTAGCCCTGTCTCCTCGCATCTTCACGAAAGTCGTCGATGCAGCCCTTGTGCCACTCAGGCAACACAGGCTTCGCATCCTGAATTATATTGACAACTGACTAATACTAGCTCACTCTCGAGATCAGGTTTGCGAACACAGGGACCTGGTGCTCTGGCACCTCGCCCGCTTGGGCCTTCAGGTCAACTGGGAAAAGAGCAAACTCTTCCCTATGCAGAGGATCTCTTTTCTCGGTATGGAAATCGACTTGGTCGCCATGTACGCGCAGCTTACGAGCGAGCGTGCGCAGTCACTGCTGACTTGTCTTCGCCAGTTCGAGGGCAAGAGTGCGGTTCCACTGAAACTATTTTAGAGGCTCCTGGGGCATATGACATCCGCAGCCGCGGTCATGCCGCTCGGACTGCTTCATATGAGACCGCTTCAGCACTGGCTTCGCAATCGAGTCCCGAGATGGGCATGGCAACAGGGCACGCTCCGGGTCCCAGTCACTCGGGCCTGCCTTCAGACCTTCACCCCGTGGACGAACCTCACTTTTCTACGGGCCGGAGTGCCCTTAGAACGAGTTTCCAGGCATGTTGGCAGATGCCTCTGTCACGGGCTCATGGAAAGGACCCCAGCGCCTATGGCATGTCAATTGCCTCGAGTTGCTGGCCGTTCGTCTAGCCCTGCACCGCTTTCGAGCGCTGCTGAAGGACAAACACGTACTGGTCCATTCAGACAACACGGCGACAGTAGCGTACATCAACCGACAAGGTGGTCTACGCTCCCGCCGGATGTCGCAACTCGCCCGCCATCTCCTCCTATGGAGTCGGAAGCATCTGAGGTCGCTTCGTGCCGTTCACATCCCGGGAGACCTGAATCGTGCAGCCGACGAGCTCTCACGGTTTCAGCCACTTCCGGGGGAATGGAGACTCTATCTCAGGGAGCAGGTCCTTTTGGTCGAGTCCGTGCTCTCCTTCCTCCAAGAAGGGTTGGAGCGAAGGCTGTCTCCCTCCACCCTGAAGGTTTATGTGGCTGCAATATTGGCTCACCATGACCTGGTGGACTCTAAAACAGTAGGACAGCATGACCTGGTCAGCAGGTTCCTTAGAGGAGCAAGGAGATTAAATCCACCTCGCCCTCTACAGATGCCCTCTTGGGACCTCGCAGTGGTTTTATCTGCCCTGCAGAGAGCTCCCTTTGAGCCCTTGCAGCCCATTGAGTTAAAGTTCCTTTTGATGAAAGTGGCGCTCTTGATTGCCCTGGCTTCCATCAAGAGGGTAGGGGACCTGCAGGCATTTTTGGTTGACGAAGCGTGCCTGTAATTCGGGCCGGCTACCTCTCACGTGATCCTGAGACCCCGGCCCGGATACGTGCCCAAGGTTCCCACCACTCCTTTCAGGGATAAGGTGGTGAACCTTCAAGTGCTGCCCTTGGAGGAGGCAGACCCAGCCTTGGCACTGCTCTGTCCAGTACGCGCCCTTCGCGCTTGTGTAGACCGGATGCAGTGTTTCAGGACCTCAGACCAGCTCTTTGTCTGTTAGGGTGGGAAGCAGAAAGGGAAGGCTCTCTCCAAGCAGAGGTTGTCTCACTGGATAGTGGACACCATTGTCCTGGCATATCAGGTTCAGGGCCTGCCATGCCCCCTAGGTGTTAGGGCACATTCCACTAGGAGTGTAGCCTCCTCTTGGGCTTTAGCGCATGGTGCCTCGCTAACAGACATTTGTAGAGCTGCAGGCTGGGCGACACCCAACACTTTTGCGAGATTCTATAATCTCTGTGTAGAGCCAGTTTCCTCTCGTGTACTCGCCCCAAGTGGCCAGTAACTGGACAGGCTCAGGTGTCATCGCTTGCTGCGCCATTCCACTCCACGGACCGGACTCAGGTGAGTTTCTCAGTAAGCCCTGAGTTCCTCCAGCACTGTTGATGCCGACACCAGAGTGCATGCCCGATTGGTTCCCCCGTTGGGCAACCCCCACATGTGTATTTCCACGGTAAGTCTCCTCAAGCACGTGTCTTCCCTTGGCAAGACACCTTGCCACTCCTGGGGTTGAAATATTCCACCTGTGGCTGGATACTCCAGAGTGCTACTTATGCAGCCCATTCGTGGGTCATACAGTGGGGAGAACAAGTATTTGATACACTGCCGATTTTGCAGGTTTGCCCACTTACGAAGCATGTAGAAGTCTGTAATTTTTATCATAGGTACTCTTCAACTGTGAGTGAGGGAATCTAAAACAAAAATCCAGAAAATCACATTGTATGATTTTTAAGTAATTAATTTGCATTTTATTGCATGACATAAGTATTTGATACATCAGAAAAGCAGAACTTAATATTTGGTACAGAAACCTTTGTTTGCAATTACAGAGATCATACGTTTCCTGTAGTTCTTGACCAGGTTTGCACACACTGCAGCAGGGATTTTGGCCCACTCCTCCATACAGACCTTCTCCAGATCCTTCAGGTTTCGGGGCTGTCGCTGGACAATACGGACTTTCAGCTCCCTCCAAAGATTTTCTATTGGGTTCAGGTCTGGAGACTGGCTAGGCCACTCCAGGACCTTGAGATGCTTCTTACGGAGCCACTCCTTAGTTGGCCTGGCTGTGTGTTTTGGATGCTGGAAGACCCAGCCACGACCCATCTTCAATGCTCTTACTGAGGGAAGGAGGTTGTTGGCCAAGATCTCGCCATACATGGCCCCATCCATCCTCCCCTCAATACGGTGCAGTCGTCCTGTCCCCTTTGCAGAAAAGCATCCCCAAAGAATGATGTTTCCACCTCCATGCTTCACGGTTGGGATGGTGTTCTTGGGGTTGTACTCATCCTTCTTCTTCCTCCAAACACGGTGAGTGGAGTTTAGACCAAAAAGCTCTATTTTTGTCTCATCAGACCACATGACCTTCTCCCATTCCTCCTCTGGATCATCCAGATGGTCATTGGCAAACTTCAGACGGGCCTGGACATGCGCTGGTTTGAGCAGGGGGATCTTGCGTGCGCTGCAGGATTTTAATCCATGACGGCGTAGTGTGTTACTAATGGTTTTCTTTGAGACTGTGGTCCCAGCTCTCTTCAGGTCATTGACCAGGTCCTGCCGTGTAGTTCTGGGCTGATCCCTCACCTTCCTCATGATCATTGATGCCCCACGAGGTGAGATCTTGCATGGTGCCCCAGACCGAGGGAGACTGACCGTCATCTTGAACTTCTTCCATTTTCTAATAATTGCGCCAACAGTTGTTGCCTTCTCACCAAGATGCTTTCCTATTGTCCTGTAGCCCATCCCAGCCTTGTGCAGGTCTACAATTTTATCCCTGATGTCCTTACACAGCTCTCTGGTCTTGGCCATTGTGGAGAGGTTGGAGTCTGTTTGATTGAGTGTGTGGACAGGTGTCTTTTATACAGGTAATGAGTTCAAACAGGTGCAGTTAATACAGGTAATGAGTGGAGAACAGGAGGGCTTCTTAAAGAAAAACTAACAGGTCTGTGAGAGCCGGAATTCTTACTGGTTGGTAGGTGATCAAATACTTATGTCATGCAATAAAATGAAAATTAATTATTTAAAAATCATACAATGTGATTTTCTGTATTTCTGTTTTAGATTCCGTCTCTCACAGTTGAAGTGTACCTATGATAAAAATTACAGACCTTTATATGCTTTGTAAGTAGGAAAACCTGCAAAATCGGTAGTGTATCAAATACTTGTTCTCCCCACTGTATGTGTATTCTTAAGTCCTCCCTTCGGGTAGGCATTGTGTTGCATTTCTCCACGTAGGATATGCTTCCCAATGTACCTTGGTATTGGCGTTGAGCCTAGCCCTTCGTTCGTGCTAAGACTCACGGCAGGGAGCTCAGGTCAGCGCAGGACGCTGGAAGACAGCCGTTGTGGCGAGATTGAATTGGGAACCCCCATTCCGTCAGTAACTGACGTAACTCATAGTGTACTGACTGAAAGTGAATGTCTCGGTTACGTATGTAACCCTCGTTCCCTGAAGGAAGGGAACGGAGACGTTACGTCCCCATGCCACAACCTCTGTACCGCTGGCACGGCCGGGGCGCTCAGCCTCGGCTCCTCAGCAGGTAAACATAATGCGAGATTGCCGCGCAGCTCCTTATATACCCACGAGGTGGGGGCGGAGTTGCGCTATGCAAATTCCGCAGACCCATGGCATTCTCATGCCATTGGCTCGTTTTGTAGATCTCAAAGGCGATTGGCTTCTAAGCGAAACCCCCATTCCGTCAGTATCTGACGTAACGTCTCCGTTCCCTTCCTTCAGGGAACGTCTCGGTTACGTATGTAACCCTCGTTCCCTGAGGAGGGAACGGAGACGTAACGTCAGTGACTGACGAATGGGGGTTTCGCTTAGAAGCCTATCATCTTCGAGATCTAGAAAACGCCCAATGGCAGCGCCAATGCCATGGGCATGCGGAATTTGCATAGCGTAACTCCGCCCCACAGCGTGGGTATATAAGGAAGTACGCTGGCAACATCGCATTATGTTTACCTGCTGAGGAGCCAAGACTGAACTCCCGGCTGTTCCAGCGGTACAGCAGAAGTGGCAGAGGGACGTTACGTCTCCGTTCCCTCCTCAGGGAACGAGGGTTACATACGTAACCGAGACGTTCCCTTTCGTTCAGTCACTCCGAGTAACGTCAGTGACTGACGAATGGGGGTCCCAATATAATCACGCCACTCGGCTGTCATCCAGTGCCCTGCGTAAGCGCGAGCTCCCTGTCGTAAGCTAGTACGGACGAAGGACTCCCACTTAACACAGGAATACCAAGGTACACTGGGAAGCATATTCCAGGTGGAAGTATGCGCCAAATGCCTACCCGTAGGGAGGACTTAAGAACACATATGACCCGCTCAGGGCTACATATGGGAACTCTGGGGTAACCAGCCGAAGGTGGAAGAATTTTACCCCCAGGGGTGGCAAGGGGCTTGCCAAGGGAAAGACACCTGCTCAGGGAGACTTACAGTGGGAATACACATGTGGGGGTTGCCCAACGGGGGAACCATGCACACGGTGGCACCTAGCCAACACGAGGGCCTGAGCGAGTGGGCAGACGTACTGGTGTCGGCATCAACAGTGCTGGAGGAACTCAGGGCTTCAGGGAAACTACCTGAGGAAAATATCGCACGTATCCAGTCCGTGGAGTGGAATGGCGAGCAAGCGAAGACACCTGAGCCTAGTCCATTACCGGCCACTAGTAGAGGCGAGTACAAGAGAGGACACTGGCTCCACTCGGAGATTATAGAATCTGGCGAATGTGTTGGGTGTCGCCCAGCCTGCAGCTCTGCAATGTCTGTCAGCGAGGCGCCATGCGCTAGAGCCCAAGAGGAGGCCACACTCCGGGTGGAGTGAGCCCTGACCCCAAGGGGGCATGGGCGCCCCTGCGTTTGGTAAGCCAAAACAATGGCGTCCACTATCCAGTGAGACAACCTTTGCTTGGAGAGAGCCTTTCCCTTCAGCTTCCCACCATAACAGACAAAGAGCTGGTCTGAGGTCCTGAAACACTGCGTTCTGTCTACGTAAGCACGGAGGGCGCGTACTGGACAGAGCAGTGCCAAGGCTGGGTCTGCCTCCTCCAAAGGCAGCGCTTGCAGGTTCACCACCTGGTCCCTGAAGGGAGTGGTGGGAACCTTGGGCACATATCCAGGCCGGGGTCTCAGGATCACGTGAGAGTTGGCCGGCCCGAATTCCAGGCACGCTTCGTCAACCGAAAATGCCTGCAGGTCCCCTACCCTCTTGATGGAGGCCAAGGCGGTCAGGAGCGCTGTCTTCATAGACAGGAACTTAAGCGCGACTGACCGCAATGGCTCAAAGGGAGCCCTCTGCACAGCGCTTAGGACTACTGCGAGGTCCCAAGAGGGTACGAGGGGAGAGCGAGGAGGATTCAGTCTCCTCTCTCCCCTCAGGAACCTGATGACCAGGTCGTGCTGACTTACCTTTTTCGTCTCCACAAGGTCGTGGTAGGCAGAAATAGCGGCCACATAAACCTTGAGGGTGGAAGGAGACAGCCTTCGTTCCAACCCTTCCTGGAGGAATGAGAGCACGGACCCAATCGGGCATTTCCAGGGGTCTTTTTGGCGAGAAGAACACCAGGTGACGAAGAGGTTCCACTTCAACGCATAGGCGTGTCGAGTAGACAAGGCCCTAGCGGAAGTGATGGTAGCCACCACCTGAGGTGGTAGGGTACTCAAACCTGCCGCGTCCCATCCAGGAGCCACACGTGGAGGTTCCAAAGATCGGGACGCGGGTGCCAAAGGGTGCCCCGTCTCTGAGAAAGGAGGTCCTTCCTCAGAGGAATTGACCAGGGAGGGGCTGTCGCAAGGAGTACGAGTTCGGAGAACCAGGTCCGGCCGGGCCAAAACGGGGCGACCAAAAGGACCTGCTCCTTGTCCTCCCTGATCTTGCACAGAAGCTGTGCAAGAAGGCTCACTGGGGGAAACGCATACTTGCGGAGGCCCCGCGGCCAGCTGTGCGCCAGAGCGTCCGTGCCGAGGGGGCCCTCGGTCAGGGAATAAAACAGGCGGCAATGGGAAGAGTCGTGGGAGGTAAACAGATCTACCTGTGCGTCGCCGAACTGTTCCCAAATCAGCTGAACCGTCTGGGGATGGAGTCTCCATTCTCCAGGAAGTGGCTGAAGCCGTGAGAGCTCGTCGGCTGCACGGTTCAGGACTCCCGGGATATGGATGGCACGAAGGGACCTCAGGTGCTTCTGACTCCATAAGACGAGATGGCGGGCGAGTTGAGACATGCGGCGGGAACGCAGACCACCCTGGTGGTTGATGTACGCTACTGTGGCCGTGTTGTCTGACCGGACTAGCACGTGTTGACCCTTGAGCAGCGCTCGGAAGCGGTGCAGGGTGAACCGTACTGCCAGCAACTCGAGGCAATTGACATGCAGGAGGCGCTGGGGTCCTGTCCAGGAGCCCGCGGCAGCATGTCCATTGCACATGGCACCCCAGCCCGTGGTGGAGGCATCTGTTGACACAACAATATGCCTGGAAACTCGTTCTAAGGACACACCGGCCCGTAGAAAACTGAGGTTCGACCACGGGGTGAGGGTCTGCAGGCAGGCCCGAGTCACTGGGACCCGGAGCGTGCCCGACTGCCATGCCCATCTCGGGACTCGATCGCGAAGCCAGTGCTGAAGCGGTCTCATATGAAGCAAACCGAGCGGCGTTACCGCGGCTGCAGATGCCATATGCCCCAGGAGCCTCTGAAATAACTTCAGTGGAACCACACTCTTGCTCTCGATTTGACGAAGGCAAGTCAGCAGTGACTGCGCGCGCTCGCTCGTAAGCTGCGCACACATGGCGACCGAGTCGATTTCCATACCGAGAAAAGAGATCCTCTGCACTGGGCAGAGTTTGCTCTTCTCTCAGTTGACCCGAAGGCCCAGACGGGCTAAGTGCTGGAGCACCAGGTCTCTGTGTTCGCACACCTGCTCTCGAGAGTGGCTGAGGATCAGCCAGTCGTCGAGGTAGTTCAGGATGCGAACCCCGTGTTGCCTGAGTGGCACAAGGGCTGCCTCGTCAATCTTCGTGAAGACGCGAGGGGACAGAGCTAGCCCGAATGGGAGGACCGCGTACTGGTATGCCCGCCCCTCGAAAGCAAACCGTAGGAACGGTCTGTGTCGAGGAAGAATGGAGACATGGAAGTAGGCGTCCTTCAGGTCGATCGCTGCAAACCAATCTGCTGGACGAACGCATTCGAAAAGGCGTTTCGCTGTCAACATCCTGAATGGAAGCCTGTGAAGGGATCGGTTCAGGACGCGCAGGTCCAGGATCGGTCGTAACCCACCGGTTTTCTTGGGTACAATGAAGTAAGGGCTGTAGAAGCCGGACTCCATTTCGGCTGGAGGGACAGGCTCGATCGCACCCTTCGCCAGCAAGGTAGCAACCTCCGCACGCATGAGGGGGGCATTGGGCCCCACTATGGTGAATCGGACTCCCCGGAAACGAGGAGGAGCCTGAGCGAACTGAATCGCATAGCCGAGCCTGATGGTCTTCGCGACCCAGCGGGACAGTCCAGGGAGCTGAAGCCAGGCTCCCAGAAACTGCACCAGCGGGGTCATGTGAACCATAGACGTACCCCGGGTGGGGCAGCGAGGCGGCGTGACCGGCCCAGACGTGGGAGGCGTAGCGTCCCGGTGTGGGGGCACGGTCATCAGCCGCGTCCTGACAGAGGAGACCAGGGAAGGACGCACGTTCCACTGGGGTCTGCTCTGAGAGGAGACTGGCGTCAGAGAGGGACGAGAGTGGCGTGGCCCGGGCGCGGCGCACACTGCCATTGGTCTCTGGTCGCTCAGGGATGGGTATGTCAGTTCTTTCTAACCATAAAAGGGTGCTGCTGACCCGGGGGCCAGCAGCGGAACAAAGGATTCTCCCCCGGCCCTCCACCGGGGGAAGGAGTGGTCCTGCTACCATCTCCTGGAAAGAACTGCCCATCCCTGAGCTGTCCGCGTCAGGAGCGCCGCTTAGCCTGGCGCTTGGCGGGCTGCGGGGCTGGAGCGGACTGGGGCGCCTTCCTACGGCGTCCTCCACGGCGCGGCCCAGGTGGAGGCTGCTGCTTGGGTGGCGCGGGAGGGGCGGGAGCCGTGGGAGGGCGCCCTCGGCGGCGAGCAGACTGAGGCAACTGTGCCGGCGGCTGGGTGGAAGCAGCAGCTGGCCGCCGGGGCAGTACGTGCTTGATGGCCTCAGTCTGCTTTTGGGCGGCTGAGAACTGTTGGGCGAAGTTCTCAACCGCGCCGCCGAATAGCCCATCCTGGGATATGGGAGCGTCGAGGAGACGAGTCCGCTCGGCGTCCCGCATATCAGCCAGGTTGAGCCATAGGTGTCTCTCCTGGACCACTGCTGTGGACATCACCTGGCCCAGGGAGCGTGCGGTCACCTTCGTCGCCCGGAGGGCGAGGTCGGTGGCGGCACGCAGCTCATTTCTGAGCCCTGGGTCAGCTCTACCCTCGTGCATGTCCTTGAGCATCCGGGCCTGGTAGGCCTGAAGGATGGCCATGGCATGCAAAGAGGCGGCAGCCTGCCCCGCAGCTCTGTAGGATTTCGCCACCAAGGTTGATGTGAAACTACAGGCTTTGGAGGGGTGCTTAGGGTCGCCACGCCACGTTGAAGCACTCTGCGGACACAGTTGCATCACAACAGAGCGTTCAACCGGGGGAACCCCAGTGTACCCTTTGGCCGCGGCCCCATCGAGGGCAGAGAAGGCGGAGGAGGCCGCCGATCGGTCACGGGAAGACAACGGGGACTTCCAGGACCGCGTGACCTCCTCATGCACCTCCGGGAAAAAAGGTATTGGGGGCGTGGTCTGACGGGTGTCAGAACGCGGCGCCCCCAAAAACCAATCGTCCAACCGCGAGCGTTCAGGACGGGGTGGAGGGTTCCACTCCAACCCGAGACTCGCGGCTGCCCGGGAAAGCATGGCTGTCAACTCCGGGTCCGACTCGGACAATGCTGGCACACCGGAAGGCGGCAGCACAGCCGAATCATCATCCTCGGAGGACTCCAGCCCACCTTGTGATGCGGCGATCGACATACGCTCGTCCTCTGCGGCGCCAAACGACACACTCGGAACAGCAGGAGCCGGCTCCGGTGTCTCAGTCTGAGCGCACGGCGGGAACGGTGCGCTAGAGGGGGGTGTGGTCCGAGGCATGAGCGTCGGGGCTTTGTTCCACACCGTCACCCTCAGGTCACCCTGGCCACCAGCCAAAGTGCTGCCTCGCGTAGAGACCGCAGATTGGGGTGTGGCAGAGGGGACTCTCACTCTATTACGGAGCTCATTGAGTCTCGACCGCAGCACCGAGATGGGCATGTCCCCGCAGTGGGAACATGTCTCATCCACAAACGCTGCCTGAGCATGCTGAAAGCCCAAGCACATCAGGCAGTGATTGTGCCCATCAGAGGGCGGCAGATATCGACCGCACCCAGAAGCACACTGGCGAGACATCTTGAAAAAGACGTGCCAAGTGTGAGCTCTTTTAAGAGAGGAAGCTTCGCAGTGATGCCGAAGCGCCCAGGGACCGAATACCGGCTGAATGCAGACCACTGCACAGATCAGCAGGCAGGCAGTAAACGATCGCTGGAACACGCCGTCACACCAACACCAACTGGAAAGCTGTTCGTCTCGAAGAAGCTGACGATACTCAGAAGCTGACGATACTCAGAAGGCTTGAGGAGTGAAGAGATACTCTTGGCTCCGAAGCAGAAACATAATGCGATGTTGCCAGCGTACTTCCTTATATACCCACGCTGTGGGGCGGAGTTACGCTATGCAAATTCCGCATGCCCATGGCATTGGCGCTGCCATTGGGCGTTTTCTAGATCTCGAAGATGATAGGCTTCTAAGCGAAACCCCCATTCGTCAGTCACTGACGTTACTCGGAGTGACTGAACGAAAGGGAACGAGGGTTACATACATAACCGAGACGTTCTATGTGATATGAACCTCATTTTTGAACTAAAGATATGGGTTTTTCCACATGTAGTAGTGTGACTGGGGAAAATATAATTTTGTACTATGAAAATAGGCACTGGGGCTTTATATTTGTGGAAATATATTAAAAATATACATCACGGACATGAGATGTACCCGAAATTATAGAATGACCCATCTACGCTAATATTAGCCTCTCTGTTTATCCCGAGGTTTACTGTAGTCAGCTAGATCCAGGCCGTATCCAGATTAGATGGTGGACCTGCGCCTAGACACGACCACAATGCATGATGTAGTCAGCCGGATCCGGGCCGTATACAGATCGGATGGTGGACCTGCACCTAGACACGACCACAACACATCCCTGAAGTGTCAGCAGAGATTGCGACAACTAGGCTCTCCCCCGTGAAGGCCTCATCCCCCGAGATCCCATTTCGTTGGATCATCTCTGACGTACGGCTCCGTTCCCTCATTTTGTGTTGTAGATATTTAATAAAAGAGTTTGCGTCACTTCATATATTCAGCTTAACAGCTGTGTAACTGAACTGCGCACATATATTTTTGACGCTTAAATTACGTTCTATATTATGAATTGGTCAAATGCGTTTGCCAAACGGTCTGAATCCATTTGCATTCATTTGGACTGCTCTCTCACTGAAGCACCTGAAGCGATTTCTCAGTCAGTAAAACAAACGGACAGTATCGAAAGAACAACCAGCAGTGTTTTTCAGTTGTTTTCCTCTGTGAACATGTGCTAAACTGATGTCTGACAATTTTGTTGCTTTTTGGAGTTTTCAGATTTAAAAACTTCTACATATAGAGTAGGCTATACTCATTCTAATATCATAATCGGTGCATATCAAAGAAGAGTCAGGTATTCTGACACACACTTAAAACTTGACAAAAGATTAAGTAAGTAAAACTTACATTTTTTACTACACAAGCATGTTAATTGCACTTTAATTGAAATATTGACTAAGCTAATACAGTTTGTTTGCATTAACATCATTATCATCAATATCAACAGTTGCCTGCTAAACAGTAATAGCTCACTTGCTTGTGTTGATGTAACTAGCAAATAGACTGTCACTATACATTTGCATGTACACAGTTAAGCAACATACAGCACATAAAGTCTTATAGGTTTTGAATCCCATCCTTGACCTAATCACAAGCGGTACTCTTCATCCTTTAGCCAAGGTGTCCCTGGAAGCAACCCATAAACCCCCAGCTATACTGTCTTCTACTGTATGATTCATTCTGCAGATATTGCCAGTCTATGCCAATCCTTTGACATTCTTAACATAAAGGAGATGATGTAGAACTCTACAGGTAAATATAACCCACTCTAGGCTGGAATATAATGATCGAACAGAAGATAATGAATTAATGTCACAAATGAACTCTTGATGCACGCTGTATTAATTGTTGCATAATTCAAAAGTATTGATTTTAGCATATATATTTGAATATCCAAATCAGCAATCTAATGTCCATTTTCCCATGTTGTCGTTTTGGTCTTCCATAAGTGCTCTTTGACATCAGCCTGTTAAGTGAAAAAGAGTAAGATACTGAATTTACACAAATACACAAGAACAGAAGTTTTCTGATCTGTAGTTTATAAATTAACCTGTTAGGCAGACATGGTGAGGTTCACAGCTTTAAACCCCACAAGTTCGATTGGTGAGGGAATTGCCTTTTTGTAGAAAGTTCGCTAGAAAGGACAAAATAATAATATTTTTTCAGCCTACAGAAGCAGAAAGGCAATAAGACATATTTTAAATTTAAAAGACATATGAGAACATGAAAAGTGTTCATATGACAACAACCTCTGGAATTTTCACTCTCATGTCAAAGGACTCTGGTGAGGGTGCTACAACAGTGACAGCTGCCTGGCGTTCTGGATTTTTCTCATATTTCTGGTAGAAACCCATAATATAAGATATGCCAGGCACATACTCTTGAATTCTGAGGGAAATTTATGTGAAAATAGAAAGACAACACAAGGCCTGAGATTTGAAATCTTATAATAAATAGTAATCTCAAGCTGTGCATTGGTATTTCAGGAAATTTACCTTTGACCAATCATTGTGAACACTGAGGGCAGAGCTCCCCAGTTAATCTTGGTGTATATGGAAGGTTTAGACTCTGGCTGGCACGCTGAGGACACCCTCATAGATACATCATATGTCTGGCACTCTGCACCCCATCTGAGATGGGCCTAAAAACACAGGACAAAAATCAGCGAGGCAATATGGAAACCAATGAGAATAAGTTGCACCAGAAAAAAGTACTTTACCTTTGCTGATGAATGACTCTTATCTACATTTGCATTGGCACACATTTTCCAGTTTGCTTGTTCACCAACTTCGGAGACTATCATTTCAATGTCGTCTCTTTGAGCTGTTGGCAGATAAAATGCTACACCTTCATAGCCCAGCGGTTTTGCTGGCGGACTTAGACCAAGTGCTTTTACTGTGACTACAGGCTCTGGAGTGGAATCAAGATCCTACAGCATGAAGAGAATGGCAGAGCTTAAATAAGTTGATAGTTACTCTCTAGATATCCTGTTCTTACAGTCATGTTACATTACTTTTGCACAGCAATATCACCGCTGCTCATTTTTTCTACTACAAATAAGGAGTTCATCTGGATTCTTTGGAATAACTCAAACTTAAATTCATTTACCAGGGGTTTTAAAACATAAATCTCTGGGTCCTCCTTTTTTAAAATATCTACATTTGAATCAATGACTCAACAAATGTTTCTATTGCACCTGATATGCAGGGAATGAACTGGATAGATTGTGTTCTCCACAGGAGGTGATCTCGTCTCTTGTGTCCTACATAGAGGAAGCATGTAAAACAAAATGGCCACACATATATTCCGAGTTCACTACTGGGAATGATTCAGCCACTATAACTTATAAAGAGTTATGGCCATTGTACCTTGAATACTTTGCGGCTAAGATCCATCATTTCACTGACTCCTGGAGGGTGTTTTCTGCCCGCAGTAACCTGAATCTGAATCTTTTCAATGGGTTTTACACCCTTTGCTTTGGAAAAAGCAACATATTATTGATAGGAATCCTTAAATATTATTTTTTGGATTGTATCAATAATTAATTCAATGTTCTAATACCTGGTTCTAGTTGAAATGAAAAGCGGGTATGTCCCAGAAAGTAATACAGAGGATATTCATGAAGGTAGTGTGATCGTTTCGCTTCTGCCTCAATACAGATTTCAGTTCCATAAATCTTGGCCTCAGCACATTGCCTGAATTTAACCTCAGAGTCCTCAGTCTGCCGCAGAAAAAGACAGCTGTTTAGATTGTAGGATTTGCCAAACATCTCCATTTTGTTCTAGTGTTGTAAGGGTTGCTGTACCTGTTCATCCCTTGAAGTGGGTAAAATTCTTCTGGCCAGTGGCAAACCCTGCTTGGAGGCCTCTGTCTCAGGCATCATGGGAGTACTTTTGGATAAGGATGGATCCTCAATGTTTCTCAAAACAGCAAACACATTAGAACTGTTTGATGAAAGGTAAGAAATCATTAGGATATTTGGTGGCAGTTTATTGCATATCACAATGGTGCGGTAGAAATGTTGGAAAACGTACTTGACTGAAATTAACTCAGTGACTGTTTTCCTCGGAGTCAAGTTCATTTCATACTTTTGCTCTTTCACGTTTATTTTCAAGTCAAATGCCCATGGCAGGCCAATTACCATCTTACTCTTTAGCTCAACACCACACTGGAAAAGATCTGTGTTGATTCCATGGAAGACAAAATGATCCTTTGTCACTCTGTAGGCAGGAGGAAAGTCAGTTTTCAGCAGAGAAACCATAAAGCATAAAGAAATAGTTCACCCACAAATGAAAATTATACATGTGAATTTAACAACTTATTTTTATGGTGGATTTATGGTTCTTTTATGTCATTTTGAAGATAATCCCTGTTCTGATTGACTTTCATTATACAGAAAAGAGGGGCTAGGATATTCTTCACAAAGTGGCTATAGGTTAATCTTTTACAAAAGAAAGTCATTCAAATAATAGCAATTTAAATTTTCGGATGAACTCTTTCTTTAACATGCTCTGTGATCCAGGTGAGACAGACATAAAGGTGCAGAAATGAAGAGTCCTTTGGGAATGTTTAAAATCATGCAGACTGACACTGAAACTGTAGTTATATCAGTAGTCTAATAAATGCCATTTTATTTTACATTGAGCGGGTTGTCTCATGAAGTCTGCCATGTTGATCACATGACTAATACTCAGTAACCGTGGAATAAAATCATGGCCGACTGCAAATTACAAAATTCTACAATGACATGGGTAACTGAAAACATCTTTGGGTTATGTGTATAACCCTGGTTCCCAGAAAAGGGAACAAAATTCTGCGTAAGTTTCTGGCGCTATGAGGACATGTGCCTCACGGAACCTGGTGTCTGAGACACATGTAACTCCACGCCAATACCACTGACCAATGCAGTGCGATGACAAATAGGTAAATAGAACATCCGCAAACAAGTCATCAGATTCAAATTGTCTGAAGGAAGATGCACAAGCATACCTGAAGCATGGCAATGCGATGCAGCGTTTGTTCCTTTCTCAGGAAACTGGAATTATACTTAACTCAGCTGCTGATGATATGGGGACATTAACACCCACTATGCCATGCTAACCAATGAGGCTAGACTGATCAGGTTCGAAACAGAAAATCACTCATGGTTGTCTAGATGAACGATTCCTGTCGGGTCAGTTCTGGTGAGCCTTCCTTTTCTCCTGGATCTGCACACTGAAGTGTCAGGTTAGTGGAAGAACCCATATTCAACCTGCATAGTTCCCTCTAGTTTGAGTTATGCAAATGTGGAAGGGCTGTGCAAGCAGGAATATGGGAGGATGTATCGGGTTGAAGAGAATTTAGCCAGTTATCTCTCCACATGGTCATCCTTGCCAGAATACATCGAGGCTGGTAAGTAAAGCATATGTGGCAGCAGGTCTGGCTGGTGGAGCCCATGGCAGTAGTGCAGGTTTACCAATCCAACCTGGACCAGGGTGAGGGATTATCCCTCAAGGCAGTCGCGGAGCTGTTAATGGCCACAGATTAGCACTCTATGCCACAAAGCAAGCAGGCTGTTCTATTGGCTGCTTGATGGTGGTGACGGAGGCATCTGCTATGCTCCCATATCCCTGCTTGCACAGCCCCTCCACGTTTGCATGACTCAAACTAGTGGGAACTATGTTGGCTGAATAAGGGTTCTTCCATGAACCGGACACCTCAGTGTGCAGATCCGGGAGAAAAAGAAGCTCCCAGACAAACAGCACACATATCATGTCCATCACCAGGCGTTATAAAACACATTTTTTTAATTGTCTGCTTCCTGAAGAGAATTAAATTGATGACGTGTTTACACGTGCTGAGTGTGACATCATTGCACTGCGTCGGCCAAAGGTATTGGCGTAAAGTTGTGCCCCAGACACCAGGTTGCATGAGGACTCGTCCCCATAGCATCAACAACTGACCCTCAAAAGGGAGCTATTGATTGAAATTGATACATCCACACCACTGGGTGTCGGTGTCCAAGTTCAAGATGACTGTCACATTAGCCTGCCTAACATAAACCAAAAACTACTGAGTGCACCTTTAAAGAATCATAGCTGAAAACATTTTATTATTACCCAACAAAGCCATCTGTCTGCAGGGAAATGTCTGAGCTTAGCAGCTCACCCAGATGTTCCTTGGGAGGAGGATTAATTTCAGCTTTAGCTGTAGACATAGAATATGTTATAATTTTGTATTTAGTGCCATATTTTCAAGTATTAACAGAAGTCTAATGGGAAACTGACAATAAATGGTATTAAAAAAGAAAGAAAGAAAAAAAATATTACCTTTCATTGTAACAGCATTTACTATGGAAAAATATTTGCTGATTTCAACTGGGAGACCCAGACAAGTTGGCTGTATGAATCGAGCTTCATACACTAGGTGCGGCTTGGTCCAGTGCCAGGATGTCCCTTTTTGAACATCCAGAATCTTTTCCCAAACTTTACTCTCCTTCCCTGCAGAAGGACTAAATGACTGAGGAGCAGAAAATAAAGCTTAATGTTTCAATTAAATTTACACAAATAAAGAATCAACAATAAAAACAAGTCTCTATCTCCTGTTAAAAAAGGCAGATGGTAGAATACCTTTATGATGCTCTGAATGGATTCTCCGCTTACATCCATTAAAAAGGCCTCCTGTCCAAACAAGCGTACATATGCTGTCAGTAGAGGTCTGTCTTTCGGTAGGTTCTGCCAGTAAGATAGCTTTAAAAGATCAGAGCATAACCATTAACATAATGGCATAAGTTGTACATTTAATAAATCCTGAGACTGAAGATGCTTACAATTTTCATTACAGTGGCAAAACCTGTGAGTTGAGGGATTTTTCCTGCAAAGAGATCTTTGATTCCATCTGCATGGACACCAAGCTGGAAACATATTAAATATTACATATAAAAACATGGTATACATCAAATTAAACTGAACATTATAGCTTTGGTTTGATTACCTCAAGAAGTTGCAATATTCTCCCAATGAAATGGATTTTTCCCTTTAGCATAAGTTTTGAGGGTATGAGACTTTCATTTTGCAGCATATAAACATCAGTGGATGTCCCAAATAAAAAGTCATCTGAGGAAACAAGAAACAGCATCAGACCATCCCCAGCACCACTAAAAGGCCATACTACAAAGCTAACAATTGAAGAGATGTAAACCCACCATGGAACCAGTCAAAATGCATGCTCTTGCTGTAGCGATAACTCAGGTGGCCAAGTTTGCGGGTAAGAATCTTCATGGCAATATTACAGGCAGTACATCTTTTTAGAAGAAGTAAAGAGGAATGAGGACAATTCATATGCTCTGAAAGGAGATGAGGAGAACACAGCAGACAATTTATCATGCTTACAGATTTTGATTATCAGGGGTGCGGGACTTGGCAATGCCCTTGAGCAGAGAGTAGGAGAAGCTGGCAACCTGCAGGTCAATCTCCTCTAAGAGAACTTCAGTTATTACTGAGACCAGAGCTATGGATGGCTTGGTCTCTAGAAGCACCATGCAGGCCAGCATGCGGATTTCAGCAGGAAGAGTCTTCTGTACAAATAGGTCCAAGACAATATCCTGTACCTGCAAACATACAAGAAGTAGAGAGATGGTCTGCATCTGCTGAAAGTAGTAAATGTTAGTGGAGACCTTTGTGATTTTAAACGTACACGAGGGTCCATTGCGCGTGATCAATTGAGTAGATTGAGTCCATCAACACCCCCAAAGCTTGCACAGTCGTATGCCTCTTTGTGGGTTCGAATTTTTCTTGGTAACGTTAGGCAGTTTTGATTTATATGTTGAATGTTGGTTATCACGTTAGCTAACCTGTGTATAAACAACTTCTATCAGCTCCTTCTGGTTTACTCAGATTTTCTTCTTCACTTGTTTTTGGATCCAGAGATGCAGTACTATTTCAGAAGATCTGTAACAGCGCCCCTACCATATAATAGTCAAAACATGGATTGCCGGAAAAAAAACTCATCAATGGCGGGAAAGCATTTTATCATAAATAACATAAAATCTTGTCAATGGTGGGGAAACAGTTAAACTATGTGAGGTTGGATGGGGACCATCTGTGGGCAGCCATTTTCAGGTATCTCCAGAGATGATTGACTGGGTTCAGGTCTGGGCACTGGCTGGGCAACTCAAGAACAATTACTAGTTAAAGTGGATATAAAGAGTCTTTAAATCGCACATTGACATATAATGAGAACAGCAATATAATTAAATCAATTATTCATAACATTGGCACTATCATCTGATGAATCATTAAATGATCAATTTCAATATCACCCACTATTTATCTTCAAGAGATCATGTAACCTATCAGATATGTTGACAAATTCGGATGTTGTTAGAAAAAAGTCTGCTTTTATGTAAGGCTGTTTCCCATGCAGAAGTTGTCCCGTGTGCCAGAATTTGATAAAATGTAATCAATTTATATGTCCAATGACAAAAAAAGCTTCAAAATGAAATCTTGTATCACCTGTACTACTTGCAATGTGATCTATATGCTAAAAAGTCCTTACCAAAAGTTATATATTTGAAAATCATCACAACAATTGAAATAACGGATTAATAAACATAAATCAAGCACTAGACGTCAAGACATACTGTAACTTCTCCAGTAGCTAGACATTTCAATTAGCATGGACATAATATTAAACAATTGGGATATATAGGGATAGAGGAAGTCTTAGGATCACGTAGAGGAGGTGATATAAATAAAGAATTACTGAAACGAGAAGCATTTTGGATTTATAAATTGAAATCACTGGCTCCTAACAGCATGGATGAGGAATTAAATGTTTCTGTCTTACATTAATGAAATGTAGAGATAATTGGATTAATACATGAATTTTACAAATGTTATAAAATAAATTAAATATTCTAACTGTGAAGATCAATGTTGCTTAATGACGATGTATTTCTGATGACTGCAATCATTAGGTCTCTCACTGTTATGTAGTTGATGTGGTTACCTGGATTAATTTATAAGGAATTTGGTCCCACTTTATATTAGGTGTCTTTAACTACTATGTATTAACATTTAAATTAATAATTTAATACAATGCACTAATTATGTGAATACATGTTTTAACTTTGAACTTTATTACATACATATTAAGTAATAATGTACATATTATAATAATTAGTTTCTGTAATTACAACTATAATTACACTGTTGACCCTTCCGTTTCCTTTTAACCCACCCTTAAAGGGCACCTATTATGCAAAATTCATTTTTACATGGTGTTTGAACATAAATGTGTGTACACAACCACCCTATAATGGTAAAAATCGTCTCGGTTACGTATGTAACCCTCGTTCCCTGAAGGAGGGAACGGAGACGTACGTCGGACGTCACCGACGAATTGGGATCACTTCTGGGAGCCCCTATCAGCTTCGAGTGTATAGAGAACGGGCCAATGGCCATTGGCGTGCGAGATTTGCATCTCGCGCTCCGCCCCGCATCGCGGGTATAAAGCGGAAGCGGATGCAGCGCACATTTGTTTTTCACTGAGGAGCCGAACTAGTGACTCGGCCGCTGCAGTGATGGTACAGCAACTGTGGCGACGGGACGTACGTCTCCGTTCCCTCCTTCAGGGAACGAGGGTTACATACGTAACCGAGACGTTCCCCTTCAGTCGGTCACGTTCGACGTACGTCGGACGTCACCGACGAATTGGGATCCCTATGGAAAACGCCACAGTTACTACCACTTCCAGCGCCCAGCGAAAGCCCCTCAGACCCCCGTCTGTTCGGGGCGGGGAACCTACGCAGGGAGAGTCACTGCTGCTGTTCCGCAAGACCCACTCAGCAGAGTATTGGATAACGCTGGGAAAGCGTGCCCCGGGGGGCCGCTGCGGAAGCCACATCCTACACGTAGGGAGGTATCATGTGGAATATACATGTATGGACTGGCCGTGGGCAGTACAACATACGGAAGTCCCAGGGGTGGCCCCGGCCAATGCAGGCGGGAGACTACACCGCACAGAGACGGCAGAGCGAGCTCTGCCAAGGGAAAGACACGGGCTCGCCGTAGGGAGCCGTACCGTGGAAGAATACACATATGGGACCGCCGTAGGGGTCACAACATATGGATACCCAGCCTAACACAAGTTCCACCAATGCATACGAGTGTTAGACCTGGCGTCGGACGCTCCGCCACGTCTGACTGCCACGGGTTGCGGAGGACTCAACAGGGTTCGCCGTGCTGGGGAACTCGACTGGAGCATATCAGCGCACGTATCCGGTCCATGAGGAGGGGAATGGCGCAGCAAGCCGACACTAGAACGGGCACTTCGGTGTTACCGGCTATTTGAAGCGAGCACACGGGAAGAAACCGGCTCTACACGGAGGCTATAGAATCTAGCGAACGTGTTAGGTGTCGCCCAGCCCGCAGCTCTACATATATCTGTCAGCGAGGCGCCGTGTGCCAGCGCCCAGGAAGAGGCCACACTCCTAGTGGAGTGGGCCCTCAACCCAAGCGGGCAGGGCACGCCTTGGGTTTCATACGCCAAGGCGATGGCATCCACTATCCAGTGAGCCATCCTCTGCTTGGAGACAGCCTTTCCCTTCTGCTGGCCTCCGTAACAGATGAAGAGCTGTTCTGAGGTCCTGAAGCTTTGCGTTCTGTCCACGTAAGTCCGCAGAGCGCGAACGGGACAGAGAAAAGCCAGGGCTGGGTCTGCCTCCTCCGAAGGCAGCGCTTGCAGGTTCACCACCTGGTCCCGAAAGGGAGTGGTGGGAACCTTGGGCACATATCCGGGCCGGGGTCTCAGGATTACCTGAGAGTTACCCGCCCCGAATTCCAGGCACGATTCGTCGACCGAAAATGCCTGCAGGTCCCCTACCCTCTTGATGGAAGCCAATGCAGTCAGGAGTACTGTCTTCCAGGACAGGATTTTTAACTCTACTGACTGCAAAGGCTCAAAGGGAGCCCTCTGTAATGCGGTTAGCACCAGGGGCAAGTCCCAAGAGGGTATAGAGTGAGGGCGAGGCGGATTTAATCTCCTCGCCCCCCTCAGGAACCTGACGACCAGATCGTGCTTTCCTAGGGACTTACCTTCGACCATGCTGTGATTTGCGGCGATAGCGGCAACATACACTTTGAGGGTGGAGGGAGACAGCCTTCGCTCCAACCCTTCTTGCAGGAAGGAAAGCACAGAGCCGATCGAACATCTTCGGGGGTCTTCTCGACGAGAAGAACACCACTCGACGAACAGGTTCCACTTCAACGCGTAGAGGTGCCTCGTAGAGGGGGCTCTGGCGGAAGTGATGGTGTCTACCACGGCCTGTGGTAGGCCACCTAGAACCTCCGCGTCCCGTCCAGGGACCAGACATGGAGTTTCCAGAGGTCCGGACGCGGGTGCCACAGGGTGCCCCGTCTCTGAGTCAGGAGGTCCTTCCTCAGAGGAATGGGCCAAGGAGGTGCTGTCGCGAGGAGCACTAGTTCCGGGAACCAGGTCCGGTTGGGCCAGTATGGCGCAACTAGCAAGACCTGCTCCTCGTCCTCCCTGACCTTGCACAGTGTCTGCGCAAGAAGGCTCACTGGGGGAAACGCATATTTGCGTAGGCCCCGGGGCCAGCTGTGTGCCAGCGCATCCGAGCCGAGGGTCCCCCCGGTCAGGGAATAGAACAACTGGCAGTGAGACGTGTCCGGGGCGGCAAACAGGTCTACCTGTGCGGTCCCGAAGCGACTCCAGATCAGCTGGACCACCTGGGGATGGAGTCTCCACTCTCCTGGGAGCACTTGCTGTCGTGAGAGCTCGTCGGCTGCACGATTGAGCAGGCCCGGGATATGAATGGCACGAAGCGACCTCAGATGCTTCTGACTCCAGAGGAGGAGATGGCGGGCGAGTTGTGACATGCGGCGGGAGCGTAGACCACCCTGTTTGTTGATGTACGCAACGGCCGCAGTGTTGTCCGTACGGACCAGAACGTGCTTGCCTCGTAGCGGCCCTTTGAGGCGGCCCAGCGCAAGACGAACTGCTAACAACTCGAGGCAATTGATATGCCATTGCAGTTGAGGCCCCGTCCACAGACCCGAAACTGCAAGCCCGTTGTACGTGGCCCCCCAGCCGGTGGATGAGGCATCCGTGGAGACCACAGCATGCCTGGACACTTGTTCTAGGGGAACTCCTGCCCGTAGGAACGAAGGGTCCAACCACGGACTGAAGGTTTGGCGACACTTCGGTGTTACTGAGACACGGAATGAGCCGCTCTGCCACGCCCATCTCGGGACTCGGTCGTGTAGCCAGTGTTGAAGCGGCCTCATATGAAGCAATCCGAGCGGCGTCACTGCGGCTGCGGATGCCATATGCCCCAGGAGCCTCTGAAAATGTTTCAGTGGTACCGCTGTCCTGCATTTGAACGAATTCAAGCAGTTCAACACCGACTGGACGCGCTGCTCTGTGAGTCGCGCTGTCAGATTGACCGAGTCCAACTCCATACCGAGAAAAGAGATCCTCTGCACGGGGCAGAGTTTGCTCTTTTCCCAGTTGACCTGAAGTCCCAACAGGCTGAGGTGACTGAGCACCATGTCCCTGTGTTCGCACAACTGTGCCTTCGACTGAGCCAGAATCAGCCAGTCGTCGAGGTAGTTGAGAATGCGAACACCACGCTCTCTCATGGGAGCAATGGCCGCCTCCGCGACCTTCGTGAAGACGCGGGGCGACAGGGACAGCCCGAAGGGTAGGACTCTGTACTGATATGCCCGTCCCTCGAACGCAAAGCGTAGGAACGGTCTGTGTCGGGGGAGAATCGAGACATGAAAGTACGCGTCCTTCAGGTCGATCGCTGCAAACCAATCTTGGGGACGGATGCACCTGAAGATGCGTTTCTGCGTTAGCATTCTGAACGGCAGCCTGTGAAGGGACCGATTCAAGAACCGCAGGTCCAAGATTGGCCGTAACCCGCCGCCTTTCTTGGGTACAATGAAGTACGGGCTGTAGAAGCCTGTCTTCATATCGGCTGGAGGGACCGGCTCTATCGCGTCCTTCGCCAGTAGGACTGCGATCTCCGCCCGTAGCACGGGGGCGTCCTCCTTCGACACGGAGGTGAAGTGAACGCCCCTGAACTTGGGGGGCCGCCGAGCGAACTGAATCGCATAGCCGAGTCTGATAGTACGGATGAGCCAGCGGGACGGGCTGGGGAGCGCTAACCAGGCTCCCAGCGACCGAACCAGCGGGACCAACGGCACCACAGACGTACCCGCAGCGGGGCAGCGCAGCGGAGTGCAGGGAC